>JARWZN010000003.1:3271373-3338385 GCA_030015385.1 Trichoderma sp. BMH-0061
CCACATGTGCTTAGGTGGGCAATCTTTGGTTTCNNNGGTCTTACTGAGGGCGATCTCCTTGAGATCGTATTTGTCTTCAGGGACGCCTTTCTGAGCCAATGCCAGATGCGCTACCTGGGCCCACTGCGAGGCTGCGGATGTATAGACGGTAAACTAAGAGAGAGATATAATTAGTGCTGAGCATTCACATGGTTGATGGAGTTATGCATACTTGAGGGGCCATGATTTGGCGGAAGTGCTGAAGTTTGGCTGGAGAGGAAAAATCGGGCAGCTGCTAACTGTTGATTTTGCGTGTGCGCCTATTGGGTGAACCGCAAATTTCTTTGTTTGCTTTAATGTTTGAAGCTTTTTGAATTGATGTACAAGATGAATTAATCAATCAATTAAACAAAGATCTGAATGCTATTCAAGTTCTATATATGTTCAGCATGTCTTTTGTCAGCGACTTCAAAAATCGCCGCATCGCGAAATGATTTCACATTCGTCCGAACAGAAATCCTGCCTGCCAAGAAACCTTTCGACCGATTCGCACGAGTTACCAAATATGAGACTCTCGCAACCCTCGAAACTATTACCCCTTGCTTAAACAAAAAACAACTAAATAGAGAGAGTTGCAGCCGTGCTTGAAGAGCGACGTTGCGCTGATATAAGCTTGACACATAGAATTTGGAATCACCGCATCGGGTGCAGATCTCGGCTGAGTGGCTTGGGCAGCGCTTTAATTCCCCGGCAAAATTGACAGCTCTCCAGTGGCTGAAGCTACCTACCTATGCAAATTTCCCACCATTGAGTGCTGACAGCATTCTTTGTTAACAAGCTTAATTTGCTCAATAGGTGGTTACTAGCCACAACGGCCCTGTTGGTCCGAGTTGGTGCGGGTATAGAAACGCAACGCCAACCAAATATGATGTCAACGTTTACACGAGGAAAACTTGCTCTACCACCCCAAAGGGGTAATTTCTTAAAGGGGGATTATTCTAACTTAACAAGCAAAGGATAGTTCCGACTTGGGTAGTGGAATCATTTTGTGGAAACTGGTCTATTTGCGAGTTGACGATGCTCTGTACAGCACAGGCGTTGGGCTCAGCCGCTCAGCCTTATTCCTTCAGACCCTGGACTTCAAACTCCACTGTCATCAAGGCTGACGTGTTGGTGAGATATTGGGGCATCAATATGGCGGAAATAATTTGGATCAACTATGCTGTTGTAGAGAAACTCAAGGTATATAATGATGGCCGTGATTCCTCGTAGTTGCTCTCATCTGCTCCATCATCACAAGATTCACTTCCTCTCCTCGCAACAACCTTTTCATTCAACTACCACAATCCCTAATATTACTTCTACAATCATTTTGTAATTCTCTTTTTGATATACAATCATCATAATCAAGATGAAGTTCTCTACTCTCGCCTCCATCAGCCTTACTGGCCTCTCTGCTGCCTTGGCCGCTCCCAGCGGTAATCAGGGCAGCAAAGGCGCCGTCTTCGCCCTGACAAACGCCGTCAACAACGAAGTCATTGCCTTCTCCCGCAGCGCTGACGGCACTCTGGTCAAGACCGGAACCTATCCCACCGGCGGCAACGGCCAGGGCGTCGACTTTGACACTCANGGGGGCCTTCAGCTCAGCGCTGACCACAGGTTCCTCTATGCCGTCAACCCGGCCAACGACCATGTCACCGTCTTCGAGGTGAATGGATCCAACCTCAAGAGGATCCAGTCCATCTATGCCGGCGATCAGCCCCTTTCCATTTCTCTGAGCAGCAATGGATATGCCTATGTGCTTGACGGCTCCGTCGCCTCAACCGGCATCTTTGGTTTCAAGGTGAACAGGGCCAATGGGCTTCTTTCGCCCATTACAAACTCCACCATTGCCACCAGCAACCCTATTGGTGTTCCGGGCACCGTTGCGTTTTCCCCTGATGGCCACTCTCTCATTGTCACCAACAAAATCGGCAGCACTATCGACATCTTCACTGTAGGATCCACGGGACACGCAAGCCTAGCACCCTTCACCTCCGTCTCGTCCAGCGGTCTCCGTCCCTTTGGCGCAGTCTTTGGCCGCTCCAACAACCTCTACGTTGTCGAATCCGGTCTACCTGCTCTGGGCAACGCAGGTCTCTCCACGTACAAGCTGCACGGCGGCCAGGCCCCCGTCCTGGAGCCCCTCACCAAGTCCGAGAAGAACCAACAGACGGACGGATGCTGGGTCGTCGTCACCCCTGACGAAAAGTACGCCTACACAGCCAGCTTCATCACCAGCGCCATCTCCAGCTACTCTGTTGCCAAGAACGGCACCGCCACCCTGATCAAGGGTGATGCCGCCCTTACTGGCGATGGAAGCGAGCCCGTCGATCTCGCACTGAGCAGTGACGGCACTTACCTTTACAACTTGCTCCGTGGCGCTGGTGCTATTGCTGCATGGAAGATCCAGGCTGACGGCTCTCTGCAGTCCATTGGTGGATCTTTCGGCAAGGGACAGGGCATCCCGGTTGCAGATGGTGCTTCGGGCCTGGCTGCATACTAAGGGCCTTGGTGCATATTCGTGGAGGGCGTCGGGTAGAACTGGACACAGCATCAATGCAAGGGGCTAATTATAAAGGGGGATGGTGGTCAGCAAATAGATTGCGTTTTCATGTGTTTGATTGCGGTTGAGCTGTTGGTTAGAATGGAGTGGTATGCTTATTTTGGATTTTGTATATTTATATTCTTCGAAGGGAAGTTGCAGAGCTTCTCTGGCGGATAGTTGTAATATTCTTTAACCTATTCTCATCCAGCCATTGCCTCACTACAGTAAATGCTTCGCTTTCATCATGGTTCTTGGACGTTACTCATCGTGATGGCATTAAACTACATGTAGTTCTGACATATAAAAAAGAACACTATAGCGAACTCGCTCGTCTCTTAAGCTTCGTGACTCTTTAGCCCGATTTCATCGTGGAGTTCAAGTTCTATTTGTGTCACATCCACAGTCTTCTTGCCAGTACGGATATCCTCAATGTCAGGCACGGACGAATGCTTCTCTCCCTCAAAGATGGCGTCGATTTCTTCCAAGGTTTTGCCCTTTGTTTCTACCCAATAGACAGCCTAGTCTACGTTAGCACGGAGAAAATACACTACATCAGATCTAGTGGGGTGTCTTACAATGAGGACAAGCGTGACAATGTCCCATGAGCCGTTGATGATGTACGTTTTCCACCCAATGTTGGTCAGCGCAATAGGCATCACGAACGTGAGGAGGAGACTGGACAAATGATTAGCTGGTGTAGACAAAGACAGGATTTTGATGGTACTAACGCCAATCCATTCAAACTAAAGTTGGCCAATGCCAATCCGTTGGCTCGAATAGGGTAGTTCATCACCTCCGGTGGGTAAAGATATAGTAGGGGCGTAAAAGCAATGGAGTAAATTCCCTGGAAGATGAACATGACGGCAACATCTCCGTAGATCAAGCTGTTGGAGGCTCCATCCGGATTATCTGCGTACATCTTGGACAAGCCGCCGATGATAAAAAGGCATACGATCATGAGACTCTGTGAAAGCAGCGCAGTGGGCTTTCGACCCCATACCGCTGCCAAATGAGTGCCGCCAAATGCGCAGAACAGACACCAAACGTTGAGGACAACATTCTATACAGACGATTAGCAGTTTCCTCAAAGGCGTGCATTTATAAACTTACAGCCTTGAGCTGGTCATTGTAGTCTGTAATGCCCGCTGTGTCCAGCTCATTTCCAAGATAATACGAGGCGATGACATTTCCAGCAATGCATGAGAAGGGTCCGACTGATGCCCCGATTAAGGTTCTCTTTCGCGCCGTCGGAGTCTTGATGATTTCCCTGGGACTCATCGTCATACCGTTCTTCCTCTCCCATTCAAGAGTGTCGACAATCTCTTTGTAGACGGCCACCACAACTGGGTTGGTTATGTCGCCGTTGGCGTTGGTTTGAGCGACAGAGAGTCGCGCATCCTCGTAGCGCTCTTTGCTAACCAACCAACGGGGCGATTCAGGAATAAAAGGCAGCACAATAATACAAGCAAAGGAAAAGATTCCCTGAAGCAGTGATGGAACACGCCAGGCCCACGTAGACTGCCACTGACCTGTGCCAAGCGTGACTCCAGCAGCGATTAGTGAACCAACATAGTAAAAGTTGTTCAGAATCTGAAAGCAGGAAATGAACGGTCAGCTTCTCAAGAACAACTTTGTTTGCCTGGTTAAGAGAGAACAGGTGAATACATACGCCAACACCCCACGCGCGATATCTGCTCGCAAATGTTTCACTCAAGTAGACGGCGCCTGCAACAGACGAGATGGCACTACCCCATCCAAGGATGATTCTCGCCACAACAAACATGGCAATGTTTTGCGCCGCAGTTTGCAGAATAATGCCCAACAACGTGACAACTGAGCCCCAGAAGATGGCGGGACGGCGACCAAGCCGATCAGTCATGACACCAGCGAAAATCGGGCCAAAAAAGCCGCCGATAAAGACGGACGCGGTGTTGAGGCCGGTAGTGGCACTGTTCAAGTTGAAGTAATCTGTGTACGAAGGCAAGATGTTCAAGCCGTTGAGCATGGAACCATCGTAGCCACCAGTTGCGGACTGGACCATGGAGCAGATCAGCAGAAGAACAGAGACAGTGGTGGTGGACTCTGGGACCCAGGCCGGGATCCAAGTCCCTGTTGGAGTGCTTCGAAGCATCGTGTACGCTTGTCTTGCTCTCAGCAAGTATGTAAGCACATGTAGCTATACCGATACTTGAAGGTGTCGCATCAGTCAGAGTTCAACTGATGAGTGCTGGCGCTGGGGCGATTAATATTAATATCCTTTGGCCTCTGTCGCACCTCCTCCAAATTAATCATCTGCAATCATCCCCCCTCATCCCCAGCTGCGGGCCCTCGGCAGATATCAGAGACATCTTACATATCTAAAGACATGCCTAACTTACGGATGCAACGTGAGCAAAACCAGCCCATTGGCACCACAGACCGCCTGATAGCCAACAGTTTCCCAATCAAAAGTTCGCCGAAGGGGTTCATCGGGTACCGGCAGCGTAGCGGGACGCCACCCGATGGAGAAGTCTTCATGGCTGATCCCCAGATATCGTGAAGCCCGTCCAAGGGGAGGTCAGAAAAAGCGAGACCGCAAAGTAAATAAGTACATACATTCAGTACTAGTAATATAAGCACCTCATCAACTCATTCAGTACTAGGTAGTACTTTTGTATAGCAGAAGAACGCCTACTAGTATTTAGCCAGCATATATTTTATTATGTGAATATAGCAGCAGTTACTAGAGAAGTATAGATATAGTAGTAATTATTAAAGAAATATAGATATAGTAGCAGTTATTAGGGAAATGTAGATACAGCAGCTACTCCCCTTGTAGGCGTATGATTTATCTCTTGGGTGTGCGAATTCTTGTCGGCCTCGGTTTTTCTGTCATCCGCTTGCCCGTCTTAAACCCTCATCGCAGATTGGCCAGTTCAACTTTAACCAAGCCAAGCCCCGTCGGGTAAAAGTGGCAGACCTGCATTTGATTTCCATTTACGGACAATCTTTTACTTATCTAAAACCTCAAGCTTGTTGGTCGTGATACCCCGCGCTGTTCCCCCACTGATCACCAGACTTGGAACGAGTCTAGCCTCGTCTTACTTGAAGCAACTGGCGCGGGTAAACGGCCTTTAGTGATAACCAACGGCTCCGTATTGATGACACGGAAACAAAATCGTCAAGATAAAAGACAAGGACAAGGACGGAAGACAACAAACAGCAGCTAGTTACCTCCCCGCCCCGCTCTTCTCGACGTCTGGATAATAACTGCGAGGCTATAAGAAGGGTGGAGGAGGATAGCAAATAGCACCAAGCCAGGGCTAGCAGAGATACGGTCAGCAAGCCGTCAGCCAACCAGAGAACATGTCGAAGCGTCCGGTTATCGCCGTTGCTGGCCTTGCCTGCGAGACATCGACCTTTTCGCCTGCCGTCACGCTTGCCCCGGCCTTCCACCCCAAGCGCGGCGATGAGATTGTCGAGCGATACGAGTTCCTCCACGCCGATAAGCCGCTGGGGATCGAGGCAGAGTGGAAGGGCGCGCTCATCGGACATGCGCTCCCCGGAGGCATTGTGACTCGCGAGGCCTTTGAGACGCTCTCCAAGGAGATTGTGGAAAGGCTGCAGGTGATTGTCGCGGAGAACAAGATCGATGGCTTGTGGTTCGATATCCACGGCGCCATGTGCGTGCAAGAGCTGGACGACGTAGAAGCTGAGCTGCTGAGGCGCGTTCGTGCTGTCATCGGCCCGGATGTCATTGTATCGGCGTCGATGGATCTGCACGGCAACGTCTCGCGGGAGTTGGCGCACATGTGCGATCTCATCACCTGCTACCGCATGGCACCGCACGAAGATGCCATGGACACCAAAGAGCGAGCGTGCCGTAACCTCGTCAACATCTTGCAGGGAAAGGAGCCTGGGGTCCGACCGTTGAAAGCCTGGATCCCTGTGCCTATTCTGCTTCCTGGGGAACAGACCTCGACACGAATTGAACCCGCAAAGCACATTTACGCTGCAGTACCGGAAGTGGAAGCTGAAGATGGCGTCTTGGATGCGGCAATCTGGGTGGGCTATGCCTGGGCCGACGAGCCGAGAAACCGTGCCGCCATTGTTGTCACCGGATGGGATGAAGCAGCAGTTTCTCGAGGAGCAGAAAAGCTGGCCAACTTGTTCTGGGATGCGCGGGCTGACTTCAAGTTTGTTGCGCCCACGGGCAGTTTTGCCGAGTGTCTGGATGCTGCCGTCAAGTCGCCTCCTGAGGAACGTCCATACTTTATCTCTGATTCTGGTGATAATCCCACGGCCGGCGGTTCGGGAGACATGACCTGGGGACTGACGAGATTGCTTGAGCGGCCCGAGTTCAAGTCGCCTGATTCCGGATATACAGTCATTTATGCAAGCGTTCCAGGACCCAAGGCGATTGAGACGGCGGTTGCCGCAGGTATTGGAGCAACTGTCACTGTAACTGCTGGAGCCGACGTCGACAACCTGCATGCACCTCCTCTTACAATGACTGGTCGAGTTCACTCTATCAAGCACGGCGATCGTGATGCCGTAACCGAAGTTGTCTTACAGGTTGGATCAGTATACGCCATCTTGACCAAATTGCGAAAGCCATACCACAAAGAAAAAGACTTTACAGATCTAAATCTCACCCCGCGATCTGCCGATATTGTCATTGTCAAGATCGGATACCTTGAGCCGCAACTGTATGATATGGCAAAGGGCTGGATGCTTGGGCTGACGCCAGGGGGCGTTGACCAAGATCTAAAGAGGCTAGGTCATCATCGGATACGGAGACCCATGTGGCCGTTTGACGAGGACTTTGACAAGATGCCCGACTTGAAGACGGTGTGGATTGATAAGTCGAATAAGCCGTTGAGCGGCCCAGACGTTTGAGAGGTTCGAGATGTACATGTACGATGAGGAAAATAGGGTACGAATACTTTTAGACTTTTTCACTCTGTATGCTATTCTTCTATATGGATCGTAGGCCAGTTAAGAGGCTTATCTCTTTCTGTACAAAGAATTAACTTCAAATGCGCAAGCTGAACATCCTGAACTTGTTCACTCTACCAAATCAGTGCTGGAAATGACATCCTTCCACTCTTCCAAAATCCGAATCGTCTTGTCGCACTTGTTCTTGATGACCTCGTAACCATCAGGTCCAAGCGGCATGCGCACAGGAATGGTCTTGCCCTTGGCAGTCCCTTCTTTTCGAACGAGATCCACGACAATAGCCACTCCTTTCTTCGGGTCACCGCTCTGTGCGTGGTTCTTCTCCTGGAGTAGCTTGTTGAAACCCTTGGATGCCTCCTTGTAATCTGGGATGCTTGATTCCACAGTCTTGAGATTGGCTTGTGAGAGGAGGTCGGTCCTGAAGAAGCCGGGTTCGATCAATAGCGTTCGGATTCCGAGATCCCTCACCTCTTTGTTCAGACTTTCGACCATTCCTGTTTATGGAGTGAGTAATTGGAGGCTTCATACTAGTTTTTTAGGGTGATCTTGGTGAAAACTTTACCTTCAAGTGCAAACTTGGTTCCAGAGTAACCTGCGTTGAACTGCATCCCGCTCCATCCAGAAATTGAGCTGATAAAGACATTCATACCAGTCTTTCTTTCTCTGAAATGGGGCAACACGGCCTTTGTGGTTTTCAGGGGCCCAAAGACATTTGTCTCGAATGCATCGTGAAACTGTTCATAGCTAACAAGCTATCAGCATTTGTTCCATCTTCATTAGCCAGATATGGGGATGAGCTCTTACGAAAGGTCTTCCCATGCACCACCCAAGACATAGGCAGCATTGTTGATGAGAACATCCAGTTGACCGTAGATCTGGATTGCGTTTTTGAAGGTTTCGTTGATGCGCTCCTGGTCCCAAGTAACGTCCAATTGAAGAACCGCAGCACCCGTCTTCTTCAAGTCCTCGAGGCTTTCCAATCGGCGAGTGGTTGCAATTACTTTGTCTCCACGACTGAGAATCTCATTGACAAAGTCTAGCCCAAAGCCGGAAGAGCATCCAGTCACGAGCCACACGAGCGGTGCCATTGCGATAAAAGCTGATGTGATGTAAAGAGTAGAAGAGTGGTGTATATTCGAAAACGAAGCTGGTTTTTAGAGTTTTGAATCATTTTGATATCCCTTACTCTTCATCGACTTATATACACAATGGCCAATATCTCTTTTACAAAAATATGAAGCTATATCCGATGCGATCGACTGGAGCGGACAGAGCGGACGGGGCGGAGAGTGGGTACCTTTTTGGAGCGGACAGCCCGCTCGTCTCTGATCCATGGCACTTCGCAGGACAACGCCGAATGAACCACTTTGATTCGGATATAAATGTAGATTCATCTATAGGACTTTAACGTTTATACTCCGAAATAGTTAAAAACCGATCATTTTACGTAGTAAAGAACGATATTGCCAAGGCTACATCATATCATTATGACTGTGCTTTGGAGTGGCCTGGTTTTACGCTATGCTATCGCCGAAAAGCATTTTATACCACGCAATGTCTGCCCAAAGATGTCACACATTCAATTTTTCAAGGCGCAGTAGATGTAGAATTCCATGGCAATGAAACTCCAAAATAACAGCATATGACTTCATCACGGCCTTAAGCTACTCAGCACTGGAGATAGGTGCGAAATCCGAAGAATCTGCTACCGAGTTCCCAACAGAGAGCCATACCAACTCATGAGTGCTACCATGCAGCTTTTAATTTGTCTCCCGTCGTTATACCATTAATTTGTCTCTCCAACATCAACGAAATAGTCCAACTCTATAGATATAGCCCGCTAAAACCCCAATGACATAATAAGATGAAACAAGATAGTCTGCATATATCTGTGGTTATAATATTCGTGACCTTCTTCTTCCTCTCGTCCTCTCTCTTCTCTTCCACTTCTTTGTCTTCTTCCTTTTTTAGTCCCACTCTGTCTTCATTTTTCATCATTGTCCATTCTTATATTGAGTCAGCCTTGAGGTAGTTCCGCAATTTCTACTTGGGCGCAAAGTCTGAAAAGAAGACCATCAACTAGTATGCTCTTGTCTCAATCATCACCTATTAGGATGAGCTCGGCCTCCTCAGTTTCTCAATGCAGTGCTCCCCGAGTGTCGATCATTTGGAGAAGAGAAATAGGGAACAGAGAAATGAAGCATACACACACCTATAAGATCACAACTCACTGAAGGGAAATAGTCCATCTCGGTACAGATTTTAGCCTAAGCTACATTCAATTAAGCATAATCTTATCCTATCTCCCCGATCCCAGCACCTATCATCATCGCTATCGTCTTTGTAAGATGACATGGGCATGATTAAATAGCAGAGGTGAGCCGGAATTAGTGATGACTAATCGGCATTCTTCAGCACACAGTTAGCTTTCGGGTTACGTTACTCAGCGGCCTAAGCCCAAGCTTCAACTTTAACTCCGCGAAAATAACAGACATGGATGATTTAAACAAAAACAAGCAGATAGTCACAAGTTGAATATCTCGATTCAAGGAGGAACAACCTGCATTGTCTCCAGCAACTCTCTCATTCCTCCGACGCGATGCCGCCAAAAGTCTATGCTTCTCAAGCCTGTCGAGCCTGTCGGTACATGATCCACTCCTTCACTATCGCCTCCTGTCCCTATCCAACGACCTGAGTACTGACACGATTCATTACAGTCGCCTGAAGAGAAAATGTACCCGAGAAGTTCCTACATGTGCTCTGGTTAGTCACCCCCTCNNNGGTAGCTTCATTGGCCAATGTCCCAGCAACNNNCGACCATGGCAGTGCTACCGCCTCGGCAAGAACTGCGAGTACGCTGAAACTGCAGCCTCGGACTCAACCATCTCTACCAGGCTTAGTCACATTGAGCAAATTCTCCACGTTGACGGGGTCTCTCCGTCTAGGAGTCTGCCGGGTATCAGTCCTGCTGCCTTCTTCCCCAGACCAGCGGAGGCCTTTCCGCTGCCCTTTTTCCTGGATTCCGAGTACTTGTCTCCCCAGGGGCTCAACTCTCTCTCTTGGAGCCAAAATCCACAGCTTCATCAAGTAGTGGCCGAACATCTTGACGATGATCGAGTGGCGCTCTGTGAAGAGTACCTCAAGACAGTGCATAAATGGCTACCCATAGTCAGCCGGAAGCGCCTCCTCAACGAACTTAACAGCGATCCAGCGGAAGTCGACGGCTGTCTTGCCATTTTTCTCCTGTGTATTAAAGCATTCAGCACAAAGGATGGAGAGTGTGCCAAGACCTCATCGTGGTATTTGCTGGCCAGATCACTTTGTTCAGAAGCAGAATCAGCGGGCTTTGTATCCCTAAGACTCGTCCAATCTCTCGTTCTGCTAGCAGTCTACGAGCTATCGCATGCCATCTATCCCGGCGCATACTTGACGCTTGGGCGCGCGTCGAGATTGGGTATTCTTTTGGGTATACATGACCGGAAGAACAATCAATTGTTTAAGCCTGCAGAGACCTGGACTCTTCGGGAAGAGCAACGCAGGACGTCGTGGGCGATATTTCTGCTCGACAGGTACTTGCTTCTTTATCATTTCTGTTCAGTACATCCATTGTCTGACGTTCATTCAAGGCTTATGAATATTGAAACAAATCTACCATTTACCGTTCCCGAACCTGTTCAAGACGAGCTGTTGCCTATCAACGATGAGGACTGGGATGAAGGGAAAATTGTTCCCAGCGAGCCGCTGTTCACCATGTCCTTTAGCAGCCTGACATCTGTGGGCTCTTTTGCAAAAATGTGCCAGGCCGCCCATATGCTAGGCAAAGTCTTGTCTCACAGGGCGAGCAAACGCTCCTTGCAGGATGTTGGCAGTCTTCTCCCTGAAGCCGTGGCCCTTCATTCAGCGCTATCGGCGCTACATCTCTCCATCAAAGAATACATTTCTGGAACAACATCTTCCGACTTCTCCATCTCCGGCATCATTTCACTTTCTTTGTGCTGCTCCGCTCAGCTTCTCCTCTATAACATGTATGGTTGTAACGAGCCACTCGTTCTTATCGAGCAAAGTCGGATCGCCATGGAGACGGAGATGCAAAGTGTCAGTCTCCATGGAATCAAATCCATTTCTTTCGATGTTATGCCGGCAATCGCGCGCGCCAATATCGAATGTCCCCTCATAACGCAATGCCTATACCATGTGGCGACGGAGTGTGCGTGGTTTGTACGAGAAGATCATGAGCCACAGATGTACAGCGCCTTGGAAGACGTTGTACGAGAGCTGAAATCTACCGGAGAAAAATGGAGGATTGCAATGGAGTATCTTGCGCTGTTGCAGCAAGCTGGTGTTTTGAGTCTGATCACTGTTGACACGGATGCATCTTCCACACTAACCCCATCATCCGGATAATTTTACTTCATCTTGTGTGGCAAGGCATATAGATTCTTTTTCTGTAAGATTCATTCGATGTGAAGCTGAAACACGATGTAGAGAGAATTGCTAATGATGATTTCGAACACAGTTATTTTGAATAATATCTAACGCTGGCATGTCTTGAACAATCTCAGCACTACTCATACGTCTGTCGACTTTGCCACTTCAGCCATCCTCTCATAACCTTTCTGCAAATCGCTAAGCGTCTGTCCATATAATCCATAACAATCTGACCCCAGTTGGACTCTCAGGGCCTTGCTCTTGTCATGTTGGGCCCAGATACTCTCAAAGAGGCCTTGGCTCTCAACGGCATCAACTACCCTCTCGCCGAATTTGGCTGGATCTCCATTCACAAGAGTCAAGTCTTTCGATGCCTCGCCGATAAAATCTATCCAAGCTTGGATTGGCTTCTTGTAGTCGTCTGAAATGCCGCCATCTGCCTTGGAGTTGTTGCCCGGGAAAGGGGTTCTGAACCCTCCAGGCTCAATAATCATAGTCCTGATACCATTCGGCTCCAACAGGGTAGCATAGGACTCGGTCAGAGACTCAGTCGTCGCCTTTGCAGCGCTGTAGATCATTTGCTCTGGTCGGGGTGCGAAGCCGAAGATGGATGATATGCTGATGAGGGTACCCGTTCTGTTGCGACGTAGCGTCGGCAGCAAAGCTTTCCACACGCGTATGACGCCCAACAGATTGGCCTGCAGGTACTGCTGGATTTGATCATCGCTCATATCTTCTACCGCTCCAATCAAAGTGCTTCCAGCATTGTTCACAACAACCCAGTGGGCCGACTCCTTCTCCTTGCCGAGTCGCTGCTCTTCTTGCGCGACTAGCCCTCGTATGGTCTGCTCAGCATCAGGCTGGGCAACGTCCAGCTGGAGCCATTGGCCGCCAAGTTTGGCGAATTCTGGGTGCTCAGAGGAAGCCTTTTCAATATTTCGTCCTGTGCCAATGACACGATGACCAGCGCGGAGAGCGCTCAGGGCCATGTTGAGGCCGAGGCCCGAGGAGGCGCCCGTGATGAACCATATTTTCTTGGATAAAACAACAGATGCCATGACTGTGTGTTCTTTAAAATGGATTTGATCAAAATTTCAGGAGAAGTTGTGTCAGTTGGAGAAAGATACAGCGAAGCTGGGGAGCCGGTAGCCCTCTTATACGAGGCCAACCATCACTCTGTGCTAAGTCAATATCCATCTTTAAATGGATCAAATGTATAAATGAGGTCATTATCATTCTATCAAATTCTCTTGATAGACAATTGAAATAATGTTTAACTCCTTTTACATCCGTGATCCGCCTCTATGTCCGCTCTGTTGTCCGCTTCACGCTACGACTCTGGTTCTGAATCCCCTCAACTTTATGTAATCAGGATCGAGTCGCCAAGATCTCAGATCCTTCCAATAAGGCTAGATCCAAACTAACAAGAGCTCCCTGCTATCGATACCACGGGAATGTATAGCTCCCGCTTGTGGCCGCCGAGCAAGGCGGACGGGGGAGCGGACGCGAAGCGGATCACGGCGGAAGATTCCGCCTCGCTCATGGAAGATTACGGGCAGTGCGAATTGAGACGTGCGTACGGCTTGCTCCTCCCCGTCTCGGTGACGAATAGACGCGGAAATAGCTTCTGATTGCTACAGTAATTAATAATTTAATGCATTTGTGGACGGTCCTTTTCCGTTGTGGGATTATTCATCACTCCGTTTCTGTCAGTCGATCTAGATCTGATAACGCAGATGGCGCTGGGACAGCTGCATGAACTGCTTTGCGAAGGATATAAGAGTCCGCGGCAGCTCACAAGTTGTGACAAGTCTAAACTCATCAGACCAAGCTCTTTAATACAACAGAAGATATACTTTCGAAAATATCCAAAATGGCCTCGACTAAGCTGATTGTTGTACTTGGTGCTACCGGCAACCAAGGTGGTTCAGTTGCCGACGTCTTCCTGTCTACCCCTGGTTGGCGAGTCCGGGCTCTTACACGAAACCCTTCGAGCGCCAAAGCCAAAACCCTCGCTGCCCGCGGCGCAGAAGTCGTTGCCGCCGACATGGATGTCCCATCGACGCTTGAGCCCGCTCTCCAAGGCGCAAATGCCGTCTTTCTCGTCAGCGACTTCTGGGGCTTGTACGGAGACCCAGCCAACAAGGACAAGGCCAAGCCAGGGCAGCCGCTCAACGTATGGGCCGCGGATCACGAAGTCCAGCAACTCAAGAATGTCATTGACATTGTAGCAAAGCTCCCGACCCTGGAACGCTTTGTCTATTCGTCTCTTTCAAACGCAACGAGGTGGTCCTTTGGCAAGTACACCCATGTCTACCACTTTGACTCCAAAGCTAGGGCCGAAGACTACGCGAGGGAGACTTACCCCGACTTGTGGGCGAAGACGAGCATCTTCCAGGCTGGTTGGTTCCTGAGCAATTTTATCGTTAACCCGATTTTGGAGTTTGTCAAGGTAAATAAGCATAAGTATGAATCCACTGACAAATACTGATCATCGTCACAGGGAGATGATGGCGTTGCCCGATTCACCGGCAATCTGGATGTAGACGTCAAATTCCCCTTCATTGCCGCTGAAGAGGATTCAGGCCCCTTCGTCAAGGCTCTGGTAGAAGAGCCCGCGGGCAAGAACGTTATCGCCTACAGAGAGTGGCTCACTATCCGGGAGGTTGCGGCTATCCTTTCCCAAGTAATCGGTATTCCGACCGAAGCTGTGCAGCTGCCAAAGGGCCAGTCCAAGGTTACGGAGCCACCTGAGCTCAAGTTGGAGCTGGATGATAACTTTGCGTACTGGAGCGAATATGGCTATGAAGGGCGGGCTGACCCTACCATTATTCATCCAAGAGACGTGAGTAGCTTCTCTGTTTAAATCTCTGTGCATTGACGCTGACATTGGAGTTGCTAGTTGCCATCACTGGGTAAGCTTGATACTGTGTTCGACTATTTCAAGAAGCAGGACTGGACCAAGCTGAAGGCTTAAACTGAAAGAGAAGGAGGCCAAGGCCATTTGTTTGCTGTTGGGCTTGAACATAGTATAGTCGAGTGGTCATTTCAACAGGCTGTCAAATGAGTTTGTAGTCATTGTCGTAGCGACTGAATGAATAGCGACTTTAGCCAACAGAGTCAATTCAACAAAAGCTTGTGTTGTGCACGCTTCAAGAACTCTGACACCATTTCCCTTCTACCATCTTGCAATAATAACCAGCTGCGAAGTTGGCCTACCTTCTTTGTTGTCAGCGCCTCGTAAATATTGTGTTCTCTGGGGCAGATAAAATGATTGGGACTGAGTTGCACCAGACACTGGATACGCAGCACATTCCACAGCCCCATATGTGGACAAAGCTGACAAAAGTAAATTCCCACGCACAAATTCCAATAACTTGCCTAAAGAAAAAAATTGAACAGTGACAAAAAATTGGGGTCTCAGAATTCGTTCGACAGGACAAAAAATGAAATCTCATGACACCTGAGGGATTCGAACCCTCGCCTATTACTAGACCGCGAAGCAAGATAAGATCCTGAACACGGCGCCTTAGACCGCTCGGCCAAAGTGCCTTTGATTGGTTGCTGTAGGATGTGAGGCGACAATTTGATTTTGAACCTGGAGTGGGTGGTGTGGAGAACGGGTTTGTGTACCCTAGACTTCGGAGGCGAGAGGACGGGAATTGGGATTGAGAGGAAATAAGAGAATGATATAGAAAGATGAGCTAATGAGAAAATAGTTTGAATACTACTGTACGCTCTGTGATGGATCAATTATGTTATTAATCAATGAAGTGGTTGTTGGAGAAGAGACACTTCAATCATATTGACAGTAAGAAGATTGAAATAGAGAAAATATTCATATTGAGAGCACGCGACAGCATCAGATACAAAGCCCTGCTGTTCACAGCCCAAGAAGAATTGTAATTTCATGCCCGTTTTATGGTATATATACGGCTGCGTGATACACTTGTAACTTAATTGAGAAAATGTTTCCAGGCACGTTGATGGATACATGTTGCCATTCCTGACAATATAAGTCTCACCTTAGATCGAAGAGGGATGCCCATCCTCATCGGAGGACTGACCATGACGGAGGAGCTACTGAGGCAGCCCACCCTCACCATCATCCATGGGAGAGGAGGAGAAGACCAACTGAAGGTCCGCGTGACAAAGGCAACATTCCCACGTGTGGTCAGAGAAGAGAGCGGAGACGACCCTACCCCCTGGGAGTGACCGTCATGGAGATCATCAGCCGCGCGTCTCAGAAAAGACATGCAACTTGGAAGAAGGCCTACGACGGGCTAGCCACGGATCTTGAGAACGGCGTGGTGCCCACCCGAGGGAGCTAACCAGTTCTTCTTTTCTCTACAAAACATTCCAATCGCTTGTTGGAAGTTTATTTTGAACTCCCGACTAAAGACGTTGCAATGAGCTCTTTGAACTGGCACCTCGTCTATCGGTCAAATCTTTGGTCTTTATCCCGGCGGTGTAAAAGACTTTGAGATTCGACAAAGAAGAGAAAGAGAGAGACAAAAAAGGCAAAGCAGCAGCAAAAAAGCAAAAAAAAGAAACAATAAGCTCCTCCGGGAAGGCTCGAACTTCCAACCTCCTGATTAACAGTCAGACGCGCTAGCCAATTGCGCCACAGAGGAGATTTGCTTGTTTCCGAACTGCGTAAAACAACTATGAGAACGTTTCAACAAACAAACAACATCGTCAAAGTGATCATCTCCAGAATATTGAGTTGTCCTTGTTCCACAATCAGCTTCCTATTCCTGTTGGGGCTAGTTTTCCGACATGAATCAATGTTAAAAATAATAGAGAGTTGAAATTGATACAAATATTCCTAGGTACCTTCTAATGTAATTGCTAGAAAGTACTTCCTTGATTGTTTTCATGTCCCAGCATACCCAACCACCAACGCTCAGTCATGCCTCTAGACACATATTTACCTGCTTTGTACATATATGAACAAACGCCGCCCGATAACACTTATCCCAACCTGCTATGTCCCTCCTCGAGACAAATCACCTCTTGTACAAAGCAATATCCAATCCCAAAGGCTTCCTCAAAAAGCCCTCTCGCGTCTCCATAGGCCCTTGCAGAACCTTGGCACCATATCTCCTCGCCCAGGTAGCCGCAATCAGCTTCATCTCCATCTCAGCCACGTTTCTGCCAACACAAGCTCTGGGCCCGTGACTGAAAGGAATAAACGCATCCTTCTGTCGCTGGGTCACATTTGCCCATCTGTCGGGGTTAAAGTCCTCGGCATCGGGACCCCAAATCTCGGTGGAGTGGTGCATCGTGTAGGTAGGAACGCTGAGGACGGTGCCGGCAGTGAAGAATTCGCCGCAGATGGTGACACCGGGAGACTCTGGGGGAACTTGACGCGGGAGACCAATGCCGGAAGTCGAGTGGTGGCGGAGAGTCTCGTTGATGACGGCGGCAAGGTAGGGCAGATCGCGGACCATTTCGAAAGTGGGAACATCGACGCCTTTGGGAATGGCGGCATCGAGCTCGGCCTGCATCTTGTCGAGGACACCGGGAGTGCGGACAACATAGTTCAACAGAGCGCATGACGAGTTGGAGGTTGTGTCACTGCCGGCGATGAGCTGTGTCAGAGCCTCTGCTGTCAGCTCCTCTCTTCCAAGAGGCTCGCCCTTGTCGTCACGGCCTTCCATCAACCGAGCGAGGAGATCCTTGCGTTCAACGTCGGGAGGGTTGTCGATTCGTCGCTTCACACAGGCAATGGCAATTCCGGCAAGATTCTGGATGGCAGCGAGACCGTTGCTGTAGAATGGATCCGGAAGGTACTTGGCATATGGCTTCAAGGCCGGGAAGCAGCCCAGAGTTGCGCTCACTTCGCCGCGGCGGTTCAGAATCTCAATAGCGGGTGCATAGATGGGCGGGCTGTCTGGAGCATCTCGCACTTCGGCAAGATCAACACCCTTTTCAAGCATACCAAAGGGAGCGCCGAATGCGAGGTCGCCAATGACATCAAAGGCAAGATAGTTGAACCAAGGAAGACAGTCGATGCGAGCCTCCTTCTTGCCATCCTGGCCTTTGAACTGGCTGGTGTCGACCAGACGATCCATCTGCTTGACAAACAACTCGAGGTTCTGATGGATATACGGCTCAAACTGAACAATGGACTTTACGGAAAAGGTGTGAGAAACCATCTTTCGCTTGCGAGTGTGTTCAGCGCGGTCACGCGTGTTGAAGAGGCCACGGCGAATGGAGACAAAAGCATCGTAAAATTCACTACTAAGNNNGCACCTGATGCATTCAAAGTCTGAAACAAGTGAGCCATACGACTTCAAGAAGCCATTGCTGTGGCCATAGACGAGGTTGATGGCCTCGTCATCGGCAATGGAGACGTGGTTTGGCTGGATCCGCACAAACTTGCCCAGCTTCTTGTGCAGTTTGTCGACAGTAGCGTATCGATCGCCTCGACGACAAACAGACAAGAGCCAGAGATTCGAAAACTGCGCTGGAAAGGGAGCTGCAAACCGGCGCAGCGGTGCGTATGTGACAAAGTACTGGTAGAGATACGATGCGACCAGCGCTCCAGCAAGAGCAACAATCGCCCAGGGCGAGAGGGCGTATTCAATCAGCGCCATGGCGGCGGTTGTCTTTATTGCCTCTGAACACTTGGCGCAGTGATTGTTGCGAATGAATGAATGACTTGGCCAGGGAAAAGAAAAGATAACGATGCGATGCTGCAGCTTTTTCTTGGTAGGGGAAAGCTCTCTATATGCAGTTTAGCCCCGGGGATGCGGAGACGGCGCCTCTTTTTGTCGTCAACGGCGCTGACCAACCGACGGCGGTAGGGCTTACAGCAATGGGAATGTGGTGGGATGCCGTGATGATCGCTGGGATGGAGATTTAACTTTTGATTTCGGCTCTCGTCGCTGACAGGCACAGCTCTTATCACTGGATGTCGATGGGCGGCACACAACACCACGAATGTCCAGGACTCTTACGATGCTTCGTTTCGAACCGGCCGTTGATATATATATATATATACCAACCAACCTTGAGCTAAACACAACACCATCACACGCAGCCAATACCGTCTCTCTTGAAACTAAACATCATCGTGTCCTAGTCTCAAACCCCGCAATCTGCCCCCCGGACGCCATGGGGTAAATCAAATCGGTAGACAGTAGCGGCTTCTGTCATAGCCCAGCTTTGGAATCCTCTCAAGTCTCCGTGTGTCGCCAAAGCCAAACAGGCACAAGGGCTGGCCGGTTTACCCACCTTCCCGCAATGGAGGGGGCTTGCTGCGATCGCTCCGAGGCCCCGAGGGATAGTTAGGTCCAGTCTGTCTCCGGCATGCGGTGTCGGCAAACGAGATTCTCTACCTACTGTATGCTTTTTCGAAGGTTTCTGGTTCCCCTTCTCTCTTTGTTGCTGCCTCAGGATGCCTGGTTGGACTCCGCGGGTATTCCGTTCCTGGCCGTGTTCTGCCGTGTTCTGCATGGAGAGGCAAAAATGAAAGAGTTTCGGTAAGGGAGAGCGGGAATGGCGAAATTGGTTATGCGTTGCGGCTGATTGGCTGCATTCTGCGGCATACTTGATGTCCTGCTGCAACCGCAACCTCGGCGCCGCTGGGCTTATGAGAGCCATCTATGCTTCGTAGGGTAACCAGCACGTAGGATAAACAGCATGGATTACTGGGTAGTATCGGGATTTTTGGTAGTATGTAATCAAGATTCCATCCAGGATCCGTATCGCAAAGGCAAAAAGGAGAGTTTGTTAGCCAAGCTCACTGACACAAGACGGTGTGGCGAACATCCTGTATGAAGCCATCCCAAGTCGCGATACGCACATGTTATGACGCGCATTTCTGCAATATTATGCATGATTCCATAAAGTATACACGATAGTATTTGTTAATCATGTGAGTATAATTTACACATTTTTCACGTGGAAAGCAAGATATACGGTAAGCTGATGTGATGGGTTTCAAAGTCATCCGCGATAATGCATTCCACATCGTATCCACTGTGATGTTGTACACGTTCAGTTGCGAGCACCATCCCTCCGAGTTAGAGTTTGCATTTTCTTGTTAGCAGAATGAGGGACTTTAAACCACTGTTCATTAATTGCTCAATAACTCATTAACTCTTTCAAGCGCACCGGTGAGAACCCGTTATGCCCGCATCATCGGGTTTATCGCCAAAACACTCCGGAGCGAAGTATAACGAAAACCCTCCCAAAAATAGTCCCCTCCCCTATTATGCACTGCAGCCTCTCCTCTGCCGAACTTAGCATCCGTATCTTAGTCGGTGGAGTCGCCGAGTCACGTCCTTGGAGAAGACTCCGCACCTGAACCACCTTCGGCCCCGGTTCTCCAACTCCTCCCTTCCGAGCTCCTTATTATCTTCGTCATATTGTTCCTCCCCTAGGAATCGCCTGCAGGAGACTTCTTCATTGTCAACGTCTTCCAGAACTTCCATTTCCCCTCCGCGGAGGAATTCGAGCACTTCGGCGGTTGGAAACATGACGTAGTCCAGATGGTCAATCACATTCAAGCACGAGTCCGTCATCTCGTCTTCCTCGTCTTCGCTTTCTTCTCCCTCAACCATGACACAGTCTCCTAGTTCATTTCCCTGATTGTTGTCATTTGAGCGTTTGTTTTCCGTGTTGCTCTCGATGTTCTCATCTTCTGTTCGGAACACCGAGTGGCTTTGCTCATGGAAGCATGACTCCCCTCTTTTGCCACTCTGAATTCTTGCATCCAAGATCTGAAAGTAGGCAGAAAATGTCGCGTCTTGTAGACTGATTTGGTCGTCATGCACTGGATTGAGGGAAGAAGACGATTGTCGAGTTGTCGACAGGCATGGACTGACATGATCCAAGACTAAAGGATCAATTCGATCGACGACCCCATTGAATACGTAATCACTAAAGTCGATGCAGTATCTTTCAATGTCGTCTGCAAAACGATTCTCATCATTCTCATCATCATCGTCGTCGTGTTCGTCATCTCCATCATCGCCAGAGTCATATGGTGGCGGCATGTGTGCGTTGGCAAGTGTTCGTCGCGGCCTCTCCACCTGCAGAGGGAAGAATTCGTCGCCAATATCTTTTGCCCATTCCTCTTTGCTGGGTTTTGTCGACGCAGAGTTGGAAAAAAGNCCGCCAAAAGTGAATGGAAAGCTTCGTGAGGCTTCTTCCGCGAGGAAATCGCCATGACTATTTAATGTTTCAGATCTCGGTCTTCTGAATGTATAGATTTCGCCTACGTACCTGGGTCTCCACGACAACTCCATTTCATCGGTGTCGTCGGCGATATCGCCTAGGTGGTGGGTTATTTAGTCTGTGTATCGACTCGAAATGTGCTGCTGTCTACTGGAATCTGTCAGCTTTCGTACGTGTATGGATGTCCAAGACGATGACTCTGGAACACAAAAGACCAAGAGATTTGAGTCCATCAGCAATGCTGACTTGTAATTCTTATCTCACGGCACCGATGATGATTAGGTCGATTGCAACAATCCCTTGAAGCCTGACATTCGACATAGGCCTCTCATCTCCCTTTCATCTGTGCAGAACAAGGCCTCGCGATGTGCCTCGAACGCGGTCGAAGAGTGATGAACAAAATTTGACAAGAAGGAAACTTGGGCAGTTGGACTTACTCTTAGGAATTATTTCCCTTCAATCAAAACAACGATGATTAGGGCAAACGTCGGTTGCTGATGCCTTTGCTTCTGCCGCAGAATAGTTGCAGGAGTGTGGAAATGCAAAGGAGAAGAAAAAGGCAACAAGGGCATGGAGAGACTCAATTCACATAGCCAAGGAGGCTAGAGGAAAATTTCAGTTGAAGCAAAGCGAAAATGAACGCTGGCCAGCCGCCATCAGTCCGCTGTGACAGTTGCCATCTTATCTGAACAGCCCGCGCCCAAGGGATGGGAGTTGGTAACACGGCTGAACACTTCAAGATCATGAGCCGTGTACTTCGTTATCTAAGATATAGCGTCGGAAATCATGAGTGAACGTCCTTATATTGACGTGCTATGCAATACGGGCCTGATTTGGGACCAGTTGTTGATGGAAGCGATTCGGGAGTCATTTTCAGTCTGGCATCGCCATGTCGATGGAATAAGTGTGCCAGTTACGTAGAATCGAAGAGGAAACGATGGACTTGAGGCATAATTTGACCAATCGCCAAAATTGCCAGGAGTGACAGAATGCATATTTAGGTACACACTGGGGATTCAGCAAGATCTGTGGATATTACAATGGATGCTGCTCCAGCCTTACACAGAATATGTGATGCATCTCAAGTTATTACGACCCAATAGTAAAAGGAGGTTAGAAGTCAGAAAAAACAGCGTTTTTGCTTATTGGAGCAGCAAAGCTACTCAATGCTTTTTTTCTTATATTCTTTGTTTCAGGAACGCAATTCTTTGATGCGTGTATTTTTTGGCACCTGCACTGAACTCCTCTCCTCAACTCTTCACAGTCCACCAAGACCTCACGCGTTCAATCCTTTTCTCAGCAACAAACTAATCTGCGCAACGCTCTCCTCCGTCGTCTTCTGGCTCGCCATCAGATACAGCACGTTTCCAAGAACCCTGCAATGCACATTCCACGAGCCATTAACACCGTCCGCATCACCCGCAATGAGGCCATCCCGAAGACTCTGAGCCGCATCGCTAAAGTATCCCGTGCTGCCCGCTGCATCCTTGACGTGGATAGCGAGAACACTTCCGAGAGCCCAGATACCAGCTACACGATCCGTCTGACGAGAGAGATCTTCCACTAGATCTCGCGGCCAGGTTGACCAGATGTCTACCGCGGGCTGGCCACTTGCGGAAGAAGAAGAAGCCTCAGGGGTTGTCCAGCCTTGTGACTTGGCCCAGTTCCAGGATCCGCTGTGGTCCATCCTTTGCAGTTCCTTGACGGACTCTACGGCGACCTGGCAGCCTACGGGATGAGCCGTGTAACTGTGCCCGTGAAGCAGAGCATCAGTCTTATCCGGAGAGTTAAACGTCTCGAAAATATCCTCTGAAGCAAGCGTCGTGCAGAGCGGCACCAGACCTCCAGTGAGAAGCTTTGCATGAACAGAGATGTCGGCATACGTCTCAAGGAAAGAAGACGATGTGAAGCGGCCAAGACGGTAAAGACCAGTGAAGACCTCGTCGAAGATGATTGGAAGGCCAGTCCACGCGGTGGGACTGCTGGGAGACTCTTCGATGGGGGCGTTTGGCTTGCGGAAGAGGTCTGGAGATTTGCGAACAACGTTGACGAGGGCGCGCTGGAAGAGAGGATCTCTAAAAAGTGAGTTAGCAATGCCTCCCGTGTCTGATAAAATGTTAGAAACGGATGCNNNCACCAACGCCATGCCTCCAGCGCCGAGAACAACTGGCTCGATAATGACAGAGCCAAACCGACGGCCCTGCTTCTGGAGCCTCTCCAATGTCTCCCGAATAAAGGCCTCGTATCGAAGATGGTGGCCCTTTTCTTCTCTACCACGAACATCAAAGATTTCCGACAGTGAGCCAAAGTCTGCATCTTCGCCCAAAGCCTGTCTCAGCTCTTCAGGCACATTCACACGCCACTTGCCGCCGACACACAACACAGTCGGGTAGTCAAACCAGTGGCCTTTACCATCATACCACTCGACCTTTTCGTTATATCCACTTGGCTCCGAGCAGTCCATGGCGCCAATAGTATCGCCGTGGTAAGAGCCTTTGAGGCCAACAACCCCGAGCTTCTCTTCTGGGGTCCATTCATATCGGAGTTTGGCTGCTCGGAGGCCCATCTTGAGAGCGACCTCGATACCAGTGCTGCCATTGTCAGAGAAAAAGACCCGACTAAGTCGCGGACTATTCATCCCCTTGAGCAGTCTTGAGGATAGTTCCGCAGCGGGACGATGGATACCGCCGGCGAACATGACATGACCGTAGCGACCGGCGGCGTAAGCGGCAGCGAGGGTGAGCTTGGGATTGGCATGACCCAGACCTTGAGTCCACCAGGAAGCAGAGCCGTCGAACGAGGCTCGGAGAAGGCTGTCTGTCTGTGATGTTGGAGAGGAAGGGGCCAGCGTCTGGAAGTAGTCGCCGTGGGCTGAATCTATGACATTGATGTCCTTTGGTCCTGTAAAAAGACTGTGCTGAGCGAAAGGATACCATATGTTCTGCAAGGCTTCGGTTGCCATGGAATTGAGGGATGCAATGCGCTCCTCGTGACGGCTGTCCAGGTGGGAAATGACGTTGGTCGTGTTTCCATCTTGGGACTGCTCTTCATAATACTGCGACATTGCTCGGACATCCTCCTCGAGGCTTGATTTCCTTTCAGGCGGTTCAATCACGCCCGCGACAGGCACATTATGATGCTCCGCAAAGTATTCTGACAGATAGGCAAAGTTCTGATACTTGTCCTCCTTGAACAGCACCACCGATTCAACATCATAGCCTCTCATGCGTAGTGACTCAAAGGCCGAGATCGTCTGAGAGATGCCTCCAAGACGGGAATCACCCACGAGAACAACTGGCAGTCGAAGCGGCGCGTAAAGATCTGCCTGAGTTGTGCCTGAAGGGCCGGGAGAGTGAACGCCTCCTGCGGTTTCGACAAACAGCCATTTCCTGCCTATGTTGGCGCATTGAGCTGCGTAGTCTCGGCATTGGAAGAGAAGAGTGTCGTTTGAGGGAATTATCTAAATTGAGAGATTGCACAATGAGATGACTGGGATTCAAGCAAGGTGAGATGCTTCTTATGAAACCGTGGTGACTTACGGTATTGGAGACCCGAGCTGCAATGTGTGGGCTAACTGGGATTTTATACTGAAACAGAGTCTTGTTGGAGACATCCGAGGCGAATTTAGAGATGTGACTACACGGGTAATGAAATGGTTAATCAACAGCACTACACCATCAAATCCAAAGTGTTGGATCAACAACTTCATCATCTACTCATGTGTTAACCGCAATCCCACACAACACACACACACACATTCGCCTGACAAGGACCATCACCTACACCGATCATCAGCCTCGTTATCCGGCCCCGTCGAAACGGGCTTCAGAAACGCTACGCCGCCAGGGCTCCGTCTCGCAGCAGCCTTGCACAGCAGCGTCGAGAAGACCGTCTTCCCCACCTCGGTATTGGCACCAAAGATCTGGTACGATCGCAGCGACCGCCAGAGCGGCGATGCCAGTGGCGGCGGCGGCGGCACCGGCATTGGATATCAAACGAAACGAACAAAAAGAAAAGAGATTAATTGGTTGATTATTCTGCTAGACAGACAAATCAACAGTCCACGAGAAAGGAAATGGGCTGATCTTTTGTTCAATCAACTTCAAAGAGCCGAGAACGAGATACTGTTGGAGGGGTGAGGGAAGAGCCGAAGATGGAATGTGGAATTACACCCAAAAGGGTAATGGGCGGGATACGACAGGACAGCTTCAAGCTTCCCATCTCACTTTAATTTTTTCTTACACAGTTTCTTTTGTTGGGGGCCTCTTTTGCCGATCTCCGTTCACCCATTCTGGGAGTGGAGTTTGACTTTTTGAGCCGAGAAAGAAACTAAACAGAAAGCTACAGTACAAGCTCCCAAAGCTATCGATCGATCCCGGGCCGGCTCAATGACACAAAACTCGAAATCCCTCACTTGTCCCCCGGCAACTTTTAGTAAACATTGAGCCTTGGTCAAAACCCAACCGGGTCTCCGCGGGATGAGCTTGTCTTGTCACATTTGCCCCAACACGGACAAGCGGCAATTCAATCGTTTCTACAATTTGATTACGGTATTAGATTGGGCAATTTTTGGTGAACTGCGAGATTGACAGCCGAAGTGGATATTTGGGGGGAGTTTTTCCTAGTTTAGACATGTGATGGGTGGTTGATGCATTTTCTGCATGGGACGCCGATACAGGCCGCGTTTGACTGCATCTCATACTCGGCTTTGTCTATCTATCTATGAACTAACCAGTTGCGTTCACAGCAAGGGCGTGCATGCAATTGATCTACATTGAACAGTAACAGTGTAGCAAACATTCAGTTTGAAGCAATCTTCCAATTGAACCCGATCAACAACTCCAAACAAGAGAAAAAAAAGTCATGCCTCCAAACCTCGACAACACCCTCGCCGCAATCCTCTCATCCCGCCTCACCCAAGGCCGTCTCCGCCGCCTCACAATCCCATCCTCCACCTCCGTCGATTTCTCTTCAAACAGCTACCTCTCACTATCCTCCAACCCTGCCGTCAAAGCCGCCTATGTGTCATTCATCCTGCCCCATCTGCAGTCATCCAGCCCCGAAGCCGGCTTCGGCCTCGGATCCGGAGGTTCTCGCCTGCTAGACGGCAACTCAGCCTTCACAGAGGACCTGGAAAGAAGAATCGCCGAGTTTCATGGGGCAGATGCAGGATTGTTGTTCAATTCGGGGTTTGAGGCTAATACGGGGCTGTTTGCTTGCGTGCCGCAAAAGGGAGATGTCATTGTATATGACGAATTGATCCATGCGAGCGTGCATGATGGAATGAGACTAAGCAGAGCGCAAAGAATCGCCTTTGCTCACAACAAAGTATACGATGCAGCTGCATCAAGCAAATATCCAAGCCTAGACTCTCTCTTGAAACGTCTAGCAGAGGATACCGAAGTATCAAGCGGCAAGAAAAACATCTTCATCGCTGTTGAAGGTGTATACAGCATGGACGGAGACCTCGCACCTTTACAAGATATAGTGGAGTGCGTCGAGAAAAGACTACCGCAGGGAAATGGCTACGTGATTGTCGACGAGGCGCATTCCACGGGGATATTTGGCCGGCAGGGAAGAGGTCTCGTCTGTCAGCTTGGACTAGAGGATAGGATATGGGCTCGCGTACATACTTTTGGCAAAGCCATGGGATGTTCTGGCGGTAAGTTTCTCTTCTTTATCTCTTCAATTTTTCTATGGGTGTATATGGATACTAATAAACGTTACACAGCCATTGTCCTCTGTTCATCTACAACAAGATCCTACCTCATCAACTACGCCCGCAGCTTCATCTACACCACAGCCATGGCCTTCCCCTCCCTCGCCAGCATACGCACAACCTACGACTTCCTCGCCCAAGGCCACGCAGACTCTCTCGTCCAAAACCTCCAATCGCTCATCCACCACATGCACACACTTCTCACGCAGCTCATTGAACGACATGGTCCATCACCAGAACTCTTCCGTATCAACCCCGAGGCACCGCAGTCACCCATCTTGCCGCTGCTTACGAGCCGGGCGAGGAATCTGGCGCAATACTGTCAGGAGAGAGGGTTTACGGTGAGGCCGATTGTAGCACCTACGGTTCCGGCGGGACAGGATAGAGTGAGGGTGTGTTTGCATGCTGGGAATACGGTAGAAGAAGTGGAAGGACTGTGTAGGGCAGTGGAAGAATGGGTGACTGGGGCTATAAAAAGTAAATTATGATGATAGAGACATGCATCTGTATAATAAGTGTATGTATAATTTATATATTGATGGTGAAGCCTCATTAGGACCGCCTTCATACCATCTTTACTGTAACGCTATTTTTTCTGGGCTTTCCTTTTCATTTATTTTCTCATGAGACATCTAGAGCATTGTACTTTAAACCTCCACAGGCTTCTTGTCAAAGCTCTTCATGGGCTCCAGTCCCCATCGGCCAAACATGGCGCTATCCTCATCCCAACCATTACACTCCGTCGTCAACATCTTCTCTCCAGTGAAGATGGCGTTGGCACCAGCCATGAAGCACAGCGCCTGCTTCTCCTCCGACATGGTCTTGCGGCCAGCAGCAATGCGAATGATGGTCGCGGGCATCAGCAGACGGGCCGTAGCGATGGTACGCAGCATGCTTGTAAAAGCAATGGGCTCGCGATCACCAAGAGGAGTTCCCTTGATGGGCACCAGAGCGTTGACGGGGAAACTCTCAGGGTGTTTTGGGAGTGTGGAAACGGTGTGCAGCAGACCAACGCGATCCTCAGATGATTCTCCCAAGCCGAGAATACCGCCAGAGCAGACGTTAATGCCGGCATCGCGAACGTGTCCCAGCGTAGTCAGGCGCTCGTCGTATGATCTGGTCGAAATAACGGACGGATAGAACTCGCGGCTGGTGTCGACGTTGTGGTTGTAGGCAGTCAATCCAGCATCCTTGAGCTGGCGAGCCTGTTCGGCATCAATCATGCCCAGCGTGACACATGCCTCCATGCCCAGGGCCTTGACGCCCTTGACCATCTCGACAACATTCTTCAGGCCTGACTTGCGGCCGCGCATGTCTCGCCATGCGGCGCCCATGCAGAAGCGCGTGCTGCCGTTGTCACGGGCCTGACGGGCCGCCTCCAGCACGGACTCGACCGATTCCATCTTCTTGGCCGCGAGGCCCGTGTCCTTTGAGTAGCGCGTCGACTGGGCGCAGTAAGAGCAGTCCTCGGAGCAACCTCCAGTCTTGATGTTCATTAGAGTGCATAGCTGGACTTCGCCAGGGGCGTGGAAGCGACGGTGCAGTTGTCCCTGTTGCACAATCAATCGTCAGTTTCTGGTGTCAAGTATCAAATTCATGTAATTAATTGGTTGTAGTATTACCGATTGGTACGTCAGTTCCAGCAGAGGCTGGTAGTAAATGGCGGCAATCTCCTCCCTAGTCCAGTTGTTTCGCGGCTTCGTCGCTGCCACCGCGTCTGCAAGCAGCTTCTTCCCATCCAGGCCCGATTTCTGCTGCTGCGGGGGAGGGGGAGGGGCAGCTCCAAAGTTGAGGGGAGTCTCGACGGCGGTGCTGTGGCTGCGGCTGTTGATTCTCACGGCTGCTGGAGCCTGCCAGAGCGGCCGTGAGAGGGATTGGGCCAGTCGCCCAGCTCTGAGTGTTGTCGAAGCCCTCATTGCTGCTGTGATGGGTTGTGTTTTTGGAGTTGCTGGCTGTGAGAGTTGAAGAGCAACAGCTGAGACAACACTCCGGCTATAGCGACAGAACGAACTCGGAGCTAGTTTCAACGGGAGGGATGATTGATTGGCTTCGGTTGAGAGATGCGCACTTGAGCTTGCCGAGCTGCGGATCCCAGCTGTATGTATGTACTGTAAATCGGAGGCGTCAGACTCGGCCCGGGGAGGAACAGAGAGGAACAGAAACAGAGTCACAGCAACGTTGCTCTACTCCGTACTGTATTTCCTGTCCTATCCCGTCCTATCACTACCAGTAACAGATACAACTGCCCTGTAACTGTACAGCATTAGCTCGATCACTTCCAAGGCTATTAAAGACGCAGCTAATACTCTCCAATCCGCTGCATTGGCTTACCTTCTCGGGACTCCGCATTGGCGGCTCATCACCCAGCGGGGCCTCAACTATTCGCACCGTCTTGTCATTTTGTTGGGCTGGCCCTTGCTGGACAGTTCCTTGAACGGCATAGCACAATCTGTCTAGCCGGTGTCATTTAGATGCGTAACACGATTCGAATCGGCTGCCGCGCTAGTTCTCTGTACTGTGATGCGATGGATGCGATGGGCAGAAAAGGGCCTCGGCAGGGATTCGTCATTTCGGGGAGTTCAAATCCCAAACGCGCGGGTGGCTTCGGTCCAAGTTTGAAGCAGCAGCTCGGCACAAGCAAAGCAACACAAAGAAAAGAGAGATTCTCTGTGCCTTTGGGACGGCATAAAGAGGATTGAAGATCCGTCGTCACAAGTCTTCCATTGCGCCGGAGAGGGTGGAAACTGCTGCTGCACAGACCAAAGGTGAAGTGTTGAAGAGAAACCCGCTGCAGTCCGGATGATTTCAGGCCCGAATTAATTCCAATCACTCTTAAGTTTCAACTCTGGCAAAACAAAGTAATAATAGTACGGAAATTCCTACAGTTGGATTATTCACCATGAACAGGTTCGAGGAAATATGATTCCAAATCTCAGTCAGCAAACGCGGCACAGGAGTCTCCAAATCTGGTAAATGGTGCACCTGCAGCCACTGCCGGAGATTTATTTTGGTTCTGAGTCATGCCCGCCCATCTGCCATTTGATGGATGCTGGACAGCCAGATCGAGCTGAGAGCATCTCTTGAGAGACGGATTTTGGAATCACAGAGTCTGTTCTATGCGCTGCATCTGTGGGAGTTTGAATTGGTGATCCATCAATTTGACAGCATCAAGTGAACCTCGGTGGCTGTTTGATCAATATCAGCATTGTTTGAGCTTCTTCAAGTCTCGCTCATGATGACTTTTGCTCTACAGCCATGTCAAAACGACAGCCGAACCCCCAAACCCAGCTGCATTCCCCTCACATGGAACAATTACATTTATACTTACTGCCAATTACCACATCTCTGCAACTATTTCCGAATCTCGCAACTGCTGCCCTAGCCCATGGCGTCATGCGCCTCCATATAGCGAGCTTGCGGGGTCTCGCACTTTGATGCTTAGCTATCGCATACTGACAAACCCATTGAAGGCTGGAATGACACAATGCGTACTGTAGCTTAGCAGTCCAGTCACGCAACTTTAAATCTTAGGCCCTGGATTTCTATATAGATCGCGCTGTTGCACGTCACGTCTCTTCATTGTCCTTGTTACCATTATCTCAATCTTATACCCCCAGAATCTGTAAATAAATTATTATCAATACATATTTGCTGCCATCATGCCTCTTCCTGGAGCTTCCGGATCAGAGTATGTCACTGCTTACATCCTCACCTCTCACATCTAACCTCACCACCTCATCACCAACACAACTCTTCACATTCAAATCACCAACTAACTCTTCTTCTCCTCCAGCCTCTCTGAACTCGCAGTCCACCTCCTCAAACAAGGCCCCAACAAGGTCCTCCCCACGCCTCGCCGCATCCGCATCGTCTTCAACCACGTCGTCATCGTCGACACCACCAGCGCCGCCCTCGTCTGGGAGCACGATTATTACCCCCATTACTACGTCCCCGAATCCGAAATCAAGAACGCCACTCTCAAAGATGTCCAGCCCGTCAAAGGCGAGGCCGATGCCTCCGCTCGAGTCGCTGTCGCTGAGCTCACCGTCGCCGGGAAAGACGGCATCCCTACGAAGACGACAAACCGAGTGGTGAGATTCGACAGCAGCTGGGGAGAACTCGCAGGACTGGTGAGGATAGAGTTTGCAGCAGCGGGTGAGTCTTACTTCACATCTTCTCCTTTTCTCCTTTTAATCATCATCCTTTATATACTAATGTTCATCCCCCGTCAAGACACCTGGCTCGAAGAAGACCTCCCCATCTACGGCCACCCCAAAGACCCCTTCAAGCGCATCGACATCCTNCCCTCCACCCGCCCCATCGAGGTCCGCATCGCCGGCAAGACCGTCGCAAAGGCCTCCTTCGCAAACCACCTCCACGAGACCGGCCTCCGGGTCCGCTACTACCTGCCCCTCGGCGCCGTAGATCCCGCCATCCTGCGCCCTAGCACAACTACTACGTACTGCCCTTATAAGGGAACTGCCGAGTACTACGATGTTGTTCTTGATGGAAAGGAGTACAAGGATATTATTTGGTATTACAAGTCGACTATTCATGAGAGTGCGGCTATTGCTGGACTTGTATCGTTTTACAATGAGAAGGTGGAGATCTTTTTGGATGGCAAGAAGGTGGAGTAAACTGTTTGTGGGATTTGCATCACATTGATGGGAGATATAAATCACTTTACTCACTTACGATCTAACGACTTCAAGATGGGATGCTGGTTTAAAATAATAGCAATATGAGGCTGGGGAAGAAGGAACCCCGATGCTACCATGACTTCGGATTGCAACGTCTACAAACTCAGAATGAAGCATTGCAGTTTAATATCCTTCTCTAGGAATTTATTTATATTACAAGTACAAGTAACCCATTCCCTCATATTTTTCGCCATCATCGTATATATCCAAACCATTACCCGTAGAAAGTACCACGCAAGAAAAGGACGCTATATCTATTACATGACCAAGTACTCAACCTCTTTTCATACCCTCTGCATTTGTACTCACATTCACCATCGTCGACTAACAGCCGTCTTCTTCACATACAGCTGCAGCCTATTTCCAGCACCGCAGTATTCTGTAGAGTTTCCAGGACACAACATATTACACTCGTCAACAGTCACATTCTTGCCCGGCGTAGAGTCTTCCCAGCCTGCAAGGTTCAGAGTGTCACCACACCAACACTCTTGGCCATACTCGACACCAGCGTACTTGTATTGCGCACAATGAGAGAAGCAGACCTGAGGTGTCATGGTCGTGTCGTTGTTATAAGCCTGAGTGTCCATCAGCTTACCTGCCGAAGGCTCTGAGAAACATCCATAAAAGGTAAAGTTCTTGTTGCCCTGGAAGATGATGGGATCTGTAACACCAATAGGTGTTGTCGGGGTGTTAGATGGTTCACTAGGCGCCGTTGGGCTGCTAGATGGCGATGCAGTTGTTGTGGCATTCGACAAGAGCTTGTATAGCTCGAGTCTGGATCCAGCGCCGCAGAATTCCTTGTCATTACCAGCGCAAAGGAACGAGCAGTCATCTTGATTGGCGGCCTTTTGGCTGCCTTCCTTCAAGACATTACCACAGTAGCACTCTCTACCGTACTCGGTGCCAAAGTAAGTGAAGCCTTTGCAGAAATCAGCGCAAGACTCGAGTGTCATCGAGTCGTTGGCATACATCTGCTCAATGATGGCTCGATCATTAGGCGGCTCCTCCCAGCATCCCTGGTATGTGTAACCTCTGACAGATTTTTTGATCGCGGGGCCAGTAGGGGTTGCAATGGCTGTTGTTGATGAACTCGCAGAGGCAGTGGTCGCAGGCACAGTAGTTGCGGGCACAGAGGTTGTGGTGGCCAACTTCTTGAGCTGGTACACATTGAGCCTGTTCGGACCACCACAAAATTCTGTTGAGTTGCCGTTACAAGTCATGCTGCAGTCCTCGATAGGTGCGGGAACGGATCCCTTGCCAAATGAATTATCGCACCAACATTCTCCGCCATACTCAAGGCCGGCATAGATGTAGCCGTCTGCATTACACGCATGGAGACAGTCCGCGACCGTCTGATTGGCTGTCTCGATGAAATTGGCGAGAGCTCGAGCGTCTGTCGCTTCGGTATAGCATCCAATGCTTTTGTAGCCATCTTGCCCAGGATTAACAACCGGGCCAGTGGGCGTCGGGCTGCTAGAAGAAATACTCGTTGTAGTTGCAATTGGCGTGGTGCTCTCATCCGGGGGAGAAGTGGTTGTGCTTTCATCAGGGGGAGAAGTAGTGGTGCTTTCGGCCGGAGGAGAGGTGGCTGTACCAATAGTAGTAGAAGCCGTCGTGGACACAATAGCAGTGTCGAGTTTATACACGTTGAGACGATTTGGGCCGCCACAATATTCGGTAGAATTATCATTGCAAGTCATTGCACAATCTGCGATGGGAGCAGAAACCGCTCCATCGCCAAAAGAATCACCGCACCAACANNNTAACACAAAGTTAGCAAACTCGCCATTGAAACCGGTGCTATTCAAATTACTCACCTCGCCTCCATATTCAACGCCAGCATAAGTGTAATGACCAACTTTACAGGCGTCAACACATTGAGCCACAGTCCGCTTATCAGTGTCCACTTCGTGAGGAAGAGCACGCGCGTCGGTGGCTTCAGTATAGCATCCAACGCTGGCATAGCCATCAACGCCGGGATTCACAACAGGGCCTCCGGTTGGTGGTGGAGGATTCGTGGAGCCATCTCCCGGTTGAAGGGCATCGGCAAAAACAGAGATATACGCCGCAGTGCCATCGCCGTTTCCACCGCACACCTGATTGATATCTCCACCGCAGTAGTAATTACAGTTAGAGTCGTCCACCTTGAGATTGGGAATGGTGTTGCCTCCCCAGCACTCTGTATGGTATTGAGTGCCACAGTAGGCATAGTTCTTATCAGCGCATGCAGAGACACACATGGCGTTGGTACTGTCATCACTTCCGTAAAGCTGGTTGGAAAGTTGGCGGCCTGGGTTGTTCTCCTTGTAGCATCCAATATATCGGTATCGGCTCTGGTCGCTGTTGGGTAGCAAAGGGGGAGCCTGCTCTGACACGGCCTGACAGAAAAACTGTATAAACTGCTTTCCAAGGTTCGGGTCATTGGTGTTCAAAGTCCACTGTGCAGTGCCGTTATAAGGATCGACATCCCACTGAGATTTGGGGACGGTACAGGTGAGAGTGGCATCTGCACTCTCTCCTGGAGCCAAGGATGTTCCCTCTGCAAGGTCTACCTGATTAAGGGTTCGAACGAGGCCGGCGACGCCAAAAGGTGGCTTTGAAACGGTAAGAGACAGATTGACACCACCCTTTGTTGCATTGTTGGTAATGCGGAACTTGAGCGAGCGACCGTTGTTCTGGGTAACATTTCCAAAAGTAAAGGGAGTGCCATTGACATATTTTGTCCAACCAGACTCATCTGGGGTCTGAAACTCAAGCAGTGCAACGGCAGCAGGGCCGGAAGAACCAGCGATAGAAACAGTTTGGTTGCCACCGTTGGATACAAACGTGACAAAGCCGGAGAAAGTACCACTTTCAGAGCCATCAAACTGAATTTGGATAGCAGCACTCGATTGAGGTCCGAGAGAAGTAGGCATCTTTTGGAAAGTAAACTTGCCGACGGTCAAATTGCCCGAACCATTCCATGTTTGCCAAGGCCCAGAGGAACTAGTTGATGAATACTGAACGCTTTGAATAGTCAGAGGTCCATTTCCAAGATTATTGAGTATCAGAGTTTCCGTGACGCCGTCGGGGTCCTGTCCAGTAACAACACCTTGGAAGGTAATCGTGGTTGGGGCGGCAGACAGTAGAGGACCAGGGCTTTGGCCAGTTCCAGTCAGTCGGGCGTGGGTATTAGGGCTGTAGCCGCCAACACCATTCGTGGTGTTTACAACAATATCGTTTGAAATGAGTCCGACGACGGTAGGGCTGAACTTGGCTTGGATAGTAAAGGACTCGCCTTCTGCCAACTGGAGAGGTGTATTGGGGAGACCGGATATGCTAAAGTCTTTGGAAGAGTCAAGCCCAACACCAGTAACGGTAACGTCAATCAGGGCCGTGCATTCAACAGACTGTGTAGCGCTGGATGTTTTCAGGTCAACATTGCCAAAGGCAACAGGAGAAGTGCAGTTGAGAGGTGCGTTGACGGGCGATCCAAAACCGTAGAAGAGGCCCTGGTTGGTGCCAACATACACAATGGCATCTCCAAAGACTGGTCGGGTGAACTTCATGACGCCAGGGATGTTGAACGAATTGATCATGTTGAGTAGGCCATTCTTGGGGACGGCGTCGTAGATGCGGAGATTCAAACCTTGAACATCTGTCACCCAAAGGAGACCAGTTCCTGGCTGACCGTTGAGGGATGTAGTGGTTCCATGGCTGACGCCGAGAATGTAGGCATTCGTTTCGGGAGTCGTGGCAACTTTGGTAAACGAAGGAACGCCATCGGTACATGAAAACTTGAAGACATTAGATGGGTGTTGAATAACATTGATGTAGATGTAGCCGCCTTCTAGAGGATAGACACCAGCGCCAGCGTAGACGGAGTTGTCGTTCTGGTAGACCTGAATAGCATCATCCAAGTTGTTGGGCCCGTTTCTGTAGCCACCCAGGTTATCCAAATTTAGCCAGTATGTCTTGCCACTTTTGCCAGTAACAACACCAATGCGCTTTACATCGCCACAAGCGAATTCGCTCGGCAGGATCTCGAGAGGACTGGTGCCGAGATCTTTATCGGCGCCGTCCAAAGCCTGTTTCTCCCATGGCATGAAGAAATCCACCAGACTCAGACTACCGTTTGAGTTGATTGTCATGTGAACAGCAGCCTCTTCCAACGACGTGGGAGGATTGAAGCCCTTGACAGGAACATTGGCTAGTTGAGACGCGTAGCCGTTTCCAGTCGCGTACCAAATAGAGCCAGCGTCATCAGAAGCAATGCCTCCGCCAGACATCCAAACGCCAGCACCTTTGATATCGTTTGCAACACCCTTACCTTCCATGGCGTAGTGCTCAACCACCTCGCCAGTAGTCTTATCCCAGCCCATGATCCAGCCGGTGAAATTGTACTGGACACAATGTGACGCAAACCCACCGTAGATAAACTGACCACTATGAAGCAACGCGGTTCGTTGGAGGTGAATCCCACCAGTGAACATTCGCAAGTCGTTGTTACGGGCAATAATTCCATCGAGAGGGACTGGAAAGTTGGGCCTCTCGCTGAGATCATTGGCGTCTAACGCGTGAAAAAAGTATCGGGCAGCATCACGACCCTGTGGTACGCCCAATGCGGTTTGGTCGACATATGTCTTTGAGGTGTAGTAGATGGTATCGGTATCAGGATCAATCACACCTGTTGCCGTGATTCCAATGTTGGGGTTGATGTCAACACATCCATCAAGGTCTGCAGCCAAGAAAGGGATGTGAAGATTCCTAGAGGCAACAATGTCGCCCGTCTTTGCGTCGAGCTTGTAAACATTGTTCTGTTGTGTGGCCACATACACATACTGCTTAGTCCCGCCACTGGGCGTATAGACGAGAGGCTGAGAAAAGATCTGTTCGGCAGAACCGGCATAGGTGCCAGGAAGTCGAGTTTGGAACAATTGGCCAAATGAGGAACTCCCGACGACGGAGGGATCCATGTTGTGGTTACGCTTGTACATTAGCTGCTGCACGAAATCAATACGAACGAGGGACTTCTCNNNCGTTTGGTATCCAGTTCTGGAATTATCACCACCCCAAGTGATGGTATCGGTCGAAGCCAGGCCTTTGGCCAGGCCGACAAAGGCCGTGATGAACAGCACAGCCAGCCCCATTGCTGCAGGTCTCAACGATAGGACAAGAAGTTGTTGATGGCTAGCAACAAGCAAAGCAGGGGAGACTCGTTCCTCTTAAGGAAACGAAACGATCGATAACCAAGCCGTCCATGGATATTTCAGCGCCAAGCAGTCGATACCGGATTTCGGGTCACCAAAAGCTGAACCACGCTGCCTGACCAGGGGATCTCGACCGGGGGATGAGATGGCGAAAAGTGCCATCAAGCCGCAGGGTCTATACTTGGCATCTTGCCATCTTATCCGGTCCCCTGCTTTGCGCCTTTGCTGGTGGAGACGCGGCTCGACGATGCTGGCAATATTGGAAGCGTTAGCCATCGGTGCGACGTAGACGGCAGACCTTGACGGCAGACCCTCTCAGCAGAGGCAACCCGAAGCCAGCTGGAAAGATTGAACGCACGAGCCCGATCCCACTCTCGCCGTGTGCCGGTCTAGAAATGATAACGAGCCAGGGGATTCGGCAAGTCTCCGCGGCGTGGAGATTCGAGGTCAAGGTTGGCTTCTGGGGGTAAAGAGGAAGAGAACGTGCGTGGGCTAAACTAAACACTGGAGAGGACATCGGGACCTTTGCAAGACGCCAGGAACAGAGCAGTAGCCGCATAGAGCCTGGCGTCAGGCCTGTCAGTGCTCAAGCCAGGCTCTAATCAGAGCCATCCGCGCTCTAATAGCGGGTGCCTGACAGCATTGGACCCCTGCAAGCTCGGTGGCGCATGCGGCACAAAGATGCCAGGCACTTCCATGAGTTAATATGCAGCGTGGACATTAAATCGATCTCGGGGGTCGAAGACATTTGATGCTGCGGGCGTGCAGTAGAGCCGCATGTATGCCAAGTTCTCGCAGTGGTACTGCAGAGAACAATGGAGAGAGAGGAACTATGCAGCAGTGAGACAATGGACCACAGACGAATAGGTGATGACAATGGCAGAGCAAGACAGATAGATAACATCCATGTACACATGTGGATGTAATCAAGGCGCAAAGAGTTCGTGCCAGGGGGTCCCACAGTGGACAAAGAAGCATGTTTAGATGCATCATTCAAGTTCGCCGATCCATCCTTTGTACAAGCCAACCTGGGTTTATCACGCGTCTACATAACGAGTTCTGTACAATTCCAGGACTTCATACAGACACAATGCTTGAAAAGATTACTTGCACTAGCACGAGTAACATGAACATTACTGTGGACCGAAAAAGACGGGAAGCATCGCGATTTCAGCTTCTTCCCGCTCCCCCGGCACTCCCAGCGCCTCACCAGGATTAATTTCCACCGCCGTTCACACAATCAGTCAGCAATCAATATTTGGCGGCACAATCAATAGCCGCCATCCCGCACATACTGCTTCCCTTTCAGCTCTGCCGCAAGTTTGCCATTGAGGCGTCCTGCATCTGCCGATAACTCTGTCTTAGACACGGAACACAACAGCGATCTCGCCCTTGGGATTCCCAGCTGAGACTGCTTGCGCCCCCAACGTGCCGCTGCCAAATTTGGTAGCCAAGGTCTGGAATCTCTTAATTTGGGAATATTGAATGCAGGTCCGTGTATGCAACTAGGTAACACTTCTCCGACGAGAGGTATCTCTCCCAATAGCTTTCCACCCTGGAAGCACGCAGGTGAGACTGCAGACCCCTGCCTCAACCTGGGCCCACGTGGTCGGAAGATTGTTATCATGGCTTTTATTGGCGCACAGGATATTACTGCCCATGGGTTCTCATCTTTTCTGGCAAAAGAGAAGGAATCGTGATCCGGCGCTCAGCACAGACAGCCAGCACGGTTCAGATATTTCTATGTTACACACACTCCGTGCCTCAACTGAGCAGCTGAACAACTTTGAATGGCAGCAATAACTGAATAGAAAGCAAAATAGAGTCTAGACAACCGGCTAAAAACAGAAACACGGGAACATTGATCAATTCTAATTCCGCTCGCTTCCCAATTTAATTCCCGGTGGCAATGGCAGGTCTTGGCTGCGTCAAAAAACCGATATAGCCCACCATCTTCTAGGGTATGTTCATATCAATCAAATGCGGTAGCATTCATGGGAAACATCCTCGTATCAGTAGCCACATTCGAATATATAGAGGTGGCGAAATAGAAAAGAAATTTTCACTTGCCAATCTCAGCTTCATTGTGTCATGAGTAAATGCACACCAAGAAATAATCACCAGTGCAATTTCGCTAGCCTTAAGATAGGCGATCTATCATCGCATCATCCCTACAGGTTAGATGCAGCAGTCACACACATTTAAATCTCATACCAATAAACTTCAGTTCTCCAAGAGGTATTGATGATAATGCTGGAAAGCAATACCTAAGTCATTGGCCTAATTTGCATAAACGACGAAGATAAAAATGAGGCCGCCCCGAAAGCGGGAGAGGCTTTCCAAACGTTCCAAATAATATCTGGGAAAAGATTAATTATGACAATAACACCATACTGCACTGATCGCTTGATAAACAGCAACGACTGGCGATTTAAAAAGTGGTTAAGAGTTCTTAAACTACAAAATACCATACTACTTACGTAGCCTGCAGTAATAGGAATTTGGTCGTCGAGACTAATGCCGGACCCGAGGGTGATCTGTGGGACGATGTACTAGACAAGATCCGAGCCAACATTGGGGATATAAAGCAAGGGACCGCCAATTTTTAGAGCAAATAAGAATGTGACGGTAATTGGGCTCGGCCTCAACACTCTAAACATGAGCGGCGCGCTCCATAATGAGAGCAATACTGTTCGGAGCCGGGTAGGCGATGGCACTGACTAGGTTAGTAGATGTTGGAGTACGCAGCCGATGTAGACAAAATGGCCCAAAAAATATTTGTAAAGTTTGCCATTGAGGAGCGATCTGACATCAGCGGTGATGTAAATGGGTTCACTGCATCAGCCAATGTCGTCCAACTTGCGGAGATCGCTGTAATTCTAGGAATTGCCGTAGCCACGATGTTCTGTTGTGAATATCATGTTAGCGAACATCTTGCCAGAGATAGAACATAGACAGAGATGTTAGAATTTAGAAATGTTCACCGGATCTAATGCAGCCACTAGTTTCCGGAAACGTTTAACGGAATCAAAAGCAGTCTTAATCCTTGCCTATACTCCCTATCTCCATCTTCTTTTTCTTGATTGTTGGATTTGTGATCATCGAGATCCTCAAACACATTGTTGGCGACTTGAGGCTGCTGCTTGGGCTACCACATTGACCTGTTCTGATGCATTTGGAGATGGTGAATCACAACCCGACGTTTTGAGCTGAGAGTCGGTACTCCCCTCATTTTAGAGCTGGAGAGCAATATGTGCTTTAGTGTGTTATAGATAGTCTAGACGTTAAGAATCAAGCGGCAATGGAGTTTGCCAGCTTAGAGAACTATACGAGTTTATGCACATATGAATTGAACTCGGAGACATTTACAAATGTCCCTCTAGGAGGCTGACAAATGATTTTCAATAGTGTTGCATAGAGCACAACCTCGGAGTTCATTTGATGTCCATACTATTTGCCCTTGATCATCCAGGAACTTCTCCGCTTGTTCATACCTGTATCAATCACATTGACGGTAGCTCTAACAAAGGGTCCGGAGCCTAGCGGCCGAAAGCAGGGGTTAAGCAACCGAACCATTCAACTGTCAGATCGACTTACCCGCCCGACCCAAACTGTATTGTCCGAGTATCCACTTTCTACAGCAGCGAGAAGTGTTGGTTGCTTTAAACCAAGAGAATCCTTCCAGTATTGGTAATCTGCTCGGCGCTCGGACTCGCTAAGAATACCGACTTGTCCATCTTGTCTACATCAATTCATGCTCTCTAAAACATCAATCATTGGGGTTGTGGAAGGGGAAGGGAGAATAGTATATAATCACATAGATTTCGTTATGTTTTGTCACGGCTTCGACCAAGCAAGGCCGCCGCAACCACTCACTATTACCCGTCAGCTTACCCATCCTTCAATCAATTGACTTTAACCCCCAAATTTTATACACAATGCCTGAGCATGTGCTAGTTATTGGAGCCACTGGAAACATTGGTATTTCTGCCGTTAAAGGTGCTCTGAACTCTGGGCGTCAGGTCTTGGCCATCGTTCGTAACCAAGCCTCGGCTGAGAAGCTCTTCAAACACGTCGGGAATTCGGAGGGCATTCAGGTTATTGAGGCAGATGTCACGTCTGACACAGGAGTTAAAAGTGTTGTTGACCAGGTCAAGGCCGGTAAACTACCAGCCTTCCAACATGTGTACACATGCGGTNNNTTATCTCCTTTTGCTATGNNNTCTGAAATTTTCGTTTTGCTAATACCGCTTGTCTCGTTTGTTGGCGGTGAATACACCAATGTTCCTCTTAAAAGCATTACTACTGAGAGACTCCGTAAAAACATAAACATGTCCCTGGAGGCTAACTTCTGTGAGATCCCCTATTTCTTTTGCTCCAAGGTCAATCTTCTAATATACTCGGACCACGTTGCGTACCGAGACACCATCGAGTATTTACAGGAACAAAACCACCCTGACAGCACATGGACCATCTGCACGGGCTCACAGGGTGACATGGCCATCTTTGCACTGCCAGCCATAACACAGGGTCCCTTATTCTCCATGGCCACGGCAGCTGCCCGTGAAAATGAGAAGACTAATGTGCGAGTGAACGAGGTGTACCTAATGTTCCGGGTCGAAGTTGATGAAGATGCTGCACAGCATGGTGTCACAAGCGCCTCCGAGTTTGCCGCCGTCTATGAGGGTATCCTTTCCAACCCCGAGATTCGCAGCTCGCGTGTGCGTGTTGCTTCTCCGGCTGTTATCAAGGATCTCAAGTGGACCAAGAAGTTTTAAGACTGTCAATTTTCTTTCCATTGGAAAAGTCAATGGCATGTTGTGTTGGGCGGTTGAACTGACAATTGAGAGAAGTATCAAAGTTTCTATATGCTCTAAAGTACCCATGCACCTAGCTAAAGTATCCATCTGAAATCATATTGAGTTATTATGTATCACATAAAGGAGGTCAGTCCCACCGTGTTAATCCGTATCGTGGATTGTGAAGTGGCTCAATTCTCCGTTTACTCGTATGGCCGAATTTGTTCATCAGTCCATTCCCAAAACGCCTTGGATGTCCCCAGACCACCATTGCTCTCTTCTTCGGAGGCTTTTTTCAGATCGCTTCGTATAGTCAAAAATCGTCCCCATGGCCCAACTGTAACTGTTAGCTTGTGTAACCATGTTTTAAAAAAGGACGAATAAACTTACCCCAATCACCACTACGGTCCATTGTGACAGCTGGCGATAACCCAGCGAACAACTCCGTATAAGCACCATATTTGGGCGGATGCAAGACAAACGTCTTGAGAAACTTCGCAGCAACCGCTCCTTGGGTTCTCCACAGCTCTGAATCGAGATTCCCTGGGTTCAAGGCGATGCTTACAACGCCTTGGTTTTTGAAACGTTTCGCCATCTCAACGGCATGGAGGTAATTACCCGCTTTGCTGAGAGCATAGCTTGTAAAGTCACTCATCTCTACCCGCTTGCTAATTGTTTTCATGTCGACGCCTCCTTTGGGGACGCCCGGTGTCTCAGCGGCGGATGAGGCAACCCATACTACACGTACGGTTCCGGGTTTCTCTGACTTGGCTGTCTCAACGAGGATAGGCGATAGAAGTTTGGTGAAGAAGTAGGTGCCGATATTATTGACTCCCAGTTGAAGCTCGTAGCCTTGCTTTGTAACCGATCCTTTGCCTGGATTCATAACGCCAGCATTGTTGAAAAGAACATGCAACTTGGATTCCCTGTCGAGAAACTTCTGGGCCGAGGCCGGAATGGTAGTCAAATCTGCGAGGTCGAGGCTTAAGAATGCTAGTCTACCACTAGACTGCGGTGTAGATGTTTCAATCTCATTTATGGCGGCTAGGGCCCTTTCTTCCGAGCGGGCAGCGATGTATACGCTGGCGTTTTTGGCGTAGAGGATTTTGGCGAGTTCTTTGCCAACACCCGTGTTGGCGCCGGTTATAAGGTACACCTACAATGGTGAGCATGAGACTATGCCTTGAATGTGAAAAAGTTTACCTTTCCATGGAGGTCTGATAGCTCAGTTTCGACAAAGGATGGCTTTGGTGGGTAGACCTGCGATACTTGGTCGATCAAGTGGTCAAACATTGTGCTGTGCTTGCTTGTATCGTTTGATGAATCTCGTTGGCAATGTAGAATAGACTGTGATTGATATTGAAAGTCGGGATTGACGTGGAAAGAGTTCTCTTATTTATATGAGTTGGCGGTCATGAGGCTGAATATAAGTCGTCATACATACATTATAGCATGCAGAGTGAAAACATAGCCAAAAGGGGCCATATAGTGGCGAACGCGAATAGCAAACGCGCCAATGGTCCGACGTCATTAGTTCAGCCTGCGCTTGACGGTATTGAATCCTGCCTCGGGTGGTGGGTTCGGGCTCATGCAATACCCTTGTCGCGATCGCGCCACATATCGCAAGCGAATGCGAGTGTAGCCACACTAGACTATCTGCAACTCGGCGATGCCGCTAATCGTAATAAGTCCTCCGAATGCCGAAATATAAGTGCTCTGTAACCTCTTCGGACCCGGGCGTCGGGTAGTTAAGATTTCCAGTGGACCGGAGCCGGGCGGTCGAGAGTTCCTGATATCGTAATTCTTTGTGTCTTTGAGAACAATGGATGGCATTGGCAAGGAGTTGTAAGACTGAACACAAAGGGTTAACGAACATCATTCTCCGAGTCCGATAGCCCCATGCCTTTTTGTTCGAATGCAACTCGGAGAAATTGCACAACGGCTCTTCTGTGGATCGCATGCGTTTCTGGGAAAAGTAAACACGTACAAAGGTCTTAGAAGTTGACCTCGTCATTCACAAGCCGCAGTCTCACAACGGCGCTTCCGTATTCAAGGTCTCTATTGCAGATTCCGCAGCCTAAAAATAACCCGATAATAGTGATAGGTGGAAAATTCGAAACGACCTCGAGGCATGCCATCTGATGACGACAAGGCCAGGTTCAAGTTATCAGCAGCTGGCAGTGATTAGTTATTCGCAACCGACCGAACCTTTCTGGCCAGCTGCTCGGCTCTCGCGAAATCTCTCGACGACACCTTGACAAACTGATCACATTTTCAACCGTCGCTATAGCACAATAAAATTTCGAAACAATTACCACGGCGGCAACTGCCATGAACGGTACCAATCTGCTGTTTTATTGATAACTCCTTAGAGCTCCTAGATGTAACTACAAGTGTTCCCTATCAAAAGACTTCAAACTTCAAATCACCGCCTCCCTCCCCAACCCGCCCTAGTCATGGTATATGTCTCTGGCTGACTTTTATCTTCGCCTCTACCACGTGTAGTATTCATTCCGTATTTCGAATTCATCCGCATCTGGCTGTTGCTCGCAAGGAATGCAAGGCCCGCTGCTCTGCAGAATCGGCTCTGCCCGCTCAGTCGATGTCCAAAGGTAGAACTGCGTGTCCTCGAATTTATCGGCCGTCCTATCCTTTGCGCATCGGGGGCATTCAAAGTACCAGCCAAGAATAGTAAAGACTTTCTTTTGCTTCTCCCGAGACAGCTGTCGCTCCGTCAATTCCTCCTCGACTATGTCCACGATCTCTGCAAATGGAACGCCCTCCTCTGAACTGAATCTGAGCGATCTGATCGTGTCAAAAAGAGTATAATCCCGGCCATCATCCCAAAAGATTGGGCTGTCGAGGACACTGAGAACGTCTCTATCTATGCGTCTTCTGACCAGTCGGGCACGGATAGCTTGTCCCTCTGATGTCGTCGGTTCAGGCATTTTCAAGAGTGTGTGGTGATCTTTTTGCTGCTAGAAGATTGCTTTATATGCTCGAGGAATATTATTTGAGTTCTTCGAATGCCACTCTACCATCGACTGTCGACCTCCATATTCCATGGTTATATAGTTCTCTGAGGAGCTGCCGTTGTCGATTCACACATGGCCATTTTGCAATGCCCCTCAGGCAGAAATGCTCTGAATTGGAATCTCAGCTTCGTTGCCACATGCCGTGTTACGATTCACACGCGCCGTTCTGTCGTTCTTCGAGCAAAAGCACCCTGACTTAGCATCTGGGGTTGTTACCACATGTCGTGGCACGATACACAAAGAGCATACCGAGGCCAGAAAGGTATTGGCCGATGCAGAAAATACCGAACTTGTCAGTAGCCTCGAAGCCAGAAAGTGGAGAGAGGATATCTTGGTTCAGAATAAGACCATGAAAGAGCAAGGACATCTTTTCTTTGTTTAAAAGCATCGAGAGACGTGCATTCTTTGTTATAGGCCTAGCTAAGGATAGTAAATAGGACGTCCCTCAACCACCTCTTTGTCTTGATCACTCCTCTGTTTGTGATCCAGATCTCTAAGAGACATGCCGTAGTACGTGTCTGTGTCACAATGGTGTCACCTTTATTTGGCATATCTGCGCTTCTCGAGTGAATTGCTGAGTATCTCGTAAAGAGTCAGTCGACTTCTTGGACCCAATCATGCGAGTTCTCCCTTAGGCTGACGCATGTGAAAACAGATGTCTGCTCTTCTAACAATGGCAAACATCAGCATCATCTCGTAAGAACCACAACATGATTGCATAGATCAGAGTCGGTGTTATGTTAAAGACTCGGCCAGCTTGATTCAATAATTACGCGTGCAGCAAATGCCTATGCGCATTTGTGCCCGTCGCAGTCTTCAACAAGATTGTATGTTGGGTAATAATAGCAATCAAAGCAGGCGTTAATAGCCACTCCCAATATCGCAATGTCAATTTGAGATGATACTATCTCCTAAACATGCCAAACTAGCTAAAAGACAAATGCTGGCTCGTCCTCCATCGACCTAATTAGCGTACCTATCCGTACTTCATTATGGCCAGCACCGCAGAAAACGAGGGGACATATCCCTAAACACTCAAAAGAGGATTCCGGCTCTCCTGGCAGCCATGTGAGCTTGGTCAACCCAGGTAGCGCACTGGCAGATGTTGTTGACATATTGAGTGGTGGGAGCGCCAATAGCGCCGCAAATATCCGCCAGCATATCCAAGTCCTCGAGTCTAACGCTGCCAAGTGGGTATTTGGAGACAAAGGTAGAGAGTGTCTCTGGTCCATGGCCAACATAGTACTGCCTCTCAAACATCATCCCAGTCTTGCCAACGGCGCAGCGGACGTGGAGGAGTTGTCCGGCATTGTTGTCGATGACAATGTACATGGCAAAGTGCCTGCTGCCGCTTGCGGGGCACACTTCGACATTGTAGACTCGGCAGATTTGGGAGTCCATCTCGTCGAATTGGGAGAGTGGAATGCTTTTCTTTGGAGAGAGACCGCGTGTGGTAAACTAGAGAGTTGCAAATGCTGGGGGCAAAAGGTAAGCTCTGGCTCCCACAAGGGTAAAGAGAAGGAGGAAGAAGCAGAGGAATTCATACTGGTTTTTGCGAATAAAGGCAGCAGAAATCGTGAAATCTCGTTGATTCTTCTCTCTACAGTGGGTGAAAGTTGAAAAGATGGCTGGAGACAAGAGACCAGAGCAGACAAAGGCGCTGGGGATTGGATGATGTAATGAAGATTGCAGGGATCGAAGGATTTTCTCGAGGGAAGTTTTGTTCAAGAACGTGTAGAGTGAACGCTTTGCAGGGATTTGGGAGAGAAGCTCAAAGGCAAGATGGAGAAGCAGCATAGGGGCTTTATCATTGCCTGACAGGTGCACCAAATCAGCAGGACCGGCACGTCCAAGGCCTGATAAAGCAGTGAATGGGGAGCTGAGAGCGAAATCACCTCCTTCCTGAGATTAACTGCTATCAGCTGTCCACCGCTCGCTTCTTGGCGCAAGTTTGACGCGGGGAGTGTCGAGTGCTTTAGGGGGTGACGCACTAAATTGACAATTCTTTTTGATACTGAGGTGAGTTGATCTCGACCCGGATCAAAATGCTTCACGCATCTATTCTTAGTCAAGTAAGACAGTATGGTGCGTCTACGATACATATACAAGGCAGCATTGAGACCCCTACTCGGCGTCATAGTGTCTCTCGCGCAATTTCCACGTGGACCGCGAAACAAGGTCGTGCAAATAACGTATCTACATACTTTAACGTTGACGATTTTCTGCGAAGCTAATCATGGTAGGGGTGCCAAATCCACCGGAAGGTCCTGAGATCGAAGAGTTCTACCTTTGCAGATCACGCCAGAAATAAGAGCGTGCCAATAACAGATCTACGGATGCAAACGCGGGGGATTTGCAACCAGCCGTCACAAGATTCGTCTGACTCTGAATAATCTTTGAACAATAAGAGATGTCTCCCTTCTCCTTTGCCATGCTGTATCTACGTCATTGGCAGCGATATCAGGCAGTGACACTTGATGGTTGGTGGAATCTCGGGCCGAAAAGCCAACATGGAGGTTAAATTTAGTTCACAGGCGAATATGTGATACCATTTCATGCATTATCATCCATAATGCGAATCACGGAGGTTGGATAGTCATTTCTTCCCCACGTTACAAGCGAGGTACAGCCTTTGTCGGCTCAAATCTTCACATGATAACTTTGGCTTTGTTATGACTACATCCTGGAAAGCTTCGACACTCGGCAATTCTTCCCAACTGTCTCAACCATCGGTACAATCTGACAGTATATCGACACCAGTTTGGTCAGTCTCTCAAGAGTTGACTGGTCTGGGGGCTACCCTGGGATTTCGGTGGATGCGCACACCCTGCTACCCGTTGATGTAAGGGAGTGGCTATTCAGCATCCAAAAATGCTATCCAGCACTCCCTGTCTCAAACGGAAAACTGGTGATAATACAATGCTAGATACTAGAGGACTATAGATATAGAAACAGTCGATGAAAGTAAGATACGAAAGCAGCAGATGCTCAGCGAAACGTGAACCTCCTACCCGTAGTATGGAAATAAATGGCTTTCATCGCATCCCTCTCCGATGCTTGAACTCCGAGCGGGCTGAATAGCCATCCTGGGGAGCGAATAGCCACTCCTGAATGTAAAGATCAATACACTACATGAATTCGCGGCTGTAGAGCAAGCAAATCGCTTTGGTTTTACAAAAGCCAAAGATTCATGTATGTGTTGGCGCATTGGGTAGAAGCTGCAAGTCACAACCTCGTCAGCTTTCCCTGGAATGGGATGTCTGACTGAACAATGCAGCAAACTCGCGACTAGCCGAAAGTGAACAGCGACGACCATCTACGGCGAACATTGTTTCACTGTATTCCTTTCTTTTTCCATTTTGGTCTCTGCTCTCTTTGTTTCCATCCGCGGCTAGCCGTGCTACTAGAAGGGTAGAATCAGAGTACGAGGCAGCCATTTGGTAGAAGAGAATGAAGAGAGTAGCCATAGACAGCAAAATATTCACACTAGAAATAAAAAGGAACACTGATTCAAGATGTCCTGATTGAATGGAGATAAACATTCTTTTAGTACTACAACTGCTCTATGAACAATGCAGAAAAAGAAAAAAAAAAAAAGATTCGACAGTTTCAGTGGAGCAAGAAAAAATGATCGTCAACTGGAGGCTAGTACAGTTGATGGATTAGATTGATAGAGGAAAGTATTTCACCAATTACACGCTTCACAGTTTCATGTACCAATTACAATTACATTACTATTACAATAATAGAATCAAAAGCCATAACTTCGGTAGTTAATGCTAATTTCAACAGCCAAGAAATAGCTCATATTGTTGGATCAAATGAACAGAAACTTTTTCTCGTGATGCTGCCGCTACGGAGAATCTTTGCCGTGACGCATGGGCAGTAAAATTAGTTCAGCTCGATGTTAGTGGAGGAGAAAATAGTACCTAGTCTCAGACCATGAGCGGAGGCAAAACACAAGTACCTCCAGAGCTGGACGCAACATTTCCTGGCTGAGCAGCGGCCGATTGCCGGTCCGAAAATTTTCACCCCACCAAGGCTTGACTGATAGATAAGAGAGGGGCAGAATTTCATCACAACTTTTGCTCTGCTTGGGGTGCATCGTCTCCTCCGGTTCAAAAGCAAAAAGCTCTAATTTGTCTTATGGCATTGAGTTGTTCTGCTCAGTAAGCAGAAATCTTCACTATGCCGTACGAGGTTCTTGTTGGAGGCTCGTGCTACACGCCTTCTGATGCCCAGAAGCTGCGCGAGCTCATCAGCAAGTCCAGCCCCTCCAAGGTCAAGGACATCCAGGGCCAATGGATCTACTATGTGAACCTGCAGGTGTCATCTCACGATACTCTGGAGCAGGTTGAGGAGCTGCTGCAGGACGTTCGCGGCTGGGGGCTTGGTTCCGAGGGTCCCGGAAATGCCCTGACGATATACGCAACGCCTCGCTACATCTCGCCATGGAGCTCCAAGGCCACCAGCATTGCCCACGTCTGTGGCCTGAGGGAGCGAGTTCTTCGCATTGAGCGAGGCCGTCGCATCTCTATCCAGTTTGAGGAGCCCTTGTCCGAGGGCCAGGATGCCACGTTCCGCGATGTGCTCTACGACCGCATGACGGAGCTGTGGACTGCTGAGCCGCCGTCTTTGGTGCAGATGTTCGAGTCCAAGGCACCTTCTTCCCTGGTTGCTGTCGACATCTTCGCGGACAAGGAGGACCCTCTTCGAATTCTCAGGGAGTACAATGTCAAGAAGGGCCTCAGTCTTGACGAATCCGAGATGCAGTACCTCGTTGACGTGTTCACCAAACTTGGACGCCCGCCCCATGATGTGGAGCTCTTCATGTTTGCTCAGGTCAACTCAGAGTATGAGTGTATCCTTGTTTAACTCTCGAGTGGGATGCTCACATTTGTATTCAGACACTGCCGACACAAAGTCTTCAACTCGGCGTGGACCATTGATGGCGTCCCTCAGGACAAGAGTCTTTTTGAAATGATCAAGACCACCCACAAGACCACGCCTGACTTTACTGTCTCAGCTTACAGCGATAACGCGGCGGTCCTTGAAGGCGACAACGCCAACGTTTGGGCTCCTGATTACTCTACTGGCTCCTGGAAGCTCACTCCAGAAGTCGTCCACATTCTCACCAAGGTTGAGGTAATGCTGCTGACTCGATTTACTCTTTTGGCTTGTTGGTTTCTGACTGAATTTTACAGACTCACAACCACCCCACTGCCATCTCGTAGGTTCTTCCAAACAGCTTTTCCTATTTACCAAGGGATAGATTTGCATTCTCTGCTTGCCATCTTTGATTACAGCACACGGGAGAAATTTGACATCCGTCTTGATTTTATAATATTTCATGATCTAGGAAACTGACTCTGTTGCCACTAGGCCCTTCCCCGGCGCAGCTACCGGTTCAGGTGGAGAGATTCGAGATGAAGGTGCTGTTGGACGAGGTTCTACCACAAAGGCTGGCTTGAGCGGCTTCTGGGTCTCAGACCTGCTCATCCCCGACAACCACGCCCCTTGGGAGAGTGACATTGGCCGACCTCGCCACTATGCTAGCAGTCTGGACATTATGCTTGAGGCACCTATTGGCAGTGCCCGGTTCAACAACGAATTCGGACGTCCGGCTCTCGCAGGTGTCTTTAGAACTCTCCTGACGCCTGAAGAATCCCAGGAAGAGTCCGACGTCTCAAGCGTTGCCAACTGGCGCGGCTACCACAAGCCTATCATGATTGCTGGTGGTCTTGGATCTGTGCGACCCCAGCACGCCCTCAAAGAGGAGCGATATGTCCAGGAAGGCGCCCACGTTATTGTCCTCGGAGGTCCTGCGATGCTCATCGGCCTCGGTGGCGGTGCTGCCTCCAGCAGTGCTGGTGGAGAGCAAAGCGCCGATCTCGACTTTGACAGTGTTCAGCGCGGTAATCCTGAGGTATGCTTCAGCTACACTGTANNNTTTTTGAATTGGTCGACAGCCGGCNNNTCATACCACATGGAACGACGCGCTCAAATGGTCATCAACACTTGCACTGCCTTGGGTGAACACAACCCGATTGCCATGATTCACGATGTTGGTGCTGGTGGATTGTCCAACGCCCTGCCCGAGTGTGAGTACCTGAGCATCAATTATNNNTTTAATGCAGCTCTAACCGTCATTGTGGTCAAGGATGCTGGATTTGGAGGAAACTTTGAGCTTCGCCAGGTGGAAAGCATGGACCGAAGCATGAGCCCATTGGAGATTTGGTGCAACGAAGCCCAAGAGCGATACGTTCTCCTCATCAATGCCGACAGCATGAACCGTTTCACAAGCATCTGCCGCAGAGAACGATGCGGATTTTCAGACGTCGGAACCGTTATTTCCAAAAACGAGCACGGAGCTACCAGCCTGATCCTCACAGACAGAGAGTCCAAGGAGTACCCCAGGCCCATCGATCTCCCCATGGACGCCCTTTTCCCTCCCAAGCGCTTGCTTCAGCGGGATGTTGCTTCCAAGAAGCCCACTCTGCTCCCATTCAACGCCTTTTCCAGCCTCCAGAAGGCATATGGAGAACTCAGCGGTGCTGAACTTTTCAAGAAGGCCGTTGAGCGTGTTTTCTTGATGCCATCAGTTGGTTCCAAGTCATTCTTGATTACCATTGGCGATCGAAGCGTCGGTGGTCTCACCGTGCGTGATCAGATGGTTGGACCATGGCAGACACCGGTTGCCGACGTTGCGGTAACAGCTACGTCGTTCCATATCGGTACCAAGCAGAAGACGGGTGAGGCCATGGCTATGGGTGAGAAGCCTACTCTCGCCATGATTGACCCAGCAGCCTCTGCCAGAATGGCCATCGCCGAAAGTTTGATGAACATCGGTGCCGCTGATGTCACAGAAGATCTGCGTCGCGTCAAGCTTTCTGCCAACTGGATGGCCGCCGTGAACCACGCTGGTGAGGGAGCAGCATTGTATGAAGCCGTCCGAGCGGCCATGGAGATGTGCACCAGGCTCCGAGTCAGTATCCCCGTCGGCAAGGACTCGACATCCATGAAGGCATCATGGAAGAATGAGGAGGACTCAAAGAACGTCACGGCACCAGTTTCCGTCGTCATTTCTGCCTTCTCAGCAGTTCGTGATATTCGCAGCACTTGGACTCCCCAGCTCCGTCGCGTCGAGGACGTGGGCGAGACCAGTCTCATGTTCGTCGACCTTGCAGAGGGGCGAAGAGCCATGGGCGGTTCCGCACTCGCTCAGTCTCTTGGTGCCGTTGGTGACAAGGCACCCGACATGAAGAACTTTGACCTCATCACAGACTACTTTGATGCCTTGTCTCAGCTTCACCGAAGCGGCGTTGTCCTGGCTTACCACGACAGATCTGACGGTGGTCTCATCACCACCGTTGCTGAGATGATGTTCGCTGGCCGCTGTGGCGTTGACATGATGCTGGATGGCATTTCCAAGTCAGGCAAGCCCGAGGATATCATTGACGCCATGTTCAACGAAGAGCTTGGCGCTGTGTTCCAGATCCGCACCGAGGATGAGATCAACTTCAAGCGATGCTTCGCTACCTGCGGACCTCCACCCGGCCTGATTCGCAAGTTTGGTGTTGTCCGATCGACTTCCAAGCAGAGCCTGAACATTCGCCACGCAGGCATGACCTTTGCCACCCTGGACCGAACCGAGATGCAGCAGTGGTGGTCCAAGACGTCTTACGAGATGCAAAAGATCCGAGACAACTCTGCCTGTGCCGAGTCTGAGTTTGGCACCATTTCCGACTCTGCGGATCCAGGTATCACCTATAAGCTATCATACTCACCTGCTGAAAACATTCTCCCCATTACCTCGTCCATCACCGGCTTCTTTGGAAGAATCCCTCGTGTTGCCATTCTCAGAGAACAGGGTGTCAACGGCCACGCCGAACTGGCCTACGCCTTCAAGGCAGCCGGCTTCGAGCCCATTGATGTCCACATGACAGATGTCCTCGACGGACGCTCTCTCGCCGACTTCACCGGTCTGGCATGCCCCGGAGGCTTCTCGTACGGTGATGTGCTTGGCGCCGGCCAGGGCTGGGCTAAGTCCATCCTCATGCACGACAACACGCGCAGGGAATTCTCCGCCTTCTTCAAGCGCCCCGATACCTTTGCCCTCGGCGTGTGCAACGGCTGCCAGATGCTCACCCGCATCAAGGAGCTCATCCCCGGCGCGCAGGACTGGCCCAACTTTGTCGACAACACAAGCCAGCAGTTCGAGGCCCGCTACAGCATGGTGAAAGTGCAGGTCGACAAGTCCAAGCCCTCCGTCTTCTTCCACGGCATGAACGGCTCCGAGCTCCCCATCGTCGTGTCCCACGGCGAGGGCCGCGCCAAGTTTGGATCGCCGAACTCTCTGCAGACGCTCACCGAGTCCGGCATGGTCCCGCTGCGATATGTCGACAACCGTGGTAATGTTACGGAGCAGTACCCGTATAACCCCAACGGCAGCCCGATGGGTGTCGCCGGTGTGGCGAGTCCCGATGGTCGTGTTGTTGCCATGATGCCGCATCCTGAACGAACCATTATGGCTGACATTACGAGCTATGCTCCTCCTGAGGATGTCGAGGAATGGGGCGAGTTTGGCCCTTGGCTGAGAATGTTCCGCAGCGCCCGCAGATGGGTCGGCTAGAATGCTGCGTTCAAGGAACCGGTTTTTGTGTGTTTTTGCAATCTTTATTGTTTTTTCTGTAAAAAAGATAATCTTAGAAAATATCCAACATTTGAGGGAGGCGCAGGGTGGGTGGGTTGATTGATTCCGGCTAGTATATGGGATAGGCTATTTCCATATGAAATAAGATTGAACTAAACATGAACAACAATGCTTGCATCCGTGACCACAAGGTGATGTTTCTTTTATCTTCTGTCTTACAGTGTAAAAGCTACTACTTGTACATGTTCCATACTCTTTACTCTCTCCATCGCCATCAATCTCTCATTTAAAACAGCTTATATGGGTATTTCCTGCCATGCTTCGTAACTCCTGAATCGTTCTACAATAACATTATCCCTTTCCTTCAGAATGCTGGCCCCTCCCACGTATCCCGCCACAGCCTGACATACCACGACTGTTTATGCGGAAACGATATCTGCCTCTCTTTGCCAAAGCCCGCCTCGTCCAAATGCCGCAACATCCTACTCAGGATCAATTAGCGACAAAAACAGAATCTCTCCATAAATGATTCAACATACCTGTCGTTATCAACCCGCGGCTCCAGACACACGCTCATAGTCCGATTATCAGCTATGAAGCACCAATGCACAAGACTCGTCAACCACTGCGGCACCCTTCCCTCNGCCCACTCCTCCCCAACAAAAACATGTATCCCACGATCAAAGTCCCCGGCAACATTCGCCAAGTGCCGTCCGAGAATATCTTCCTTCACCCAGTAAATCTCAAAGTATCCAAAGGGAATACCATCCCACGAAGCAATAACGGGAAACGAATGCCGCAGTTTAAGTACACCTTCTAAAAACCCGGGCTTGTATTCGCCCCAGAACTCGCTGACGCGGGGCTTCGCCATCCACATCTTCAGAAGCTCAATGTCCGTCATGCCGGACAAGTGTGCGTGCTCCTGGGAGTTGTTACTGCTTCCCACGGGGCCCAGATACGGTACTGGCTTGGTTGATGTGGAGGCGACGCGGAATGACAGGTATTTGCCAACACTGGGGACGAAGCGCGAGTAGAAGATCTCGCCCATTCTATGGGGCTTCGGCCGCACGGGATGTCGAACGCCGTCTGAAAAGGTGTACTGCAGCGGAGGAGGAGGGAAATAAGTCGGGAGATGCGAGGTCGAGTAAAAAGGCCCAATTGGAACGGCGGGGGTTTGAGGAACGCTGGTCGGCATAGGCCCTCCCGGCAAGTCGCTATCGAGACGAGTAAGGCCATCAATGGACAGATAGTGGGTGAAGGAGGACTCGCCTCGCACGGGAGAGCTTGGACGACTATTCACGGGCGATCCAGGGACAGACGAGTTTGCCTTTTGGGTCGGCTGCAGCGTAAAGAGGAACAGGTGGCCGGGGATCTGCCAGAACATGCGTCTCGAGACGTACATGCGCGCCCACTCATCACCGCTGTCGTCGAGGCCGATGCCGCATGAAGTGTCGCCAGCAGCAATTAATCCCATGCGTTCCAGCTTGGGAATCAAGTTGCGGCCGCGAAGCACGCCCTCCCGCTTAATGTTAATCCTCCACTCGCCATTGGGCTTCGCATTGTCCGGTGTATCCTTCGCCGCCTCGGTGTGCAGCTGCGGAAGCGGCTGCGGCTGGTGAAAGTACCAGTACAGCGTCACCCACATCATCATGGCAATCTGCCTCGTAGGACTAGCAGCAGGCTTGAAGTCGGAGTTGGACGGGTTCGAGATGGACGAGATGAAGAGGGTGTCGTTTTGCAGCGTCGGGCGAATAAAGGGATGTACTCGAGTCTTACGCGAGGGCGGCCGTGAGGAGGGATCCGAGGCGGGAAGATCTTCTGCGTCGTTGTCGGCGGCGGCGAATGGCGATTCGACTTCTTCTTCGGTGTGCAGGACGACGTTCCAGCCGATGGGGAAGGCATTGGGGTGCATGTTCATCTCGTGGCTCTTGAAGCCCAGGCCGGCGAAGACGGGCGTGACGGTGAAGGTCTGGCCATCCGGCAGATGCAGCAGCTGCGGCGCCATGATGGAATTGAGTCGCTGGAGTCGATGATTTTCAAAGATGTAATGGAAAAGAAGAAGAAGCTCAAATTATACAGAAAAAGATGGGTTATCGTAGCATGCAGGGGTTTGATATCACCGACGATATACGAGCAGGCATGTGGAGTAAAGCAGAGTAAAAAGACAAGCGGGGGCGGGGTAGAAAGCAGATAAAAGTTGAAGCTCCAACTGTAATACTATGAGCTGAGCTGAAGCTACAGCGGGCCTAGAGCTGCCCCGGATTTATATCATGGGGTCATGCGCGTGTAAGTTTTGGAGGAGGTTTTGCCACAGTGCGGCTCGACATTGCCGGGGTAAATCAAACAAAATAATAGCCAGTAAATAACAATAAACAATCACCACGTGCTTTGTCTCTTCTGGTATGCATGGAATTTTTCAAAAACAAAACAAAAAAGCTTAGTCCTCCCTGCTCGTCCCATCCCGCAGCTGAGAATAAACCAACGGCGATCCCGTCATGGCCTGACCAAGACAAGATCCTGCACACCCGTTTCCCTCTCAATAGTGCGACGGTCCATCTTCACTAACACGAGTGACAGCTCATTGTGGCAACGCTAAAAAATAATCTCCAGCTATTGAACGGTAGGGCGAGGCGGCTCGGTTCAGCGGATCGCATCGCCGATGATCTGACCCGACGATATCGACGACGTCAGCCTTTTTGAGCCTGTTTTTGTTGGTGGACGATCACATGCATGTTGTGTCCATTATGAACTACCCATGAATCTTCATATTGAGAATTGTTCAATGCGATTGCTTGTATCATTTGTTCGCCTGTTCTTACTACGCCTCATCCGACAACGAAACACATACTTTGCCGCTACCGGCGCCATGATCAATGCTAACAATACAATGCTGTGATACATCCATTCCTCATCAAATCATTCCTTCTTATGCGCATCCTGCTCCTCTTTGCCCTTCTTCTCCATCTGCACCTCTTCATCGGCCTCTTCATCGGCCTCCTCGTCAATATCCTCCTTCTTCTGCTTGCCATTCTTCTCCTTTTCTAAAATCTTCTTGACGCTTTGTCCCCCAAGATCCTTCATCTCATCCCAGTCAACATCGTATTCCGTCGCCACCGCCTTAATCTCTCGTCGCAATGCATTGGCCTCGTGCACCAAGTGCTCCCACTTCTGCGGATCGAATCCTCGCTCCTGATACAGCGCGTGCTGCCGTCTTGAAACGGTCACATTCATCGCCGCCTTGTAGCTCAGATCTCGACTGATGAAGAGGAACCACAGGTATCCGCCCATGATGGTCGCCAGCCCGGCCAAGTACGTGATGGGCTCTACCAGATCCCATCCAAAATCGGTATGAAAAGTCACATAGTAGACGACGCCCCACCAGGCTGCAAGCGCTGCAAAACCTCCCTGTGCCAGACGATGAGCTCCCTTGTGTGCTAATAGATCGCACTCCGACTTGATCTTGGCCATTTGATCAATACTCCTCGACATCCGGCGCAGCTGCAGTCTCATGTAATGCGTTCGATCCTTGAAGCTGGGCACAGCTACTCGCAGCTCCTTACTGAATCCCTCAATGTTAATGGCAAACTCTCGCCCGCGAGCTGCATCTCGAATGAAATCTCCCACTTCGGTGCTGCCACTCCATCGAACCCAGTTTGCCTCGTTGTCCTTTGTAGGGCCCTCGCGACCTAGACCAGAATACGACGCCACGTTAGTTTTGCCATGGTCTTCGTCCGATCTTCCTGGGGCTTCTTCGCGGTCGGCTTCAGCCCGAAAGATGATGTCGGGCAGCCTTTCGCGGCCATTGACCTCCAATGGAGGGATCTCGGCTTGTATAAGTCGCTCGAGGTAAGATAGCGGCTGCTGGGGATGTACAAGAAGCGCCAGTGGTTCTATCCTCTTTCCGTTGTCTTTGTGGGTTCCTTCTTCGACCTCGTTTATGGTATCTTGCTCGGGGTGGAATGGCATGGGTAAGATGAGCTTCAGCAGGCGGGTTGGTGTCGTGAGCAGTCGTCCTACAGTCTCGATGTGNNNGTTCAAGTCGGTCAAGCTTCGTGTTAACATCAGCGTACCCTTTGAATCGTCTCCTCTAGAGGGATCTGGCGATGTCTCCTTGTATTGCTTGCTCCCACTCAGCCGATGCCAGGGTCTATCGTCTGCCCGTTTCTGCAATGTATGGCGCTCGGTGTCATGGTGTTCCAACTCGTCGCTTTTCTCATGTAGCCGTTTCGCCTTTTCCGTTGCCTCGTCTTCACGAACACTCCGAGACGCCGTAAAATGTCTCACTGGAAGTTGAAATCTGCACTGATGGCCTGTCTGTCTGAACAACTGCAGTGATCTCTGTCTTTGTCCCCGNGAAACCAGCGGCAGGGCGCGGAACGCGGCTCTCGCGCCGGTACATGAAGCCAACATTGTGCTACCGAACGCGCATCTGTATTACGCCGGGAATTTAGCTTTCCAATTGACAAAGTATCAAGAAGCCTTCTTTTAGGTATCTTGGGGGTTTTGCATTGCAGTCATTAAATGATGATGAACGAAACTTGCTTCCATAGCCATGACGTCACGAGATGATTGCGACGATCATTTGTGGTGCTTTCATAAAGCAGCGGCCAATCGAGTCTTAGTCTTGTGCCTAAAGCTCAGCTGGACTTCAACCGTTAGCTTCAGGCACCTTCAACGACTGGGCTGCCTGAAGCTTTGAAGTTGCCCTGCCGATCGCAACGGTCAAGCCATTGTTTACGTTCAGATATGAGTCAATGTGCGAAACTCAATTAATCCACAAACCGTTTATCTGATAGATAAACTCAATCGGATAATTCAGCTACTTTCTAGGTACCTCGATTCAACCTCAAGTCATGAGCTCGTCTAGGGATGAACGAGCCAAGGCGGCCAAGCTGTTTATCAACAAAAAGGTGCCCTCCATATTAAAGTCGAATTCTAGAGCAAGAAAGGGTGTTGAAAGCGTTCAATTGATTATAGATCCACCTAGAATAATTAAGGAGGCCATTGCTCCACCAGCAGCAACTACAAGCCCAGAGTCTACCAAACAAACAGACGACGGTGACTCAGCTCCAGTATCTCAAAAACTTCCCTCTGCCACTATATCTCCCAATTACATACGAATATGGCCCATCGATACACTAGAAGCTGCTTCAAGGCTCTCCAAAGCTAGTCCATCCCGGATTGCCGTCCTCAACATGGCTTCTCCCCTCCGTCCCGGCGGCGGCGTCTTAACTGGCGCCACATCACAAGAAGAATGGCTATGCTCAAGAACTACGCTATATCCCTCTCTCCACGAAGAATTCTACCGCCTTCCAGAAGTGGGTGCCATCTACACACCCGATGTCCTCGTCTGCAAAACTTGGGATACGGAGCCCTCTGATATCAAACCAGCGGATCAATTCTTCATCGATGTCATCACAGCAGCCATGCTACGCCTTCCAGAGGTTGATACGAATCAACAAGGAGAGCTTACGTATTCGGAGCAAAAAGACAGAGATATGGTTTTGGCCAAGATGCGTTGTGTAATGCGTATCTTGCGCTCTCGTCATATCAAACGTGTTGTCCTCGGGGCTTGGGGCTGTGGCGCATATGGAAATCCACTCGACGAGATTGCCCGGTCATGGAGGAGGGTGTTGCTAGGACCACAATCGAAGAAATCTGAGCGAATCGAAGTTTATGATGATATGGAGGTGGTGTTCGCTATCAAGGACCACAACATGGCTCGTAGGTTTACGACTGCCTTTGGGGCTGGGGCCATCTTCGAGGAGATTGGTGGTGATGGCGTCGATTAGGACGATTCATGCTGTCTGTTGATATGGCAACATGTTTAACTTCATGAAAACTTTCGATATAGATGTTTCTGGACATTTCTCTTCACTGTATATTGCTTCTTTATGCGTCCATGTGGCTTTCAAGGCGTCGATATCTCCCCTATACAGACTTTAGCCATGCCTCGATAAACAAATCCAAGGCTTCATATGCTTTTGTAAACACCTATTTAATGCTTCCACCCCCCCCCCCCCCCGGTTTCCCCCATCTTTTCTTTCTTTCCCATCTACATCACTTCCAGTCAGTCAGTCAGTCTAGCACACAAAGCTTCTTACTAGCTTCTTATCACCCAATCCTACTTTGTGCTTCATAGTACTTGCTACATCCTTCTCTTGTAGACACACACACACACACACACACATATCTATTATTCTATCCGCTTTTAGCTTCAAAGCAAACACTCACTCATCTCCTCACGGGTTATCTTTCTAGCCCATTTCTCATATATCTCCTCTTCATTCACTCTACGACCCCCTATTATACACCCACTATCACACACCCACCGACATCATCTCTTCCGTCTTTTACAACATGGATATGGACATGGCCATGGACAACCGGGACATTCTCGCCCCATTTGACCAATGGGCAGAAGAGTCTGACTCGGAAACGTTTCTGGGTGATGACAACAAGGAAAACGAGGAGGTCAACGAGGATACTCCCACGTCTCAGCCCCGTCCTGGCAAACGGACCACCTGCCCGCCACCCCCGCCACCAACAGAGTATCGTGTCGGTCCACGCAGAAAATTGACCGAAGAAGATCTCGACTTTGAGATCTACACAGATGAGACAGCTCATGTCATNCCCCCCTGGCGCAGAGAGTACTACGGCAGCAACCTCCCTGCCCTTGGCGAAATCCACAACGGCGTCAGGTTCCAATACGCCGCCAGCCACACTGTCCGCCGTCATCACCGCATTCTCATGGCGGCGGCCGTCGAAGCTGGTGATGAGCAGACGGCCGACGACCTGTGGAATATTGCCCAGGACGGGCCCACCAATCTTGAGTGGATGGCCGGTGCCTACGTCTGGGAATTGGACTGCGATGCCCTGGATGTCTGGCTCTGGGTCCAAGACAAGGGTTACGATCGCAACTGGACCGAGATCCAGAAGGAAAGGTTCGTCGAGTTCCTACAGTGGATGAAGCCACTCATGGAGATGGCCATGACCGTTGCCGCTGTCGACCGCGAACAGGCAGAACATATAGACGAATGGAACTGCCATCTCATCCGGGGGCAATTCGATAGTCTCGGCCTCACCAACCTTGGCATCACAAAGGAAACCCTGGCGAAAGTCATCTTTGTGCCCGTCGGAGAAGACGAGAACATTCTCCACCGGGCTGACTTTACGGAGGAGGATCAGGCTTGGATAGATGAGCACTGGTATGGGCCTGGGCGATGGGCTCCTGGGGAAGAGGCGGTGCCTCCATTGGAGGAAAGACGTTGGCCGTCGGAGTTTGATTGGGATTCCGAAGAGGAGGAATTCGAAGAGGAGGTTGACGAGGAAGACGAGGAGTGGGAAGAGCCCTATGAGATCTACCGGGCTGTGAGGTTTGAGGGGGATAATTTGATTGCCAATTTGGCCATTGACGATGATGAACTGTTATGAACTATGATGTATGGGACAACATTTGGCAGCGATACCCGATTGATTTGGGAGTTTTTGGTGTTTATATGGGATTTGATACCACATTGGTTTGAAGATACCCTAGTATTGGTTTTGTCTTAATAGAATTATCTTATAAATATTATTTCTTCATCAGTGACACTTACTGTATGCTTTTGTAAATCTGCGACCAAGCGACTGGATTTTGCGTAGTCTTTGAGTGAACTATGTGCTGGCAGTCGTGTCCTGTTTTGCTAGATTGTGATAATGAAACCTTCAAGCGATGAAGTACACTTACTTTCATGTAAACGGTTATTGATGTACATGACCTACGAATACGTCAAAGAAGACAATTAATCCACTCTCGCCGGAAAACGGGACTCAGTCTTTGAAATGAGTACTCCAACCGACAATGTCGGCAATGAGCCACCATTATCAACATCGACGTGGAGGGCTGTCAAACTGACTGTCAGGGCGGACTATTCTTAGTTGCTTAGACCTAATTCAACAGATCTACCATACATTACTATTGGTGAGGAGAATGGTGATGACCTTACCAAGCTAACTAAAGATGGGACGGTGGTATTAGACGAAGAGTAATGGGACATGATTGCCGTCCTACCTCGCGGAAGGACTCTGTACGACGTGACCAGATTTTTTCAGGAAGCGCCCGGTCGAAAGAAGAAACCAAATCTTCTTAAACAGTTAACTCTCTATGAGGATGTCTTAATGGTCTCGGACGATGAATGGAATGACGGTTGGGACGGTGAAAGACAGAGACGATGGGACCAAGGCATGAGATTGTACGAAGGACAACCTCGTGCGATTGGTCATGGCTCTATGTACGTTGCATCGTGCCTATTCTACCGCCTGCAGCTAATCTCTGTAGATCTTCTTGCTTTCCTTGATCGGTCAAACATTGGGTATGTATGCATCCTATCACATCGTTGCGACGTTGGTTTCTGAAAGTAGTCACATGCAGGAATGCGCGCATTGCCGGAATGAGTACTGATCTTAATCTGATTGGCGATTGTTACGATTGGTTGCTCACGATATTCTACATCCCTTACATCATATTTGAGTTCCTTGGGCACTTTAGTCCCTTTAACCATCAATTAAGACTATCCCATCTGCTGGGTTCAAGTCCATCCCATACACTGCCACTACTCCTGGGCCTAAACTCATGAGGAATATGAAGGCGAATACTGTCTGACATGCCAATGCGTAAGATGTGTGGACAGATGAGCCAGGAGGGTTGATATAGAACTCTTGCTTTCTGACATGGTAACAATCGACGATGAGAAAGGCAGAGAGTAGACGAGATCTTCGGCTGACGACACATATTGAATGCTCCATTCTTGAAACGGACTCTTTTCTCCGTGACAATTGGTAACCCTAGTACCAAGTGAGCGTGGCAATGTAAAATAGTCCATGGCAGTCAAGATTTGGTCAGGAAATTTAACCTGAACTAGACCATTCTGTAAGTCGGGAATTTTCACCGTATGGAGTCGCATAACTCAAGCAACCAATTCGTGTAACGTCGCCAGTGAAATTACTGAAAGTCAACGCTGCTGCTGTACCAGAATCTCTTGAATCGTCTCCTTCTATTCTCTTCATACAGTTCCATGACGGCAATCACTGCTTTCACATGTCTTGGTCTCTATTAAATGCACGCAATGTCGTAATTGAGCAGCCAGGAGGAGTCGATCGCCATCTTGGAAGGGAACCTAATACTGCGTTCTCTCTATCGAATCCCGTTGGCCCAATCAAAACGTCATTCTTGATGAATCTCGCTCTTGATGCATCATTCTTACGAGTCAGCTCCTACCAAATTATGCACCCATCGATAACGGCTCGCAGCCGGTTCAGCCCGCCACAAATCTCGTCGGCGCGGACAAATAGCCTTGTCTGGATGCATCAGGCAGATGCGAGATTTACAGACAGTATGTGCGAGATCGAATTGAATCCCATCTACCACGTTCCGTCTGATGGGATGCAATGCAATGCAACTTATACTATCGGTGCGCTGCAGGAGTAAGCAAGGCTCTCGTGTTCGTATCCTTCATGCCACTCTCGTGTGGTGGGGGTTGCAGCAGCCCCGCGCCCACGAGCCGAAAACGAGGGTCTGTTCGTCACATTTAGCTCTAGTTTTAAGGGGAACAAAAGATAATGAATGGGATGGATCTCTACTAGAGGCATTGGATTTAAAATTGGCGCCGATATAATAGCGACCAGGCCAGGTACTAGTACTAACAATCCGCCTTAGTCGTGCTATAGTAGTGGCAGTTGGGCGGTGTAAAAGTCCGGGTGACATTTTGCCTTTGCGCCCAACCACAATTTCCTCTACAGACTAGGTACTATTGGATCCCTATATCAAACCTCTTCTCCTCTCCTCTCTTCTTCTGCCAGCCATTGTTTGAGTCCGTGATAGTTCTCTACCTAGGTATACATAAAACGCCAAAAAGGAGAATCAGATAAAGAATCCGCCCATTTAATCGTCGATCCCACCAGACCATCGCCATGGCAGACACAAAAGTCTACCGCGCAAGCACCACCGCCCCCGTCAACATTGCCGTTGTCAAGTATGTCAAGCCATTGGGCCCCGATGAATGAATACACAAGAAAAGTCAGGCCAGAGAATCAATTGCTAACCATTATACTTCTCCCTCTAGGTACTGGGGCAAACGCGACGCAAAGCTCAACCTCCCCACCAACAGCTCCCTCTCCGTGACGCTGTCCCAGAGCGACCTCCGCACCCTCACGACCGCCTCCTGCTCCTCCACCTACACCGGCGACGACAGCCTGCTGCTCAATGGCGAGCCCTCCGATGTTTCTGGCGCCCGAACCCAGGCCTGCTTCCGTGAGCTGCGCGCTCGCCGAGCTGCCCTCGAGGCTGCCAATGCTGCGCTGCCTAAGCTGTCGACCTTCCCCCTGAAGATCGTCTCCGAGAACAACTTCCCCACGGCCGCTGGTCTGGCCTCATCCGCCGCCGGCTTTGCTGCCCTCGTCCAAGCCATTGCCAACCTCTACGAGCTCCCCGACTCTCCCTCAGAGCTGTCCCTCATTGCTCGCCAGGGCTCTGGCTCTGCCTGCCGCAGCTTGTTCGGTGGCTACGTCGCCTGGAGAATGGGTGAAAAGGAGGATGGCAGCGACTCCAAGGCTGACTTGGTTGCCCCCGCCTCCCACTGGCCGAGTATGCGCGCTCTGATTCTGGTTGTCAGCGCCTCCAAGAAGGGCGTCTCGTCCACCTCTGGCATGCAGCAGACCGTCGCAACTTCGGGCCTGTTCCAGCAGAGAATATCCACCATCGTCCCCGCCAACATGGCCCTGATGGAGGATGCCATCAAGAACCGCAACTTCCCCCAGTTCGCCGAGGTCACCATGCGAGACTCCAACTCGTTTCACGCCACCTGCGCCGACACCTACCCTCCCATCTTTTACATGAACGATGTGTCCAAGGCGGCCATTCGTGCAGTCGAGGCCATCAATGCCCAGGCTGGCAAGACTGTTGCTGCCTATACCTTTGATGCCGGCCCCAACTGCGTCGTGTACTACCAGGAAGAGGATGCGGCGACGGTGCTGGGTGCCTTTGCGCCGCTCCTGGCCACTGCTGAGGGCTGGAAAGATGGAAGCGTTGTCAACGCCAGCGTCAAGCTGGATGAGGGCATCGCAGGCACTATCAAGGAGGGTGTCAGCAGAGTCATCATGACTGGTGTTGGCGAGGGCCCTCTCAAGACGGATGAGTTCCTGGTTGCTGAGGATGGCACGCCTGTGAAGCGATAGATGGGAGGCAATAGAATCTGGCGTTTGTTGGGATACAGCCGTAAATGTACATGGCAAAAAGAATTATATACCAAAAGTTTAATATGTCAATAGATGGATTGAAGAAACAGCATACCATGCGTTTTTATACCGTTTATTTATATTTTCTGCTGTGGGTGACCTGCCAGCTGTTGTGCCAAATTCACTGCTGGCCAAATTCATTCTGCCACCTGTTACTTCATCTACCCGACACAATCACTTCGACCTTCTGTTGTCAACTTCCCTTTTGCACCATTCACTGCAAAACACGTCTAAAATTCACTGCGCACTCGTCCTTAGATTGAGCGCAACTCTCCTATAGCCCTATTCATTTTCTCATTGTTGGTTCTGTCTTTTTGCGCACAAATCTCGTCCTATGTTTGCGAAACCCACATTCATCGCCTTCGCCGCTGCACCTTTGATTTGAAGGTGATAAGAAGGCTCAGCGCGCCCATAATGGCGAATCATGACGAACCTCACGATGAGCCAGCAGAGAGAATCACCGATAACCTGGCTTGGGGCAACGATGTTGAGATTGTAGAGCTCGACAGGTCTGGCCATGTGCAGCAACAGTGGCTTCATGCCCACGACGGCCACATCTTGCCAGTGAGCATCTCTTCTTACCTTTTGCTAGATATCAGATTCNNNCAGCGATATGTCCAGCTCAAGAACAGATCCAACGGCATCTTCTACCGCTCTGTTCGAGAATGGCGCAAGGCCTTGTTTGACTCGTTCCTCCCAGTTGGATTCCCGCACTCCGTCTCCAAGGACTACTTGGCGTACCAAATGTTTGATTCTCTCCAGGCCTTCTTTTCAACCATCAGCTCTCTTCTTGCCAACCGTGCCCTGCTCAAAGGTCTCGGCGTTGGAGATGCATCGTCTTCGGCCACGTTTGCCCTTCTTCTCACAATCCTCAAAGACACCACGTCTCGCATCGCAACGATTGTGTTTGCCCACCGCTTTGGCCTTCGAATCGAACCAGACGCCAAGCGATACCGGTTCCTAGCCGATCTTTTCAACGACAGTGCCTTCTTTCTGGAGCTCTACAGTCCGTATCTAGGCTCCTGGGGCAAAGTCATCGCGCTCAGTACTGGTCAAGCTCTCCGGGCGTTGTGCGGTGTTGCCGCTGGTGCCAGCAAGGCAGCTCTTAGTGTGCACTTTGCCAGGCAAGATAATCTCGCTGAACTCAATGCAAAAGAGGCTAGCCAGGAGACAGCCGTGGGCTTGATCGGCCTGCTTGTGGGAACGTTGGTGGTGAAGGCGATTGAGGATCATTCGAGTGTTGTGCTCTTGATGATTCTCCTCGTCCTTGCCCATCTTGGTACAAATTATCTTGGCGTTCGCAGTGTCTGCATGGCCACACTCAACCGACAACGAGCGACGATCCTATTCAGCGAATACCTCAAGAGCGGTGTTGTTTTATCCCCCGAGCAAGTCGCAGAAAGAGAGAGCATCGTCTTCTGGAGCCCCATAATCCGCAATAACCGTGGAAACAAGGTAGTCCATCTCGAATTTGCCGAGAGCTACGGCCACGCCATGAGCTGCTCCGATTCACACGACAAACTCATCATCGTCGATGGCCTCAAGCATACCCGGTTCATTTGCTCTCGCGTTCCCGGCCGTCTCACGCCCATCAAGATGCTCCTCTGGGAGGGTGCCCAGCCGATCGATGCCATACGCGCATGGTTTGCCGCAATGGAAATCGCATGGCTCATGGAAGATGGTGGTGTCTACACGCAGAAACTGGATGAGCTTTTCTGCGATGCTGGCGTCGAAGGCAACGGCAGAAAGTTTAGCATTGCCGGCAAGGACAGAGACAGCGAGTTTGTGCCACAGTTCAGCAACTCGAAGCTCTGGGACGAGTTGGTGCAGAAGGGATGGAATCTCGAGACGCAGGCTTTGGAGACTACGGCTCCTGTTCGGTTGCAGATACGGAAGAGGCGAGCAAAGGATTTGTAGGCGGGTAGATATTCTGCTGCTCACAAATGAGGGATAGGATTTGCTGGGTAGCACTGCTGTACTATACACGCCGGTAGAAGCATCATCGGAATGATGACACGAATTGACGCAATGAATGACTCGAGAAACCACTCTCAGGATCGTACAGGAGATTTGTATTGTACAAGGAGCCCCCTTCTAGCTCCGTCTATCTTTATATGCATATTCCAACACAACACATCATTACCAGCCCATCAAAACGCCATTTTTCTATGCCACACGTAAATCATATCATACACTCATTTTTCTCCATCTCTTTTCCTTCCAAAACTTCACTCTCACGCCAACCCCGTCCACCTCATGACCCGCATCTTGACTCCCTCCAAGGTATTCAGCTTCGGCCTAACATCAAGATAGAAGCTCGGTGCTCCAGTCGTGCCACCAGGTCTTCCGGCGTAGAAATCGATGACATAGTCGACACGGGTGCCGCAGCGGTCGATTACCCAGTCGTGCCGGTCAAAGGGCGCGGTGTAGCCGAGGATGGTGTTGATGCGGGCTGTTGGGGTCATGCGGGTGCTTTTGTTGGCGAAGGAGGAGAGTCTGGGACCGTCGCANNNTAATTCCTT
>JARWZN010000003.1:3338391-3367007 GCA_030015385.1 Trichoderma sp. BMH-0061
GTTATCATGCTTCATAGGATTATAGCTGGAGTATGGATGGAGAGGAAAGAGGAAGAAGGAAACGTACTTTGAGTCGGTCAAGTAGGGAGCTTCCCACTCTTTAATATGCTGCCACGCGCGCTCATTCACAGCATTGTGGATAGGCACGACAGTCTTCATGTCTACTTCGCGCGCATCGTAGCCCTTGCGCTTCATCGCCTCGAAGAACATTTTCTCTGAGGGATAGACCCAGTTTCCCGAAGCGTCTACTCCCGATTCAATCTCTGCATTTGAGGGATTCGCTGAAGCTCCGTGGTCGACGGGACATTCATCGGAGTTTGTAAAGGAGCGGGGGATGGTGGATGTTACGCGAGAGGTTTCGAGGTTTGATTGTGAAGGTATCGCGGGGTGGTTTGCGGGGAGCTGATCTGTGGCGGGGGAGGGAGAGGACCAGATGTAGGAGGAGATTGTCTGGGTCCATGAGGAGGAGGAAGGCTTCTTGGCGGCGGAGTGATCGACAGGGCATTTGGATGCTTCGCTTTGGGAGGGGGATTGGGGTTGGGATTGGGATTGCTTGGAGGCTTCGGCGGCGCGGGCTTGGGCGAGCCAGGCGTCGCGGGTTTTGTGGTCGACGGGACAGGCGTCTTCTGCCATGGTTGATGGTGATGTTGGGTTCTGAATAGAAGTAGGTGATTGGATTGCGATTCGTCCTAGGTTGGGGGTATGAAAAGAGAGGAATGTCGTTGTGAGGGGAGCTGGAAGTGGTTGGCTTGGATTGTAGATTAATAATTTTTTGGATGGCGGCGCAAAAGAGTATCGCAACTTTGCGATTGCGAAATCTTGGTGTTTGGGCCGAGAATTTGCCGGACTGATATGGAGGATTGGGAATAGGATCAGTCACTTCCTAAGGATTACTACTGAATAATGAGTATAAAATTTTATATCAATGTAGCTGGATAGTATCCTAGTTCGGTAGTTTAATTGATGCATGGTAGGAGATCTGTAAGTGAAGACCTTACAGTCTGATGTCATTCTCATCATATCTCACCTACAAAGCCAAGCCAGACCTTATCAATGCTGCAAGTATCAAAATGACCATAGCAGCATATCACTTTATTAGAAATTCATCTTGAGAAAGAATCTCGATTTCGAGTTGATATCTGCTGTGATCAGAGTTTCTTCCCCACATTTGTTCTCCATCATGCGGTGTCATGAAATCATATACCGTTGATCTGAGGTCATCGAGAAGCCATCGTCTAAAGCACAATGTAAATACTGTATAAATACTGCCACCTTCAACGACTCAATCAATTCCCAAATTCTCACAACTCCAAGCTTTTCAAACTTGACAAATTATACTAAAAGACTTTACGCATATCAAAATGTCCAACTACGAAGAGATTTCGCGCCGTGCAGAGGCTGATCTCAACACCTACCAGGCCAAGACTGGCAATGCTCGTCCACAGGCTGATGATGACGCCGGTGTCAACTCTTATGTGGAAAAGAAATTTGATTCGGCCAATGTCACTTATGGAGATGACTTGAGCACAAACAGAGGCTACAATAAACGTATTCCTCCTGGTGAGGGAGGAGATGTTGATGCTCGTGGAGGTGAGTCCNNNTCGACACATATTGTCACGTCGGTACTTAGCCGTGAGAATGGGTATTTACTGAAGGACTTTAACAGACAAGCCACCGGAAATCAGTATGAAGGCCAAGGAGGACCTGGCGACAAGATTTCCGAGTCATATCGCCAACAGGGCGGTCAAAACGACGCCGATGTTGTAGGCGCACATACCGAACGGAACGTGGGCAGCAGCGGCGACATTGCCGCTCAAGGACAAGCCGCATCCAGGGCCAATGTAGGAAGAAATCCGCCGGGGGTTGGGGGATCAAAGTACAAGGGAAGCGATTATTATACGCCTGAGAGTGTGCCGGATAGCATCTCTGCAGAGGGCTGGATTGCGCCTGAGAGTGTGACGCAGGCGTNNCGGGAGACGGAAGGATACACGTCCAGAATCCACGAAGATGAATAATTTATCTGTCTGCTGAGAGAGAGACAAAAATTGTAAGTTGGGGATAAGATTGTATAGTACCTAGTAGTTTGTCACTTTATGATAGGAAATGGCACATATGATGGCCTTTCATGTGTTCTAAAAGAAGTGGCTGCGTCATAGCTCTAGCACGGGTTCCTTATCGCGACCGTTATCTACTCCGTACAGTGCTCGGTATAGCCTCCAACCTCAACCTCGCGTGACCCATTTCAGCTACTCTTCCATCAACATCCTCCAAGCTTGCTCATTGCAAAGCTATTCCCACACCACAATGCTCTTCTCTTAGTGATGATCCTTTGGTCAACTCGAACATAGAATGTCTAGTCGCTCCCCGTCCGCGTCTGGGCTTCTCCCCATGCCCGGCGCTCCGTCGTCATCCTGGGCCGTCTACAGCGCCAGGCTGAAGAGCTTGGTGAAGCATCCCAACATGAGGGTCATTGTCGCCTTCTGGTTATTGGTGCGCATCCTGTCAAACTCTGGGCTTTTANNNTTATATACAACTAACCGTCTCCCTTGCTTGATAGGTCTCATCAACAATGTGCTCTACGTAATCATCCTCTCGGCCGCGCAAGACCTCGTCGGATCGCTCCCGAAAGGCGTCGTCCTCCTAGCCGACGTCGTTCCCTCATTCTTCACCAAGCTCATTGCTCCATATTTCATCCACCGCATACCATATCCGATACGAGTCCTCATTTTCATCGCGCTATCTGCGGGTGGCATGCTGATGATTGCTATTACACCTCCGTCCAAGTCGGTGCCGGTGAAGATGGTGGGAGTAATCTTGGCCAGCTTGGCCAGCGGTGGAGGCGAGCTCAGTTTCCTAGGACTGACGCATTACTACGGGCATGTGAGCTTGGCCGGTTGGGGATCTGGCACTGGCGCAGCCGGTCTGGTCGGGGCAGGATTATATGTGCTGTTGACCGATTGGTGGGGGTTTACTGTCCAGCAGAGTTTACTGTTCTCGGCTTGCCTCCCTGCCATCATGTTCATCAGCTTCTTCTTCGTCCTTCCCTTAGACCCGCTGCGTCAAGGCAGCGCTTTGAAGGAATATGATGCTGTTCCGGAAAGAGACGTAGACGACGAAGCGGATGCAGACCAGACGGAGCAGGAGATTGCAGCTAGCACTTCTGCTCTGCTTGTGCCTGAGCCGTCTGTCCTATCAGCAAACACCGCATATGCCATGACCCGAGGCGAAGCGAATGCTCTACGCAACAACTTGCGGAGAGCCAAGGCGCTCTTCATACCGTACATGGCTCCCCTGCTGCTGGTATACATTGCCGAGTATACCATCAACCAAGGTGTCGCGCCAACGCTGCTCTTCCCACTCGAATCGTCGCCGTTCAAGGAGTTTCGTGAATTCTACCCATTCTATGGGTTTCTATATCAAGTCGGCGTCTTCATCTCGCGATCGTCCACGTCCTTTATCCGTGTCCACTATTTATANCCCCCATCCCTTCTCCAGGTCGGAAACTTAATCCTTCTGACACTACATGCCATGTTCTTCTTCATTCCCTCCGTCTACATAGTATTCATCATCATCTTTTGGGAGGGCCTACTGGGCGGCGCTGTCTATGTGAACTGCTTTGCCGAAATCATGGAAAACGTGCCGGCCGAGGAGCGCGAGTTTAGTCTTAGCGCTACAACGGTAAGTGACAGCGGAGGTATTTGCATTGCGGGCTTGATCAGCATAGTGATGGAGACGAGTTTGTGCGATTACCAAGTTGCGCATGGGCGCGATTGGTGCCAAAGAGCGGCGGTTTCACATGGCCGAGGATTATAGAGACAAACAATGGACAAAGTTGACATCAAAAAGAGTAGCGTGAATGGTTTAGTGGTAAAATTCTCCGTTGCCATCCGAGCAACGTCGGGGAGCCCTGGGTTCGATTCCCAGTTCACGCATCAGATTTTCTTTTTTTGCTCCTTTTGCAATTTTCATTTAGTATTCAGCTGATAGAAGAAGACGTCTGTACGTAAATTGAATATGAATGCCGAATGCAGCAATTGATCAGATGTCGTAACGTGTTCCTTTTTCTGTTCTCTATCAAGGCCCCAGCGGGCTGAGATATAGTTGAAGCTAGCGAGCAGACTTACTGGATGCAATTGTGGCGAGCCCAGAAGGTTTCCTATTTCGGGATGTAGATGCGGTTTTCCTTATATATCAAGTATTAGAGTTTTCCCACGTCATCTGTACTCGTACTTTATTTCTTGCCATTGTTGGTTGCGTGTTTAATTCTGTGAAAATTGTCGGTATCCTGTAATCTCTCTTCCAAGGTTCTTGCATTATATGCGGTTACGCGGCACGGCGCCGATGCCCGATGCAGCCAGGAGAGGGAGCCGATTTGGGAGACGCGGGGCGGGAGGCAATTCAATACGAGCAAGCTAGCACTGCGATCGATCGTGCAGAATATATCTGTAATGGTATTCGTATTACGGAGTAATAGTACACTGATTGATTACCAGCTTGTGACGATGCCACGGCAGTTGCTCGTATTGATTCTCGAATCTTTCTTTATTCCCGTAGCGTCTTTTACTCACTCACACAGACCACGACACCCACTATTAAGATGCGCAGTAAGACGAAGAGGAAAAGCAAAATGCAAAGCTGAAACAATAACACCCACGCTTAACATCTTACTCATCAAATAAAGACACCTAGCGCCAATCCTCCCAAAGTACAGCAAAAAAGACTATTGGATTGCATCCGTTTTATTTGTTCTTCCCCTGCTTAGCCCCTCCAAACCGCCTCCATCAGTTGGCCAGAACCGGGTCAAACCCAGGCCAAACTAAAAAGCTAGTCGCGCTCGTACTGCACCGAGATTCGATTTTCCCCCGTCAACGCCAAGCCCCCGAGTCTGGCGCTGCCTTGCTAGCGACCGGCATCGTGTCCTGTTAGCAGATACCCGGCGATGGGCGCTGGGGGTACGTACCTGATAACATAACCGTGGTCTCCAGTTTCTTTTCTGCCCCTTTTTCCGTTCCGCCAATCCAATATTGTGCCTCTTATTTCTGCAGTCTGTCTCTGTCTCTGTCCAGTCTTGTCTCTTGTCCGTGCTTCGCCACAACGCGCCGCTACGCCAAGCCAATCTTGGGGCTTCTTTTTTGCCGGTTTGTCGCCAGCTCTTTATTCTCTTTTTCCTTCTTCATTTTCCTGCTTCTTGTCTTTTCTGGTTGATTTGCGCTTCACCTCTTCTCTCCTTTTCTCTATACTGTAATCCCCGTGTTTCGGTGGGCACGCGGATCATCGTTCGCTAGGATCCACTCCCTCTCATTCCTCCCTCTGCCCTCTTTTTTTCCCTCTTGCGCCTCCATACAAACAAGGGCTTTGTCCTCTGGATCCGCATTCCATCAGCGGAGTATGCAGCGATAATGTTTGTCGGTGGTGTTCGATCTTCAAAGCTGTCGGCCTTATTGGCCGGCGCCATCATCTTCATCATTGTCTTTGCCGGCCTCGTCTACAACCAGCTGGACTCGGCTGAATTGCCCAACAGGTACGTGATGTGGNNNCAGATCGCATCGTGGTCCCTGTCGAAGATAGCGTATGGGTTATGGCTAACGAACTGCGCTTCTAGGACACAGCCAAACACAAATTCCGGCTCAGTGCCTCCGCCGTCCGAACCAGTCAAACCCGTTGAGCCAGTGAAGCCCGTCGAACCCGTCAAGCCCGTTGAGCCTGTCAAGCCTGACACCAGCTTCCGCGATGTCTGGTTCGAGGTCCACAAGCCTTCCATCAAGCCCGACTCCAAATTCTACCAGCCCTATGGCGCCTTCAAGTTCGATCTCAAGCACGATATTCACTTCCCGGAGCCCCTCGGCGAAGATCTTTGCATCATCGACCTCGACAACCGCCCCTTTGATGCGCCTCACCAGATCTTTGGACCCGATATCATGAGCTGGGAGAAGAACCCCGAAAAGGTTCACGGTCTGTCTGTCGGCGTGCTCAACCACTGGCTTTATGGTACGCTCCCCCAATTTTACTCGCAGAATCATCGCAGCCGAACTAACGTGACCACGTGCGCCAAGATTCACGGCTACAAGTACTACTTTGTCGCCATTGAGAAGCCCGAGGATCGCCGCGCGTCTTGGAAGAAGGCCCCCGTCATCTCCACCATACTCAAGCAGCACAAGGCTTGCATATATCTCGACTCCGACGCCATCTTCCAGAACCTCGACCTTCCCTTCGAGTGGCTTCTGAACTACTGGGACCTCGACCCTCGCAACAACTCCCTCGCCCTGGCCGTCGACCCCAACCGCGAGTACAACAAGGACAAGTTTGGCAAGCTCATGCTCAACACTGGCTTCATTGTTGCGCAAAACAACGCCAAGACCTATGAGATCATGGACGCCTGGGCAGGATGCCCCGAGGAGAACGGCAAGCACCCCGAATGCGTCGAGTTCCGCACCAACTCGCCCGGCCGACCTACCGACCAGGGCGGTTTCGGCACCTTTATTCGATACGATTTCCCCGAAGACATCAGGCAGCTCGCTTGCACCGACGCCAACGGTTTCCCTAACAGCGATTCCGAGTGTGAGGGTCGCTTCATCCGTCATTTGTGGACCGGAAAGGACAGCTGGATCAAGGTTTTTGTCGGCCAGCAGGTTCCTGGAGGCTATCTCGAACTGTTCCACAAGGAGTTCCTGGACGAAAAGTCCGACTTTTACATCACCGAGAAGGACCTCATGGCCAAGTATCCACCCAAGGAGGAGACTCGGGAGCCGAGCCCAGAGCAGACTCAGGAGCAGTCCCAGGAGAAATCCGAGGGCCAACCTGAGGAGAAGCCATGAAGAGACCGCCTTGATCCTATATGATTCCTCATTATTCATCGCCACGACAGGATTAAGAAATAACATCTACACCGGCATATAACAAGCACTATTTAATACGGCCATTTTTTCTTTTCGCTCGGCCATCTGCGAACCGTGTTCCTTGGCTTCTTGACTGTCTTTTTATATATATACGAACATGTAGGCGTGGCAGGCACAAGAAAAAGGCTCGACATTGTTTTTGTTTTGGGAAACGGGAACTTCGGTGCAGGAAGCACGGTTTGTATATATAATCACGGGGCTTTTGTTTGGTTTTTTCTATTTTGTCAAGCTTTCTACGAGGCGCCGAAAGACACGAGAGCGAAAGCGAATCCGCGGGAGGGAGCCAAGGGTGCATCATAACTGAGTGAATTAGCGGCAGCTGGTCAAGACACTGCCAATTGATATTTACGACGAATTGATGACATATCGTTTATTAGCTTTGTGTGTAGATGCCGAGGCGGGCAGCCAAGATTTGTGGACGGATTTAATACCGAGGTGATTTCGCTTCATTTGTATGGGAGATTTTGAACGCGGAGTTCTGCTTTTTGAAGTTCCGTGCCGTGAGGTTTATACAGATTGAAGTTCGAGTATTGATACCATGGTTCGTTTTCTGGATTTAGCAGGAAAAGTTGACCGTCGTTGGATGAAGGTCGTACTTGGAATGTGACGATATCAACCAAGTTGCTTCATTAGTTTCGTAGGGTTACGACAATATTCGTTTTCAGTATGGATTTTCTTCTAGAAATGATATCATATTTTAAGCTTAGATCGATCCTCCGCCAAGCTCAACGCTGCTTCACATGATGCAGTGCTGGTCTTTGCCAATGTTTGTATGTTGAATGCCGGGTAGCTGGGCCGGCCACATGACTTGATCAAACAGCTTAAGGCAACCTGGATGCCTTAAACGTCATTTGTAACCTACGAGAAAACTACACAGAAGAATAAATAGCAGATAGAATGTTTGTATCACAGTGTTGTACCAGTCCCTCTCATCATATCATTTCATCTCCATCATCCAAGAACGTTTTTGGTTTCATAAAGCGCCGTCACAGCATGATACACACATCCTACCACACACCGAAACGTAGAGGAGAAAGAGAGAAATTACCCGGCAAAGCTGAGCTGACCGCCCTTGAAAAACGGTGTCGATACTTGGGTAACGGTTATTCCTGCGAGGGCCCGGTTTCTGTGCGACGGCGTGTTTTGGGGGGAACAGGAGGCGGCATGTGGCTGTTGTTTATTGAAGACGCGCAGGGTTTGGTTAGGGCTTGGTGTTACGGATTTGTTGATTCATCATGATGAAGTTTTATTATCATACGGAGAGGGGGATCAATGACAGAGAGAGAGAGGGAGGGAGTGGAAAAAGTCTAGATATTATTGTAAAAGCTTGGTCTATGTTGGACTTTACAGCATCCTTATCCTCATGCGAAGATGTCTCTTCCCCTTCCACGTACACGCAACACCTCCCTAAACGACCATAATCTCATAAACACACCACCAATATCCGCCCGTCTCTTCACCGTAGCTCTATTCCCCATCCCCATCCCTCTTAGCACCCGCGCCTCCATCACATCCGTCTTGCCTCCTTCGGCGCAGTTTGCCGCCTCCGCCTCCATGTTGTTGCATGATTCGCAGGACAAGTGCGTGTAGACCTCGTCGTCTGCGCGCTCGTAGCAGCCGCTGCGGCAGGACAATCCGTGGCGGTGGATCCGCCAGCGGGAGAGGGAGCCGTTCCAGCAGGGGACGCGGTTGCAGCGGCGGTTGAATGTGAGGAAGCAGGATGAGCAGCGGTTCCAGGACCGGAAGTGGACGCACATGGCGGCGAAGGTGGTGTGTGATTTGTGATTTGTATATGTTCTGGTGATTGTTGGTGATTTGATAGCTGGGGTCGCAGTGTTTAGGTTGATGAGCTTGGATGAAATAGAGTGGAAAGAAGAGGTAGCAGGATATCTTTCATTCATGAGAGAGCTTCTTGACTTGGAAAAGAAAAGGAAAGAGAATCTTGTTGCAGGCTGGATCAATGGGAGAAATGAGATGTAAAGGAGGCTACCCATCTGTATTTGAGTTCAAACTGAACCAAAAAAACAAGGCGGCCTCTCTGCAGGTATGACAAAACCGCGTCTGGTTCGAAAGGAGACGGAGGATAAATGGACTGAGTCGAATCTTTGCATGGTTCATGGATGCAGCTTGGAACGTGCCATTTGCGAAAAATGTTTGCTTCGTAGAATTGCCTTTTATAGATGGCTTTGTGAGAGGTGAGGGTTTGGTGTACCCGTGGAAAGAAGAAGCAGAAGATGCTTTTTTAGAATTCCCGATGACCCGGAACTAATTGTTCCTTTTTATAGATTGATTTGTGTAAGTCGGAAGAGGTCCGCTGTAGCTCTAACAAGGCAGTGCTTCTTCATCATGCTTTGTGAACAAAATTCTCCTTCGTTGGGTTGATTTGGTGGATGTGTGTACATGACACTTGCTCGCATCCCCCTGGGGCATTTCATCTCACAGTCAAGCCCCCCATCTAAGGGTCACACCAATCATGTAACTTGGGATGCAATATCCACGGTAACACGAGTGACAGCTCATCCAACGGGCAGTGCAAAAAAATTGGCGGTGTCTGTCGCTTACCAGCTCACAAGGACGTCCACACGATTTTCTCTCTCTCTCTCTTTCTCGCTCAGCATTCCAAATCTGCCCACACGACCATGTTTTCCGGCGGGTCGGGCATCTCGTTGAAGAACTTTGCGATTTCGGCGTCATCGTACCGCATGCTGAAATGCGTCAGAACGAATGTCGTCTTTGGCCACTTCCGTATGACCTTTTCTAGATCCCGCCATGATGTGTGCTTTGTCTTTATGCCCTGTGCTTCGTGCTCTTCATATAGAAAGCTGCACTCGGTGATGACGACAGGAATACCCTCTTTTAACCATGACGGTTCGTCAGCGAGCGTCTGTGCTGTCGTATCGCCTAGGAAGGCAAATATAGGCGTGGTATGAGGAGCCGTGAGCTCGGTGCCGCTCTTGCGCAGTGCTTGAAGTTCTGAACCCGGCAAAGAGGCGAATTCAGGCTTAAGACGCTGCGTGGTTTTGCTAAAGACGTAGCCTAGGCAGGGCACTTGGTGGTCACAGTGAAAAGCCGTGGCCGTGATGCCCTGAGCGCGACGGAGAGGCACAACATCGCCGGGACGTAATCCGTAAGTGAGGTGCGTGTTGAGAAAAGCCGTAGAAGAGGGAGTCCGGCCCAATTCCTCGCTCCTTGCAACTATTTTGTCGTCTATGGGAAGTCCTCGGATATCTGCGTCTTCAGGTCCAATCTCGCCTCCAAGGTTGAGTATCGTCTTGGCGAGGACGAAATTGTCAAATGCAGTCCTCATCTCAATGGGACAGAAAATATCCGGCGGATCATCGCGCTTCACGAATGCTGGCGCTAATAGCGTGTGGTCGCTGTGGCCGTGTGTCAAGAAGATGTGCTTGGGACGCTGATTGTTGACGACGAGGCCGGCGTCCAGTAGAAGATTGAGCGAGGGAATCACAAAGGATGTGTGCCAGGCGGCTCGAGACCGGCCTGTGAGGACGAGCTGGCTGTGCGGCTTGGGGAATTTCCACTCGAGTATGTCGGATCGAGGGGATTGCGGCAGAGGAGCGGCGAATCGCGGTTTGGGCCGGTTAGCCATTGAAAGTCTGATGAAGAGTGTCTGATTTTAATGGAGAGCGTTTATCATGCGGCGGTGGTGATGAGAGTTGTATCTGGTGGTGATATTGCTGAATTGAAGCTGAAGGTTGAAAAGCCAGCTAGTATCATATGGTGGATAATTCTTAGCACCGCTTATCAACCTGTCCAGAGTAGGGTCTGGTTCTTCTGAAAAGCACATCTTCGCAGTCTATTCAAGATAATATATAGTCCAGAAATATCTACCCCTCACCCATAATACTTTTTTTTCTCTTGGCCGTGATGGTCATATGTGTTGATACCTTGTTAGGCGCTGAATGTTGCGTCTCCGGCATGACTCAACCGCCGCTCCGGCGAATGAGTGCATGTGGGTAAACGGCTTGGAATACTGCGCAACACAACCTCACACTTCATTAATTATTACCAAGATGCAGAAGGTAATATAGATAAGAAAAATTTGCAAAAGCATAAAATATAGTTTACACGCCACGGCAAGGCTACCGGTACTTGTGCAGATGTATGGAAAGGCGCTGATGGAATAGTGGCTGACAACGCACAAGTTTTTGTAGATTGAGGCCTAATCAACGAGGACAAGGTTCAAATTGGTATCATATCTAGGGTATCTTGTCTTCAGCTACATGAGGTAATGAACTTTTTCGAGTAAGGGAAGTGATGGTATGATCGAGCCGCATCAGCTATATGAAGCTATGCGACTCTCTGAGCCTACTAGAAGCCAATGGGACCCAACTGGTTGTGGATGGAAGAGTATTTACACTGCCGGAGCTGAGAGAAGCCTTGGAGTAGGTAAGTATAACTGGCACACACTGTTATATGAGAAAAGAATAAATAAAATTTAAAGGAGGCTCAGAAACACGCAGGTAAAGTAGCAGAATCGTGTAGCATTTAGTAGTTATACGATACTATTCAACAAAGGAACCTAGATAAGTATAGTATAGTATATGATACAGAAGAGACTAGTGGATGTACGTTTTACGGATCCTCAAGCCCTCGAGTGATAGGTGCAACGGGTAATAATGTGAGCGGTTTAAATATGGGCATTTGGCATATAAATTTTGACCCATATACAGTCTCATTCCTCAACATCCATTCGTATCTGATTCTGAGATTATCCCAAGTGAGGAATGCTCATAACCGCTGGTGTCGCCTTGAAGGCTTCAGAGGGAAGATAGTACAGCGCCCTGAAGCTTTCGGTGACGAGAAAAAGCCGACAAGGGATATAACATATTGCAATACAACCGAGAACAATGTTCATCGCCGTTTTCTTTTGCCTTCGGATGTCTGCCACTGTTGATCCGATATGAGGTATATGAGTAGCGATGTAAATGTAAGGCAGGACAATAGTCATTAGAGCTGAGATTCGCCACAAGAGTCTCTCAACATCTGTGGGAAAGTCGGAATTCCATGCAAAGAGGTGGACACCTCCAAACGAAGTAGCCGACGCGAATCCAATCATCAGCGAGAAAATGTCAGCTGCACTTGGGGAAAGTTTGTAAGGGTTGCTCCAGGAACACCTATTCTTCTCAGATCGTTTGTCCGATGTGAATTCTCTCCATTGATAGCAAATTTGACAGTTTCTGTTGTTTGAGTCCTTGTAGCATGTGTAGCTGCCCTTTTGCCCAGTTTTCTTTTGGTGGACTTCCTCTTGGCTGTCCTGTTGGGCGTTGTTCAGCAGAGGAACGCTTCCCTGACTGCTGTCCTGTAGATCGGTATTGCCTGGATTTCTGGAGCCTGGATTTGGGGTCTCTCGATTTTTGGTCTTTAGAACTCCGGTTTCTGAGATCATATTTTGATCGCTGTAGTCAATTAAGTCGTGCAACGTAGAAGTTGGCATGTAATATCGCTTGCCCTGCATATACGCAAATGGAGCTGCTTCAGCAATAGCAACGAAATCGTCGTACTCAACGGCCTTCTTTACATCTTCATAGAAAGGCACGTTGACGTCTTTGGGTTTAACAAAGTCAATGCTGTATATAATTACTGCGGTTGCAGCAAAGGCGACTGTAGTGATTTCCAGTTGAGTGAAGTGCAGATTATCAATGGTTCGAACTATGAGTTGGACGACAAGCCAGAGTACCTGGAGTACGGCAATGATTTTCACCAGACCATCTGACTTGCTTTTATCGTCGATCGCCTCTTCTTTGATATCTGGCATTTTCGTAATAATCCCCTTCAATCGTGCAAGCGCAAGCTGTTTGGAGTCTAGTATCCAAATATTTCCGGCTAACGCTGCGACGTCGGCTTCACTGAAAGTTGATTTTGCTTGCGATTCTGCCTGTGAATCTGATCCGGCCAGTCCTTGTGGGGGATTTTCCATCCTGGAAGCAAACCCAACATGGTATTTCCACAAATTCCACGGAATCTTTCCACACCACTTCAGAAGTCGATCCTGTCTCCTACAAAAATCCCTAATGAATTTAGGTCTTGCTTCATCCTCGGATAATATTCTGTGCGTATCCGGATCAGGTGTCGGAGTATCACCAGCAGACGGTGGGCGGAATCGAAGAGCGATTCCACCCATATCAACAAGAATGGTGTGCTTCAAGCTCCAAGGAACCCCATCCAGATGTGCAAGTTGCTCCAACAATGCTGAGTTGGACCGAGTAGCAAAAATCTTTCTTGCGCAACCGGTGGCGGCAAACTCTGGAGAGAAGAGTTTCAGGCCCATCCAGAATACTTTCCGCCAGAGGAGGTATATATGTTTGCAAAGCCACTCTCCCGTTCCATTTGTAACAATATCTGCCGGGAGGTCGAGGTGGAGGATGGACCATGTAGACAAAATAATGATACCGATGCAACTCCAGACAATCTCTAAAGTTGACCTGGTGTTTACCCCATGGACATATCCGCTGTATGTCCCATTGGGAGGAAGAGTGCATTCAGGAGTAAAATTCCTCATTGTTAATATTGTTGATTGCTTTGTTACAGACTGGTTCAACTAGAGAAGAAATATCTAAATCTTATATAGACGGGCCAAACTGGTTACACAAAGCAGAACAGCATACACCATGAAAGCCTTGATAGCTCCCTTGTGTATTACTGGGCAGCATCGTATAATCCTCTGGATAGTCCTTTGTGCTTTGCCTCGCATCCCTACATACAAACCTATTCAGTAGCCAGCTGAGCTGCACTATTAGCAAACGTGGTCTTCCATTACTGGAGCAGAGTCTTACGCATTGATGTGGCGTAAGATAGTTTGCAAATCATCATAACAGTAATTTGCCAGTGGCGTTTTTGGCCAAATGAGATAAGGCTGCGAATCATTCTCAAGTATAAGTCTCCGAAGAGCCTATGGTGAGAGCTCATATGTCTTGGCACCATTGTGATGGCGCGTTATTTCGACGAAAAGGGAAGAGTAGACTGCTCGCTTGGACGCAGGACGCAAGGGCAGAGTTCTCACAGAATAGGATACAAGATGCGCCTACATTGTACACCTTCAGCGCCGGCTGGTCATAGTATTGCTACGTGAAATCTGCTTTATATTACTGCTGCACCGAGCGACAACTTGGTAACGTTATGATTCCCACACGTCAGATTTATCTTAGATACCTATCTCAAACCTGTTAGCTGGAGTTTCAATAGAGAAACTTGTTGAGTTGTCAGTTGAGCTCAATACTCAGCTAATCGCCGTCTCAAGAGCGCTTCAGTCTTGGCAAGTCCAAAAATTGGCAGCCCAAATTGCGCCAGCGTCTTGGCGGACATGCAAGCCTCCTATATAGTGCACAATTGACGAGATTACGTGTGTCGTATACTGGTTTGTCGTTCTGAATTGTTACGCATATGCTTGGGTGTCAACATCTGACCTGTATCTGCGTTATGCAGACAAGGGGGTGATTTGACCAATGACGAAGGGCTTCGGTGAGGCTTCGGTGCAGACATTTACGCCCTCAAGCCACTTGCATTAGCAAACATGCCGTTAGTTACTATTATGTATGCGCATAGGTAGCAAATGTCAGGCTCGGCTTTGAGAGGAAGATTGATGGATGTCAAAGAGGTTTATTTGCCCCTACCTGGCATAAGACTGTTCACCAACTATTTGAGAAAGACTGTATTTGATCAATGATTCCAGTCTAAGTGTATAAAGTTACCAGCTATCAAGGGCCTGACGGCTTTTAAGTTACAACGTGAGAGGGGCAGACTCACCTACATTGCTACTACATGTAGCTTCTTACCTTATATGAACACGCAGATGGACTTGGTAGTTGCATAAGCTCAAATTTAAAAATTTATTTAACAAAAGTAAGCCTTATAATCCACGAGCTCATGGCTAGGTTGATACCTGTCTTAGCAGAATCATGTGTGATTCCGACGTGACTAGCAGAGTTGGAGTTCAGACACGACAGCCCAATTCCCATAGCAACTAGCGGAGATTAACTCATGAATTTAATAATCTGCCGTGGGAAGATTTACTGCGAGATTTTCTTTTTCCCTTGCGGCGTAAAAAGATGTTCTTTGCCTTTAGGGCAGCTCAAAAATTTTGCGCCTTTGTAAACTATAACATTTAGGCAGACACTGAGGAATCTATAAATTCGCAGCCTCCCCCTTCTCCTCTCCTATGTTCTCTTACATCTGTATCGCATCGGGGGGTGTGAAAGTAAGAATATCTGATCTTTTCTTTTGACCGATGCCTGCTGCGGGGCAGGCTGAGGTCTATATGGGGATTTAGCTCAACTCCATCTTTCATGACCAGTGATGATACCTTTGGGGAACTGAGGCCATGAGTACTGTTTGATGTTGTTTGATGATGTCTTAAGTTACTATTGCCTATTCCTCTGCTCAAATTAGCCTTGCTACATTGATAGCATGGAAACATCTTACATACGCTGACAGAACCCTGAGGCTCCTCACTGGCCGCGGGCAGAGACATTTACCGTCGAAATGTGCGAGGTCGTGTTTTCACTATTTACACATATTCACACCACCTTACATGTTTGCTTGTTTACCACTGCTAGCATTACCTTTTTTGTAAACTACTAATCCTCTGCAAATTCCCTTGGGAGCTACCTACACAAATGAAATGAGGGAAGGCAATTTCTGACATGACACTTTTATTCTGCCCTTTCATGACCGTTCTTGTTCAATTCCTTCCCAGAGAAAGAGCTGTCAAATGGAGTTGTTGGGGCTGTCATCTTCTCTGCTCCTCGCCCCGTTAGCCTTGAGAGCCCCTAGCCGTGATACTCACGCTAGGTAGTGATTTGATGTCTTGCTAACGTAGACCAGCAGTTGAACGCGCGCGAAACAGATACACATTCACCAGATTCATAACAGAAAAGACTCGAATGTTAGGAAAACTCAGGGTATGGCACGGATTATTTAGAGACTCGCTATCTAGCTCCTGACTTGGCTATTGGACACCCTAGTGGTTACAACCTAGATCTTGTAGGAACAAAATGGAAAAAATCTCTTATCTGACACTTTACGGAACTTCTACCAGCGTTGCTTTCTTCTAATTTGCCTACTGCTGTTTTTGCAATCTTCTATTATCTGCTATTCTCGTCATCTATTTCGCTAGCACCTAATACTTTCTTGAGTATTTGTCCCACGGGATGGTGGGCGGCAACTCTTGGTCTTGAATAGACTCCTGTGTAAGAGTAGGTAAAGTTTACAGGTAAGATAGGCCTTCGTTTGCCTTAAACTGTGGCTTACGCCTCGTTTAGCCAACAGGGGTAACATATTTGTAACATATAAATATATTTGTTCAACAACTGTAGATAGATAGGCGCTCGCTAAGCGTGGCAGAGTTCGTAATACCGTGGTACTGATCATACATTTTGATTCTAGAACTGATGAAAAACCGGTTTATTCTCTAATAGACGCCCGCCAAGCGTGGCAAAATATGTATTACCATGACACTGCTTATACTTTGTAATGAAAGCATTGGTGAAGAAACCGCCTTAATCTCCGATAGACGCGCGCTGCATCGGATAGGGGCATTTTTCAACCTTGAATTGGATATTCGTACCACTTCTGGCTTGTAGTACAATGTACAGCCTCGTTTCATTTACCGCTATGTGTGAGCTTAACTCGCTGGGTACACCAAGCAGGAGTCCAACCAACTGGGCTGGGCTTTCAATTACAATGGACTGGCTGCGTGGGATCTCAGTCGCTTGCGCTCGAGATATGAGTGAGAGCTCTTAATATATATATGACCTTCCCGCCACCATCATTACTCTTCTTTCAACATCTTCAACCTCTCATATCAAAGCTACTTTCTTCTAAGATTAAAAACCTTCACCGCTATTAATTAGCTAAAACATCCTATAACAATCATGTCGAACCCCAATGACTACACTGTCGGCTGGCTCTGTGCTATTAGCCCCGAACGAATTGCTGCTAGAATGTTTCTCGATGAAGAGCATGCTCGGCCTGACTTCCTTTCTCCTGGAGATAATAACGCATATATACTGGGGAAAATGGGGAAGCATAACGTTGTCATCGCCTGCTTGCCCCTCGGAGAATACGGTATTGCCGCAGCGGCAAACGTTTCCAGAGATATGGTGCGCAGCTTTCCTAATGTGAGAATTAGTCTGCTGGTGGGCGTCGCAGGCGGCGTCCCATGCAAGCATGATGTTCGCCTAGGAGATGTTGTTGTTGGCATTACGAAGGGACAAGGAGCAGTATTCCAGTACGACTTTGGTAAAGCGATTCAGGAACAAGAGTTTCAAACCACCATGTTCCTGAATCAATCCCCTGCACTTTTACGAACCACCGCGGGCCTCCTCCATGACGACCACAAGATGCAAGGCCATCAGTTTCAACAGACTATAAATGGCATACTAAACAATTACCCGGATCTCCGGGAAGAATTCCAACGGCCTGAACCGAGTACTGATCGACTCTATCTCAGCAAGACTGTTCACCCCCAGCAAGCAACGAAAGCTGCGCGAAGACTTGTGACAATTCAATGCTAGTGACACGAAAACAACGAGCAATGAATCAAGACGAGCCGGTAATTCACTACGGCCTTATCGCATCCGGTAGTCAGCTAATTAGGGATGCTTTGATTCGAGATCGACTTGCTGATAAGAAAGATGTCCTTTGTTTTGAGATGGAAGCAGCTGGGGTGATGAACTCTTTCCCTTGTCTGGTTATTCGTGGAATATGCGACTATTCCGATTCACACAAGAACAAGCATTGGCAAGGTTACGCAGCAATGGCTGCAGCAGCCTATGCAAAAGATCTTCTTAGAGGGATTTCTCCTAGCAATGTTGAAGCTGAGAAGCGTTTGGCAACTACTATCTCCAGTTAGTTAATCAACCCATGTTAGCCTCTACTTATATCTCATATCTAATATTATACTTATTTTTTTACCCCAGGTGTAAAAGAAAGCGTCGACCAACTTGTTGATGTGAACCTTCAAAGTAAAAATATGGCCATACTTAACTGGCTCACTCCATTCAGCCAGAGTGCACAACAGGCTGATTATCTCAATCGACGACAAGAGGGAACCGGAAAATGGCTTCTCAACTCGGGCGAGTTCCAGGCATGGATTCATTCCAAGAAAGAGATGTTGTTCTGTCCAGGAATGCCGGGGGCGGGCAAGACTATTCTGACGTCGGTTGTGATTGATCACCTTCAGTCAAGATTTCAAGAAGATTCAAAAATCGGTATTGCCTATTTCTTTTTTGATTACAAGCGACAAGATGAGCAATCAGTCGGTAGAGTACTGGCAAGCTTCTTGAGACAGTTAGTCGCATCTCAACCTTCCCTACCAGAGATAGTACACGAGCTCTACAAAAAGCATAATACCCAGGCCAAACGGACCAAGCCGCCTACTGCTGAACTCATCCAGGTTCTCAAATCCGTAATGATGTTATACTCGAGGACTTTCATAATTGTCGACGCGATTGACGAGTGTAAATCGGCCGATTGCGCACGGCAGAGCATTATAAAATATATCTTTCAACTACAATCCAAAACCGAGGCAAATCTTTTTATGACTTCTCGTTATAACATGGAAATCTCAGATGTTTTTTCGAGAATCCCTACAATTGAAATACGTGCGAGCGACGAAGACGTCGAAATATATCTTAGAGATAGCATGATCGATCTTCCAAGAGTTGTCCAGAAGAACCCTCAATTGCAGGATAGAATCGTTTATAGTATCCTTCAGGCTGTTGATGGAATGTAAGTAAACAGTACTCCTTCAATCAATCACTTGCACTAACCTAGCCAGGTTTCTTATGGCTCACCTCTGTCTCCAGTCGCTGAAAGGAAAAACAAACTATAACCAGGTTATAGATACATTACAGAATCTAGAAAGGGGATCTACTGCATACGATACAATTTATAACGAGACGATGAACAGGATCATTAGCCAATGCGAAGAAGAAAAGAAACTCGCAACCTCGGTTTTGTCTTGGCTCATCTTGGCAAAGAGACCAATGAGAGTTGCTGAGCTTCAGCACGCACTTGCAGTCGAGCCAAACAAATCAGACTTTGACAGAAGGAATATGTCAGACATCGAAACTATGACTTCTGTATGTGCTGGTCTGGTCACTATCGATGATGAAAGCAACATTATCCGATTAGTTCATTACACAGCCCAAGAATATTTCCAACAAACGTCCGAAACATGGTTTCCAGAACCTCGCATCAACCCCATTACGACCTGTATTACCTACTTGTCGTACAGGGCATTCGAGCTTAGAGAATGCGATAGCCGCGATGACATTGTATCTCGCGTGGGTTTATATCCGTTCTACAGCTACGCATCTCTTTATTGGGGTGACCACGCCCGTGAAGAGTTTAACCCAAGTAATGAAGTAATGGCGTTTTTAACGGACGCAGCTAGGATATGGTCACATCACGAAATTTTGACGTATGTTCAATGGCAGGAAGACAGGAATCTCCTGTTAGAATTAAAAGAACAAACCACCGGATTACACTTAGCGACTTGGTTTGGTCTCACCAATGCTGTGAATCTATTATTGCTGCACAACAAGATCTATATTGACGCTGGGAATGATTCTGGCCAGACAGCATTGCATATAGCAACTCGGCGAGGCCATGAAGATATTGCTCAACTACTTCTGGACAAGAAGAGTGATACTGAAGTTGCTAATAATCGCGGTAATACACCGCTGCACACTGCATTACTGTATAACGGGGATGATATGTTTCGACAACTGCTGGAAAGCAACGCCGATACCGAGGCCAGCAATTGTTCTGCCGATACACTGCTACATGCTGTAGCCATAGGTGGCTATAAAGATAAAACGATTCGACGTCTGCTGAGAAATGGAGCCGACATCGAAGCTCTTAGCCAAGAGGATCAGACACCGCTTCATGTTGCAGCTGCGTATGGCAACGCAGGTTGCATTGGAATATTTTTGGATTGGGGTGCGAATCTTGAAGCTACTGATGAACATGGCAATACACCGCTACATCTTGCCGCCTATAATGGCGAGATGGATGCCGTTCAAGAGCTGCTGAGATGGGACGCAAATATCAATACTACCAATAATCGTGGCCGGACACCACTACATGAGGCTGTGTTCTCGGATGATTGTATGCTCATCATGAATCGGTATGAGGGTCACGAAATTTCCGTCCAGAGGCTATTGCAATGTCACGCCGATATTGAGGCAACAGATATAGACGGCAAAACGCCGCTACATTTAGCTGCTGAGACTGGTCACCAACAAGCCGCCAAGTTACTGCTGCGTAATGGCGCCAAAGTTGATGCCACTGATCGCGATGGCAAAAGACCCATAGATTATGCTCAAGAGCGTTGTCACTCTGGGGAAAACGATTCTTGGGATCTTGTTCAGTTACTGTTAAGTAAGGGCGCCGTTCTCCATGTTCCTATTAGCTTGGGCCATGCCGAATATGTGGCTCCTGACATTAAAACTGAATCTGGCGAGTCGGTATTTCCTAAAGTCGCAGTTAGAGCACCAGACATGAAGATCGAGGATTTGGATAGTCGTATGAGCAAGAGGCCCAGACTGAGGTCACTAGGAGAGGATATAGAAATGACTGGGATGGGTATGTTCGAATCATAATTCGTGTGATTATTCCGATTTTTGAGAATCAATGCCAGATAGTGCGAAATTTGTTGGGCCTATTGAAGTTGAGACGACGCTAATGAACATGAAGTTATATTAGTTTCAAGGAACTGTTGTTGATGAGTGCATAGAACTACTGGAAAGTCTTCGAATCCATCGTCTAATTGAGTCTGCATGTATTATATGTAGCTCAAAACAGGGAATGACTCAAGACAGCTTACACTGGTCCCAGATGGTACTAGATAGGTGAAGAGGATTTCGGTCAATCTTTGTCATAGCTCCGGATTTGAACAAACCAAAGAGACCAGAGTTTAGTAATTTGCCTCTTGATTCCACATTACCTCATGCATCTTTGATAATACGCAAGGTCCGGCGCTACGGTGCGGTCTATGATGCAGGTCCGGAGCCGGGCTTTCGAGCCTCGGGATCACATAATCGGGCGACTCGGTCACGATTGTCCATCTTCTACAAGACTTGGCACATTTGCAATTTCAACCAAAGTATTTTCCAGATTACTCTTGACCAGTCTCTTAGCTTATCAAATTTATTTTAGGATTCAGATTAAGTTCGATGTCGCCATGCGCGTCGGTTGTCTTCTTCGTCCCGGTTGCGTCGCCCGGGAGGTGAAGCTTCCGCGATTACTGAGCTCTCAGTCGATATCGCGCCTCAACATACGCAAGCTCCAGTTATCTGTGAAGAGTCATCGGCAAATACGCTTGGGAGGTTCACTTTGTTGAGATGCACCGAGCTCGATAGCTGGGATCCTTCGCCCTGGTAGCTTTACGGTATTACGCAGGTGGCTGCTATCCATTTGCCCGAGGTATACTGCTGCACGGTATTACTATTACGAGATGCTACAGGTGTAGTTTTGAAGGCTGATTTTGCGCTGTGTGATTACAGCCATGGGTTTCATGCAATGTGATGATCCCGGAAGCCGTGCCTGTAAACTGCCATGTGCTGACCGTATCAGGCGTATCTCGTGGTAAGCAATTTACCTGGTAGATACACAGAGACACACGGCTGAACAATCCCATTCCCAGTTCGCATTGTTGCATTCCTCTAGCCCCCAGCTACGGAACAATGTGAATGATCGCCAGAGGGTAGCATTAAGCAGTCCAATCAGTCATTGCAACAAGGGCAAAGGGCGTGGTACTACAAAGATCGGAGTGACATTTGCCGTGACGCCTCCCACGTAGGCTCCGTCCACCCATCTCAATCCCGCACACGTGGGAAAATCTCACACTCCAACGGACAATATTCTAGCTCGTGTTCTCTTTCAGCTCACACTTACACAAGCCAGTAATCAGTAATCCAGGTCCAGCCGCCACTACAGCCGCGCTTGGCATCACTGTGTTGCTTTAGAGGGTACGAGTAAGCAGCTTAACCTCTGCAAGATTATCTTAGCCTAGACCCGTAATCGAAATGTTAAAAAGTTTCATGGCCTTCCTCTTTCCTCGAATGGGTCAGGATCTGGAATCATGTGGGTTTTGGCGGGTATTGCTTCTCCATTTGGTGATTACAAGGTCGCCTTATCATCCACAGAGAAAGCCCGAAGGAACAATCCATGTGGCAAAGGCCGATAAAAGGCGTCATTCTGAGCAACAGTCAAGCAAGGGCGGATGTAATTGGCAATATGAATAGTAATCCTCTTCTGAATAGCGGAAGCGGAAGCGGAATGGTGTTGTCGATTCACGCCGTCTCATTGGATGAATCGTACACTCATTCACTACCTCGGCAGAGTTTTGGCTGCGTTCAGTAATCACAAAATACCCGCTTTTCTATCGGACCCGGCCCGTCCACCGAGATCTGAGGCGTTCCCGGATTACCAACCAGACCATTGCCTTGTTAGAGTATGAGCGGTCCATGTACGCGGTACGTAGTATTAGAAAGGAAGAGAAAAATAAAAGTTGGGTTGGGCAAGCATGGCTTCTTTTAAAGACCGCCTGCCCCTTCTCCCGAGGTTAGTCTCCTGGTGGTGTGGACTTCAGGCTCTTTGCTGTAAGAGAGATCGACTCTCAGCCATTAATACAACGAACGACAGTGACAGAGAAATAATAGGGAGTTGGAGCAAGGGATAAAAAATTGTGAAGGATACGAGAAGGGACTGGGGTTATACAACTACGATTCATCCACACCGATTCCTTCGAAGAACCAACAATAAGCACTACCATCTCCAAGTGCTGCAGGAAGCTCATCAACCTACGCACCCTCGATTCACTAGTAACTTCAGTCTAAACCAGTCGCACTTTCGAAAAAGGAGAAGACGCTACGATGGCGTCCTCCTCCACGTTGAACGCCCCGGCCGCGTTCGATGATGACAAGACTTTGGACATAAAGCCGGACGAGAGAGATGGAAACAGCGACAGCAACAGCAATAGCGATGTTGAAAAGGGACAGGTTGCGCAGGCACAAGACGAGCTCGACTGGGACAATGCTCCCGAGAACCCTTATAACTTTCCTGGATGGAAAAAGGCCCTGACCATTTTTGCATTGGCTACAATGGGTCTCACGGTGTAAGTCGCAACATGCTAATCGCTCCAAAATCTACAATTGTGTTTAAAACAGTCGACATTTTGGGGGAGATATTATCTCAAACAGCAATAATAACAAAAGACGTCTACAGTTCAATAGCGACATCCATCTCTTCCTCATCCGTCAACCTTCTCATGGAAGAGTTTGGCGTCAGCCGAACCGTCGCCCTCTTGCCTCTCACTCTCTACGTCGTCGCTCTCGGCATTGGCCCTATCATCGGCGGTCCCCTTTCCGAGACAATTGGACGATATCCCGTCATCATGGGCGGTCTGACCATTGGCGCTCTCTGGACCCTTGGAGCTGGATTCGTCCACAACTTTGGCGCTCTCTGCTTCTTCCGTTTTCTCTCTGGCTTCTTCTGGGCTCCTATCTTGGCTAATGCGCCTGGATCCATCTCAGAGACGTTTATGCCAAAGACGCGAGGTCCTGTCAGCGCCATTTTTATTCTGACTCCTTTCTTGGGTCCCGGTCTTGGGTAAGTTTTTCTCTTTTTAATACTGCCAACTGCGAATCTAACACGATTCCTTTTCTACAGTCCCGTTATTGGTTCTTTTGTTTCCGTCGACAAGGGCTGGCGATGGACCGAGTGGACAATGCTCTTCTTCTCTGTATTCAGCATTGGCCTGGGTTTAATGATCGGAGAAACTTTCCACCCCGTCCTCAAGCGCCGTCTGGCCAAGAAGAAGGGCATCGAAATGCCTCCTCTCCCTCCCATGAACGAGCGCATCAAGACATTTGCTGTTGTCGCAGCTATTCGACCAGTGAAAATGTTGTTCACCGAGCCCATCGTCACTTTCATCTGCCTCTACGTCGCCGTCGACTTTGGTACCCTTTTCAGCTTCTTTGGCGGTGTCCCTTATACATTCGGCACTGTATACCACTTCACCACCGATCAATCTGGTCTCGTCTTCATTTCTATCGTCATCGGCTGTTTCCTTGGTCTTGCCACCATCATGGCCTGCGAAATCTTCCTCTATCGAAAGCAAATCCCCAACTACCCTCCTCACAAGGTGCCCCCGGAGCACAGACTTTATCCCGCCATGCTCGGCAGCTTTGGCTTACCTCTCGGTCTTTTCTGGTTTGCTTGGACTGCTCGCAAGGATATCTCTTGGGCAAGCCCGGCGGCTGCCATCATTCCTTTTGCGTGGGGGAACTTGTGTGTCTTTGTTAGCACCATGCAGTACACTACCGACACGTTTACCGGAAATGTCGTCGCGAGTGCTTCTAGTGCCAACAGTTTGGCACGATACGGTTTTGCTGGCGTGTTCCCCCTCTTCACGATCCAGAGTAAGTTAACGCTGTCAAGAATGCTCTATTGGGAAATATTAACTAACATTTGATTAAGTGTACACCACTCTCGGAATCGACTGGGCAAGTAGTCTATTGGGATTCATTGCTCTGGCATTGATCCCTATCCCCTGGGTTCTTTTCAAATTCGGTCCTAAGATCAGGGCCAAGAGTAGGTTTGAGACGCACAAGTACGAGTAATAGGAAAACTGGTGTTGAGAGTGAAATTCATGGTCGGAGCACTCTCTTTTCTTTTCTTTTTTCTGGGATTTGGATATGCAACTGCATGGGGAAAGTGGCATTCCACTAGACTTTGCCTTTTATGAACCAGCATAATTAGACGGGGCGTAACGATATTTAGAACATCATAGTACGAAATAATAGACCAGCGATTGTTGTTCAGCAAGCAAGTCATGTACGGCACTTAAGCTCTAAGAGATATCTCCCCTCAATATATGTATATACACATACAGCTCATTATGCTTTTTGATCCGTCTATATAATTATTTACTCCACATCAATAATCTGTTCTGGCAGCGGCAAAAAATTCTCATCCAAGTAAAACCACTTGTCGTACTTGGCAGGCCGCGGGGCAGCAGGCTTAATGTCGGACTTCTTCGGGATGTCAAACTTCTTGGTCGTGTCCTTGCTCGGAATGTAGCTCTTGCAAATGGTTGGCTGCGAAGTCTGCGAGATGATGATCTTGCCGGGCTTCTCTTTGCCGCTGATGAGGTCCTTCCAGAAGCCGTGGCTTTCGGCGACGATTTCGCGGGCAGTGTTGGAATCTTGGAACTTGCCTCCGTAGATGATGTTGAGCTCGCCGCTGCGGAGGACCTTGTAATACTTATGGTTATTAGTACACTTGCTATTATTTACAAGAAGCCTGTGGAGACTAACGGTGAACCAGTCGTAAAAGGTTTGTGGGAGACCAGGTCTGTATTTCTCGAGGTCGTCGAGATCTGCNNNGTGAGTCTCCAGACACTCAATGCTACATAAGAAGTTTATCTTACTGTTAACAAATGCAGATAGAGGATCATTGACATTGATGCCAATGACCTTCCAATCCGTAGTCTCATCCTTGAGGTTCAGGTTAGAATACGCGCATGACCGCACAACGATAGTGAGAATGCGCACATCAATCATGGGGAGAGCACCCAAAATCTTGATCGTCCGAACCTGGCCAACATATCCAGGGCTGCAGCAAATCGTCAGNNNACTGCTCCTNNNGCCGCTGTTGGCCCATACTGACTCAATGGCACTGATGTCAACAACATCCATAGGATCATTGTCACCAATGTATCCAGTAAAGTTGTGTTTGATGTTGGAGTTTTCCCACGTCTGAGGAAGCGATCCGTACAGGAAGGGGTAAGACTTGTGTGGCCAAACGCTGGCCACATATCGAGGCACGTCATCTTTGTCGTCGTGAAAGATGGGGTCTGTGGCATCACAATGATCAGTATTGGCAAAGACAGCTGACAGCGCAATAGANNNCATACTCATAGGCTTGTCGCGCTTAGTTTCGATCTTGCCATCTGTCCATCGCGGAATTTCGACGTAAAAGTTGACAATGTTGTTCTGCTTCTCGTCGGGATAAAGAGGAATGTCGTGCCAGAAAGAGATGACTTCGCCATCTTGCTCGAGCCAAACGCGCCAATCCTGCTTACCATCAGCAAATATCCTCCACAANNNTTTCTGTGCACTCGCCAATGTGTTGCGCGCTCCCACTTCTCTCAGACTTAAAGCGTTGACATCGAACTCCTTCTTGCCATCCTTGTCGCCACCCTTTGCGGCATTGGTAGCTGCAGAGAACACAGGCGCAATGGCCAAGTTCAGCAGACAAAGAGGCAGAAGCGAACGCATGGTGAACGACAGGATAACGAAGGATGGCCGGACTTGCATTCCTTGCTCCGCCCAACGCAGCGCAACTAGGTGTCTTATTATATATACGCCATATCAATCGCCAAGAGAATCTTGTGGAACCTCATTCAGTGGCGATGATACTGTAGTATTGCATGCCAACAGTAACAGTCTCCATATGTGAACCAATGTGGCATTTTCGCGCAACGCAGCCATCCGTGGGCGAAATACAAGGCGTCATCTCAACAGATTGATCTCTCGACCGCCTTCTCAGCCGGCATCCTGGTTCCTGCAGGTAAAGAAACACACTGATAAATAGCTCGCGGTAGATATACTCAGCCATTCATGCGTAACCTTGATCCCACGTGGAGCTCCTGGACCACACGCAAAGCCCGATGGGAGCTGAGCTTAGTTTCCTGAAGCAGAGAAAGCTCACGCGCGAGCTGCCCGCAAAGATGAGCTTTATTTTAAGCATACACACTGGGAGTACCTTAATTTGAGAGCTTATTGGACGGGATTCGGGGACTTCGGTGGCCGAATTGGGCAATTTGCACATCTGTCGCGGGGGCCAAGATGCCAAGACATGAAAAGATATTTAGCCGCAATTGAAACTCGACCGTTTCAGTGACCGAGTAAGCAGAGAGAATGTTGACCAACAATGACAGTAATGCATAGTATATCGATTTCCAGTAGGAACCTTCAGCCATTATGGCCTAGGGTGTAGGCTTGATTACAGATATGTAACAATAAGACGCGAGGTACCACTGAATGGAAGCTATAGAATACAGGAATGATATGGTTGGCATCTTAAATACTTCCAGAATAAACCTAGCAACTGAAGATAAACACAGTACATCAAAACACACTGAAAGACGTACTTGGAAGAACATCTGAATCTTCAGCCAACATTGACGATAGAACTTCCATTTTAGTATTGCAATGATACACGTGCGAATATCATGCCATATATTTCAGTAGTACATGTAGCAATTGTAACAGTTGCCATAGGCCACCAGCTGAGTTTCTGTCACGTGCTTCCTGGAATTATGTGCCAATCATTGATGAGGCTGATCGTCGTGAGTGCTTTCGTCCTAACAATAACGATATCTCATCCATCGTAATTGCATTCTTAACATTCCGGGTCTTTGCACAAACTTGATGGAAGAATTAGTGAGTCGCTAGCGGGCTTAAGAAAACTAGTTGGAGATTACAAGTGCTGACTATGGTGTGGTTAAAGCTGCCAGGTCGGGTCGGCCTTCTGGAGGTCTATCCATACGACGGCCTCTCTTCGGACGACCATCACTCCCCAGATGACAATCTCTCTGCAACGGATATTGAGTCTGTTCCAATGTAGCTGGAGGAATTTGAATGCTTCCTTACCATCTATAGTATCATTGCGATACACGGGCTTGATACCTCAGCCCCGACAACATGGGAATACAGGTCTCATAACGGGCAGACCATCAACTGGCTCCGTGACAGGGATATGCTCCCCGCAGCCGTTCCGCGCGCATGCATCATGCTATACAATTGGCCTGCCAAGTTCTATACCAATGCTGTGGATCTAACGCTCCATGATCTTGCCGAAGGTCTCTGGTTAGACATCCATGGGAGAAGATGCCAGGTCGATCATACACTTACTGTGCATTGTTGATCATGACCTTGCTAATTCTATGAACAGAGGCGTGAACCAGTGCATCGACCTATATTATTCATCGCATCCTGCTTTGGTGGGCTCGTAATCGCAAAGGTATTTCTATGCCATCCAATTCATAACGCCTATAACGCTTATGGACTCTCAACTAAGATTTGACATCGCATCGCATAGGCCCTACACTCCGCAGCTTCAAAGACGAGCACCTACTCGTATTTACGAGATGCGACGGTGGGAATTGTATTTCTGGGAACGCCCTTCAATGGTACACCGATGCAGAGGCAAGCACAATGGCTAATCGCATATGGGAACCTCAGACGCGAGGACACTTCCTGTGCTCTCGTCGAGAATCTTGCTGCAGAGCAAACGAATACACACCTCAAAGAACTTGTTGATAACTTTGCCATAAGCGTCAACTCCGCCAACTTCTCCATTCCCATACATTGCTTCTACGAAACCCAAAAGACAAATCTCGCCAAAAAGGCACTCCCTTCATCATTGGCCAAATACATGCACTTTGACAGATTTGTAAGTNNNGTTTTGATCTATGAGNNNAAACCGATTTGCTTATTCTTCCTCCAGATAGTAGATAAGAATTCTGCATCACTTCGAGGCTTCCAAAGCACTTACCTCAATTGTACTCACGTTATGATGAACAAGTTCGCTCCTGGCACAAATGATTACGATCGTGTTAGAAATGTTGTAGTTGGCTTTGTTGAAAATAGTCGCAACGTTCTTGCTAAACGCAACCCTGCCTATGGT
>JARWZN010000003.1:3367013-3409354 GCA_030015385.1 Trichoderma sp. BMH-0061
TATCTCTGTATCCTACGTTATATGACTCGCTATGAGATAAGTGCCNNNCTAATCTTCAGCCCAGATGGCATCGTGCTGCTGGATGACTTAGTGCAATGGGCGTTGAAATGTCAGCCTCTACTTGACCGGCGATCAGGTAGGCATACCNNNGGAAGATATTCTTATCTTCTTCCCAAAATGTTAAACATCTGCTATTATCCTCGCTCAAGAGCCAAAGCTTTCGTTAATAACTGGCATTTAACAGAATTGGAGACTCTGGACCATCCAACATGGTTTACTCACACCAGTCCATATGTCTCTTGGTATCAAGAGCTACGAGGAGTGCTGTGGCACCGCAGCGAAGTTGGAGACCAATCAAGTCCTCTGATATACGTGACAAATAGGATTGAGGCGGCCTGCACAAATGTGAAAGCTCTCTATTTCTCAGGGTTAGATGCCCAAACAACCGAAGTCCTTCTCGGTACCAAACCCCCCACGTACGCTCATCCGAATCAGGTCATTCAAACGCTCTTTGCGCAATATTTCCAGATTGTGAAGAATGACGTATCGGAGCTCAAGAGAAGTTTGAAGATTCTTATTGATAACAGCAATGATCTTGATGACTTGAAAAAGATGATAGCCACGGGGTGGATGTCGCCATCCTTAGATGTGTCAAGAGTCTTAAGACAGCTGCTTTTTCTTCCTAGAGACACAAAATTCATGCTTGTCATTGAAAACGCGGATTTCATAAGCACCCCCAATTCCATGGCCAAGTTTCTGGACACTTGTAGCAAAAGGATGCCGGTCTTGATAAGTGGCACATCAGCCATCGGAATAGACAGGTATATACCCGAAGCAAGAATTGTGGACAAAAATACGGAATACACTGGTACGAGTGCATTATTGCCCATTGCTTTTTTGAGACATNNNCACATTNNNAATGCTNNNAATCTCAGATTCGCAGCCATCCACCTTCGTCGAGACAAAGTTGCGTCTGCTGATGAGGGCACAAACGATTGGATCTTCGCTCATGATGCGTACAAGGAATTCCAAAGAGAGGATTCAGGCGTCCTGTGGATCGAAGGGAAAGCTGGAAGCGGCAAATCTGTCCTAGCGAAATTCCTCCTCCAAAAACTGCAATCACTTCCGAATGCTAGCAGCACGGCCAACCTCGAAAATATAGTTGTGGATTGGTTTTACAGCAGACGGGATGGAGAAATAACCATGGCTCACAGCTCCATGCTCCGATCTATTGTCTATAAAGTGTTTAAAGATAGCCAGGAGACATTCAATTGTTGTAAGGCCTGCTATCAGGAGCGGCAGCTTCAACTCGATGGCTCCAGTGGGGAGTGGTCTCTTGATGATCTCCAATGCATTATGAAAAGCATTGTCTCATCAAGCATGCCTATCATATGCATCTTAGACGGTCTCGACGAGTCTGCAGCAAACGAAAAGTTCCAGACGACCCGTGAGACTATTCTACGGAATCTCGTTGAACTCGCCTTGATACCCGGTTCTCGGATCAAGTTCTTCATGCTTAGCCGACCTGCCCCTGACATAGTCATGCGATTTAATAGTCATGTTGAAAGCACTGCGCCCTCCAAAAAGTGCCACAAGATCATTCTTCAGCATGAGAACAGGCAAACAATTCTTCGAATTATTGACAACGGCTTGGTCGCCATTAAAAAGGTCATGGAGTCCTTAGATTCATGGGATGAAGACAACAGCAGCAATGAAGATTCGATGCCGCTAGATGAGATCTTCGAAGAGGTGCCCCTAGATGCGATGAATGGCATTCGAACGCACTTAATTAACAATGCCAAAGGCGTTATTCTTTGGGTTACGCTTATCATCGACCAGCTCATGCAGCATTGCCGCACTGGTGGAATCACATTAGAAGAGCTTGAAAGGCTACTCCATTCCCTCCCACATGATCTTATGGAATATTACGAATACATGGTCAAGGAGCTAGAGCAAAAATTGGATAAAGATCAACTAGCAAGGTCAAAGAAAGCTCTCATGTGGGTAAGTGGAACAAGCTTCGTACGAGCACTTACCATACAAGAGCTGTGGGATGCACTGGCTATCCCCGAAGACGTTCAAAAGGCGCTTCAGTCGCGGAAGGATTATAGACAGGCCACTGGATCTTATTTCAAATCGTGGGCTGGGTTCCGCAGCATACTTTACACTTGGTGCGGACCTTTTATAGAAGTTATGAGGGATACGACTCGGCGATACGGCCCTCGGGACGATCGAGATCACGTTGAACCGCACTACGTCGTCCAACTTTTACACCAGACTGTCAAAGACTTCCTGGCAGATGAGAAAACATCAAGTACACTTCGTTTCCAGACCAGCGACGCGATACAATTCGTGCTAGGCTCTACACAGGTCCATCTCCAGATAGTTTTGCCGCAAAATATAACAGCATATACACAGTTCAGAAGAGATCACGACAAGAAGGATTTCATGAAAAATCTGATCAATTATCTCAATAACAAATGGCTGCTACGCTTTAGTCTCGAGGTCTTTAAAAAGAGGTACCCCATAGATCAAGCGATGCCCGAGGTCTGGCGGCGGATTTGGGATCAAATCAATACCTGGTATGAATTAATCGCCTCTACGAACCGAGCCGAAGAGTTTGTATTGTCCACGTGTCTGAACGGCAAGGACGTGGCCCTACAAAACATGCTCCATCTCAGCATCTCATCTTTCAGGAACTTACGGTGGTCGGAGATCCGGGATCAATGCCTCGATGGTGCACTCGTTGCAGCAGCGAGAATCGACTCACCGGCACTGGTTCGGAGAATCCGAAACTACAAAAACGTGTGGGACAGAGCAAGTGAGTTAAGGGAAAAGGCTATTCGACAAGGGAAGCTACAATTAGCAACTGCGCTTGGCACCGAGAATTATAACCCCGAAAGGAACCTAGAGCTTGAAATGGCTCTTGGAGACTCTTCGGCAGTGAGTGCGCTCCAATACGATTTGGTAAGTTCAATTTTTGGGCTGAGAAGGTTGATGGCATCTGATAGAGCTCGTCAATATGGCGTGCAACGATGTGTAGTGGATGAAGCCCCTGTGAAGGACAGAGAGAAGACAGAACAGTGTGTTGATAAACTCCTTGCTTTTATAAATGTTCGAAAATATGCCTATCGAGTGTAAGATTGATTCAACGGGTTTTTACAAGATTAAAAAGAAATGTTAATTCCATTAGAAGAATCCAAAGATACAAAAAGAATGCCCACTATCAGAGTCGAACTGATCACCTTGTCATGTCAAGTATTTACTAGTGACACGCTATACCGCTTAGCCAAGTGGGCAAAGAGCTTTTGCTGGCTGGCTCGATATGTTACGATACACCAGAAGCTTGTTGCCTATGTGTAGAAGATTGTCCTACTCACGAGAAACGGACAGTTTTATAGAGACGCTGTGTAATATAGCCACGCTTCTTGTTATACCGTAATGTGAGTCAAGTGACATCCTATAGACATTGGACAATTTGAATAAGATGTTGAGTGGTTTTTATTTTAATACATTGGCCGAGTAGGCCGTGTAAGACCTTTTAATGTATTCCAAGATGAGTTATAGTCCGGTTACCTATATACTCGGCTATATAAAGCAGGGCTAGTTAAAGACGGTCCAACTTCATTTGTTACCCGTTAAAACGATCAAATTAGATTAGATTGCTACTGTTCAGGCACTCTAATTGCTTCAAGAAATGTTACTGGGTACTTGACATTCCCAGAGTGTTGCTTCCTCGCTGATCGCGAGGATCACTCATTACGTAGCTGTTGATCGCTGTAGAGCGTTGAGCATAGTATTCACCGCTCCTTTGCGCACCTTAATCCAACAGCTTCGTTATTCTCCTAAAACTATTAACGCTGAGAGAGATTAGCTGTGTCCAAATTGACTAGGTTTACTCTGTATATACGTGTTACATAGTCATATGCAAGGCTGAGCTGCCAAGTAGGTCTGGTCTATTAAAATTTGATTTTCTAACTCTTGCTATAGACTTAATTTATACTATAGCAAGCCTCGCGTAAAGCTGGTATTCGCGCCTTTTCCATCAAGATCAAGCAGCGAGGCCGCCGTCAACCATCAAGATCTGGCCAGTGATATAAGACGCCTTTGATGAGGCCAGGAACGCGACCGCCTCAGCGATTTCAGCAGCCTCGCCCCAGCGCTTAAGCGGCGTCACCGCAGTGGCGCCCTCCAGCAGCGCTCTCGTCGGTGTTTCCATCATCGTCTCTACCATACCGGCGTTGATAACGCCAGGTCCCACGGCATTGGCGCGGATACCGTAAGCAGCCTCCTCGGTAGCAAGCTGGCGCACCATCATTGTAACCGCCGCCTTGGGCGTGGCCGAGAGCGCATCGTACGGCACGGTGCGACTCACGGCGCTGGTGACCAGTGCCACAAACGAGCCGCCCTTGCCCTCACGCAATACTGGCACGCCAACCTGGACAATGTTATAAAAGCCATAGACATCGGTTTCGATGACGCCGCGGAAAGATTCTTCCTTGAACTCCGCCAGGGGGCCTGTATCAAACACGAGACCGCCAGCAGACACTATTGTGTGTACGCGCTTATATGTTTCCACAGCATGCTTGAAGACAGCCTCGACTGCCTTGCGATCAGTGACATCGCAAGCTATTGCGCTTGCCTTGCGACCAAGTTTGCGCAATTCCTCCACCAGGGACTCAGCATCAGCGGAACGAGACCTGTAAGTAACAACAACGTTGGAACCGCGCTCCGCCATCAGGCCAGCGCTTGCGCGGCCAAGGCCACCGGAGCCACCAAAGACCACGGCACAGCCTTCGGAAAATTCAGGTTGGGTGACGCCAAAAGCCATTGTAGTTTCTGCTTATTGACTTGTTCGTCGAGCGGCGCGGTAGATCGGTAGGTATGTATATTGAAAGATTGTTGAGTTGTATACAGAGTAGATAGGTAGAGCCTTGGAGAATGAAAGGCTTTATATCATCTTCTGTATATATAATGAAAACAGTTGTAGACCAACGCAGCTCCGGCATAAGAACCGGCAGTTGTTCTTACCTGCCACGTAGGAAGTCTCCTAGCGGATCGAGATCAGTCCCCTCCAAGGCGCATACGACAAATTATACCCCTGATCACCGCATTAACCTCCAATAGCTGCCACCGCTCTTGTTGTTTATATCCAGACAAGACTCTGCCCACCACCTAGCTGTAGACAGCCAAGATCGCCGCTGCCCCAGGGCCCCTCTTCCACGGACGCTCCTGGCATGAAGCTAGATCTTAAGTATACTATTGATAACTGCCGGCTGCACTTGGTCTAATATCATATTATGCCGAATCATGCGTGGGCTGGAGAATGTGTAGTGTATATGAAGTACGGAGTACAAATAATCTATATCTATTATAGCAGACTAACAGTTTCCGAGCCCTGGCTAGTACTAGGAGCAAAGCCTTAATAGTACTAAATACTTAAGGGGGCATGATGAAACTATTTCGTTACTGGGAAAGAAAAATAAAAAGGGGCAAATAGGCTTGACTATGCAGTCTCTCTTTTAATATGTCTTACCCCTATTTCCTTGTCTTACAGCGAAAGCCTGTCTTACAGCGAAAGCCGATTACTTTGTAAATACTACGGAAGCTGGGATTGAACTACCCACTTAGTAGCCTCCAATCTTTAGTCACAAGGACAATTGGTCCATAAGGGTAACCATACCGGCCAGGATTCTGAATCTGTCAGATCTTGTAAATGGACTGTTCCAGAGTTATTGTTGCTCTGCTTCTATTTACTTTTGGAGAAGAGATACAAAGCACGCTTGCTCAAGAGCCTTGATAGGAGACCTTGTTGTGAAGCAGTAGGTATTCTACATAGAGCATTTGCGCCTATACTGAAGATTTCTACAAAGTTAAGTGGAAATTTTGATGAGGGAATATTACACAATACTATCTTCATCCCCTTGAGGGTGTGAGAAAGTCCGTAGTAGCGGGGGTTGAAACCACAGTTTGATTCCAAGGTGAGGAGTCATTTAATTTTGTTGGGTGCTCAAACTAAGCTGCAACGCAGTTTGAGCCTAAGGAGTTATGATCATAGGTCAACATCACTCACTTACCCCTAACGATCCCTTACTAGGAAATAACTGGTCATCATCACTCACTTACCCCTTGCGATTCCTTACTAGGAAATAATTACTACTTTAGTTATGCTTACCTTGAATATAAATAATATATATATATATATTAATACTATTATACTCAATACTTGATGCATATTTGTTCTAGACTTGAAAAGCTCACTTCACTTTCTGGACTGTTTTCCACTTATCAAACCGACGCCCGCACCTTGACCAGAGAGCTCTAGACAGGCAGTGTCCGCCATGGTGTATGTGTTCCCGATTGAGCGTAATAGCCAGAAAGCTTTAATTGGATGCGCTGTTGTTTTCTCATTGCTGCCGGTGATTGCGGTCGTTCTGCGAATAGTGGCGCGGTCGAGACTCAAGAATTTCTCTCTGATCTGAGCGACTGGCTCATTATCTTGGCATGTGTAAGTCTCTCATTCGCTCGATTCATTTATGTATCTCTATGTAAAGTTTCTTCTTACAAAACTTAACCCTTCAGATCGTTGCAGTTGCATATCAGGGCCTCGCAGTCGCTTGCGCTGTGGTTGGGGGTGGGATACCACACGACTGAAGTCGTTGCGATGGGAGGACCGGATTCGTTCACCCTTCTCATGAAGCTTGTAACCGTGATCGTAATCTTCTGGTCGCTCAGTCTTGGGTTAACAAAAATATCCATCCTCGCCTTGTACGCCAAGATCTTCTCTATTAGGAGCTTTATTCTCCTCAGTCAAGCCTGCGCCGTATTCGTTATGATATGGGCCATGGTCCTGTTTATCGGGGCCTTTGTCATATGTACGCCCGTTCAGTTCAACTGGGACAAATTCTCAACTGTGGGAACCTGTGGCGACATCAGGATGTTGTGGGCCATAACTGGAGGGCTTAACATCTTCTCTGACATGGTCATCATGCTCCTCCCCATGCCATATCTTTACAGCCTATCGCTACAACTATACAAAAAGATTGGATTAATGGTGACCTTTGGGATCGGGCTTGCGTAAGTGACCAACTCCTGCTTTCCGTTCTTTTGACTACGCCAGCTAACACCTGGAGATGCAGAGTCTGCATTGTAAGCGCTGTCCGACTCGCCGAGATTACCCAAATCAACATGGACGACTTCCCATATTCCGGCGGTATAGCACTCGCGTTCAGCGCATTGGAACCCTGTCTGCTAGTAACTGCAGCATGTATCCCGCTTCTCCGCCCATTAGTATCTCGAAATCCGTCTACAGCTGAGACCAGTAGCTACGCTAGAGGCAATACAAATGGCGATAACAGAGCTCATCCTGCTTCTAAGACAGAGGGTTTCTCGGAACTCCTAGACGAAGATAGCTCGACAAGACGACTACATATAGGACAGTCGAAATTTGGTACTGGGGCAGCTACTACAGCAGATAGTAATTCCTTTGATTCCTCTATTAGAGCTGATAATAACTATGCTAATATAGAGTTGAAATCTATTGTAGTTACAAAAGGCTGGAAGGTTGAAGAATATACTATCTAAGCTAATAATACTATGAGTCTTCCTATTTTCACCGCAGGATATTGCCTATTTTCACCGTAGTACTCCACATCACGAGCTACGTTTACCCCTTAATCGCAATCACTACACCCGCATACAACAAGCTGTTGAGTGTTTCTTTTTTAATACGTCGGCCGAGTAGGCTGTGTAAGAGCTTTTGATACGTTCGAAGATAGACTGTAATCCCTTTACCCTTACACTCGGCCTGTAGAGTAGGACTAGTTAAAGACGGTCCAGCTATACTATTACCCGTTGAAACGATCAGATTGGCTTGATCTGCTACTGTTCAGACACTTTACATGCTACCAGGAAATATTATTGAATGCTTGACATTCCCCAGAGTGTTGCTGTTAGCGCAATATGAATGGAAGAGATTCTGGTATCCTCCCAATTGGATGACGAGGAGGAAATAGGTATTTAAAGCTCTTGGGGCTCAAATCAACCCTACTGTGAGGGATTTCTGATGGGGATAGTAATGTAGAAGGCGTCGTATATATTTCCGTCCACCCAGTGTTGGTCAGACTGGTTCCATAGACGCAAACGTTCAGCAGGACGGCAAGACGAAGATAAATCGGCAGAGTCGACCCATTACACCAGTCCAAGAAAGGATGCTAAGACTCAAACCTGCAATAACATCACAACGTGGCATGTTATCCCCAAGCCTTTGCAAAAATAGGCGAACATGCAGAGGAAAACTCAAAAATACCCTCCCTCTTCTCTAAGACATGACGATCACCTCAGCTCAAGACACTATCTCGACCAACCAACCCAGCTACGAAAACCAAAGGAGTGCCGTCTCCAACTCCACGATAATATCACGGAAAAGACAATCACATCTCCAACTCCCTCCCCAGTCATTTCCCCAGACCACTCTCCACATAGTCCTTCCTCCTCACAAGCTTCTCCTCGTACCTCCGAGGATATATCCTTACCCAACCAACGTCTAGGCAACCGTATAAAATTATTGGAGTAAGCAGCCACAAACGACCGCGCTACAAAGACCTTCCCTGCATGTGGTCTCATATTCAGCTCCTCCTCAAACAAGCGTTGGTTGGTGCAATCTGTGCTTTCCGTATACGATAGTAGGCCTAAGTCCTTTGCCAAGCGCGGGGAAAGTGGAGGGGGAAATGTTGGAGAAATGACATTCACACGAGCGGGCCATGTGCTTTCCAGGAACTATGATGTGGGTAAGGGGACAAGCTTTTCTTAATGAATCATGGCTTGCAAGGTACGAGGATACGCGGGTATTGAATTAAAGCTTTAAGCGGTAGTGCGAGTTGAAAGATGAGGTTAAGGACTCTAGTTCTGTCTCCGCGTAAGACGATAGTCAAGACGAATAGTCTAGAACACTTTCAACAGCACAACATTACCTACTGTACGCGCAAGAATCATTCACAACCTACGAGAAGTATTTACTAATCACATTCCAAACAAAAAAACACAAACCAACAACCAAGTTCCCCTCATTCATCACCATAATTTCCATTTCCCCAGGTCAAAACCCACAGACGGGTCGCTTATAGCACGTTCATTAACCGCTCGAAAGCTGATCCACTCGGCCAACTTCCGTAGCTCCGGACTCTCCTCTAGCTTTTGTCCCAAATAAGTAAGTACCAACGAGATGCCGGTATGGGGTAACCGTGGCTTAATATCTAGCGCCATGGTTTCGATTATGGAGAACCACGGCTGTCGGCAGGAGATGGTCGGATTTGTTACATAACTTAGTCAATGATTGGTAGTAAAGTTGGTTTCTATAGTTGATTATCGGAGAAACAAGAGTCATGCACAATGGAGAGAGGTTGGAAGAACAGGATACCATGTCAAGTTGATCAATTTCTTCATTGTATAGTTCGTTACGTTCGTAGCTAGATAGACTAGACCCTCATCTCTATGGAGCATCGCAAAATCGTTCTAATGCGTCTACGCCTTCTCCTCAATTTGGTGTACATGGCCAAACTCCTCTTCAGCGGCCCGCTGCTTCTCGTCAACAGCCATGTCCTTCTCCTCAGCATCCTTGTTGCCGTGCAGACCAATCCTGTACCATGGTAGGTCAAACAGGCGGTCCATGCTCTCAAGCGTGCGGCCACCAGTTTCGGGCACAAAGAACCACACCCAGATGCCACCCACAATAGTGACGGCGGCAAAGCACCAGAAAGTGCCCTTGGGCGAAATTCCGCCCTGTGCATCGGGAAGCAGCATGACGGGCACAGCTCGCGAGTTGCCATACTGGTTCGCAAAGTGAAGAGTCATGGCCCAAGATGTAGCCAAGGCACGAACACGCAGAGGGTACAGTTCAGCAGTGAGCAGGTACTGCATGGAGTTCCAGCCAAGAGCCCATCCAGCGCCAGAAATATAGATCATGGCAATTGCACCTCGGCTGGGGCCCTTCAAATTATCGGGCAGGACATAGCTCTTCACAGTGCCAAGCTCGGGCACGGCAGTGAGGAATCCAGCGACGTAGATCATGGAGATGGCCTGGAGAGTAATACCGATCAACAGAGCGCGCTTGCGACCGATGACATCGACGAGGAAGAGGGCGCAAATCATTGCCGACACAAACTTGATAATACCAAAGACGGCAGTGACAAGAAGAGACTCGTTAGTTCCAGTGATGCCCAGGATCTTGAAAAGATCCGGCGCATAGAGGGTGATGGATCCGGCACCAGACCACTGAGAAAGCAGTTGGACCATGGACGAGAGATAAACACGGTAGAGGTTGCTCTTGTCAAGGACAAGTTCCTTGAGCTTGCCAAGCCAACCAACACCTCGGCTAGCCTCCAGTTCATGATCAAGGCCAGCCTGAATCATGCCGATTTCGCGGATGATGTACTCGCTGTCAGGTGACTGTTGGCGCAGGCGGGCCATGTTGTGAACTGCCTGGTCAACCTTGCCCTGCTTGACAAGAAAACGTGGCGATTCCCACTGGAAAAACATCAAGATGAAGATGAGGCCACTCATCATGATGTGCAGACTGGTCGGGATGAGCCACTGGTCTGCGCTGCTGTCGCTAAAGTGAAGCTGGCATCCATAGTTTGCGAAATAGGCCAGCACGATGCCGAGATAGACGGCACCGGTGAAGAAGCACGTACATAGACCACGAATTGACGCAGGCGCAATTTCGGCGACATAGATGGGACTATACGACGAGAACAACGCATCGTGNNNGTTGTACACGTATAAATCAGTGGGGAGGGGTTGTATGCCAAGGTTATANNNACCCACAACAGGTGTCTGTCCCACACCCAGACCGGCGATGAATCTACCGGCATAGATGGCGCCCAAATTACCACGAGAACCTCCAATCATGAAAATCATAATTCCAACCGCCCAGGTGACGCACAGCACTCGCGTGGCATTGATACGTCCGATGCGATCACAGATTAGGAAGGCACTGCATAGAGAAAAAAANNNATGGTCATTCAGCAACTGATAGTCGCAGCGGTTGTGGAGTGGTTGGGCNNNAGCGAAAGAGGCGGTGACNNNGACNNNCATGAGAGCACCAGCGACGGAGCCAATCTGTACCATGGCAGAGACATTAGCCTTAATGTTGGCCTGGTCCACAGTGTCGTACGAAGCATAGTTGATGGATTCTTTGAAGTTGTCTGAGTTGAAGGCGCCCGAGATCAGACCCTCGTCAATGCCTCGCGCAGCACCGAGCAGTCCAAAAGAGAAGACTGCAAACCAAAGACGCCAGTTCAGCGCTCCTCTNGGCTCTCCCAAGTCTTTCAACTTGAAGATGTTGACCGGTTTCTTTGCCCCAACACCCATCGTGGCGGCCTTGACGCAAGTAACCAGCACCGCGAAAAAGACAAGGCGATAAAAGACTGGTAGCTAGATGCAAGGGTGAAAGACAAGATGTGAGACGTGCACCGGATGGCGAGTCGAGTGCTGATCTGTAGAGGTCTCACCTTGGGGGAGATCTCTCGCTTTATACTATTCCCCAGCATCCACACTATCATTGAAATCCTTCGCGCCAGCAAAACACACAGCTGGCACAGTAGCAACCACTTTCTCCAGCAGGTTGTGTCCACATCTGCAATCTATCGGAGGACCCCGGATGGTTGTGTAGCCCATAGAAAGATCCAGCCCCCATCGCGACACCACGCTGGCGTCTGCAGCCGAGTCACAGCCACGTCGTGGCCAGAGCCTGACCGATGCTAAATGGAACATGCGGCATCCTAACCGGCCATGCAAAAACTTATCATACCCCGCATATCGGTCTTCTGAAACTGTCGATTCTCACCTCAAGAATCCCAGTAAATGGACCACCGGTGATCCGCAGCAACTCCACGAGTTTGCCGCCTATGACGAATGAAGAGATGGAGCGTAGCGCCCCGGAGAACGCCCAGTCATGTCAAACTGTCGTAGATCCGTGCTGACTAGTCTGTTGGCTACCGGCCCGCCAAGAAGTTTAATACTCTAATTAATCCGGGGTGTGGTGAGGGGAACGAGGCCGGTCGTCGGGACGAGTTGGGGACGGTGGGGGGATCGGACAACCTCCGGAATGCCTTCGGTGAAAACCAGGTTTTCGACCAAGTTTTTCGACTCTCCAACTTCACTTCCCGTGTTTTCTTCTAGCTGATGACATTCATCCTAGCTGAGGATGAATTGCAAGCTGTAGCCCTTGCTTGCGTCCAGGGATAGTGTTCTGCGGAGTGGTCAGTGCAGATCTCAGGTTCATGTGACATGCAGCTGACCGATCATTTCTCAGGTTACAGAGAGCTGGGAATCGCCAATAACACGGTTCCAATTGTCATGACGGTGAATCAGGCTGAGCGCAGCAAAGCATTTCTCCATCTCTATCGAATCAAGCCCGTTCAATATTGAATGACCATCATTCCCATCCGTAACACGATAGCTTCTCCAAATTCGCTGCCGTTTAGCTCGCTTGCTCGTCAGCTGGCCGCGGAAAAGTCCCACAGAATAAGTGTTTGCCGATGCCTCACCCCAAGTTGTTTTCGCCCCTGGCCTAGCTCCAAGTTGTGACGACTGCCACGGGGCCTCTCCGAGAGGGGATTCTTGAAACCATGTAATTGGGGTAATGTTCTCTAGCATGCGAGTCATTCTCGTGCCGTGTCACTAGCAGACTCGTGGCAGCCGTTAAATAGTATAGGGAATCGGTCCTCCGACCAAATCCGGCGCCAGTTACCATATCAAGTAACAGCGATGGTAATCCTCTCGAAAAATTCTATTGTTCATATCCAATATCGGCCCCAGAGGGCGTATTCCTCCTTTGTGCCTCGGAACTGAAATTTTACCTCCGTCACATCCTGAAAGCCTTCTTTTTCCTTTGGCTCTTTGAACCTTGATGCGAATCCAGTAAAGGCCAGCTTGGGCAGAATCTCTCTCTCNTCTGGATTGAGTGTGGCATTGTTCGCTCGAACTGCATCGTTATGTTCACATACTATTACTGGCGTCGAAAACCAGACACACCGGATTGGAACGCCCGCCTTTTTGGCCACCTCGATCCACAAAGCCCGCGTATCGGGATCTGGGTTGGTGTTGTCTGTGCTCTCATGTAAGCATACGTGTAAACCCCANNNGTGTGAGATAAGGTAAGGTGCCACTAGGGATCTGGATGTAACCGCAGAAAGGGAATAGCACGTACCAACAGCTACAGATTTACCCTCCTTGAGCAAATCTCTGGCAGCTTGAATGCATTTGTCGCGGGACTTTAGTGTATCCTGATTCACTCGTTCATACCCGAGCGGCTTGAGGCATTTGAAATAAAAGGTACTCTTTCCCGCTCCGGGAGGGCCGCAGAACATGACGACATCTTGGTCGTTTTTCCTCTCAAAGAGGTCCTTGACAGTGTCGGCTTCTCCGTCTCCGTCTGGGAGTGTAAAATTTACTAGGTCAAACTCCCGGATAAAGTCCCTGGGCTTCTCTCCCAGGAAAAACTCTTCAGGTGTTAGATAATCGATGCCGACATTGTGTGCGAAATTCCTGTCGGAGCAGCTGAAGTCCTTTGCTACTGCTGCAGCAGCACCACCGTCTCCTTTGCCAAGGACAGCGATACGACCACCTGCATCGCCGACAAAGAAGCTTCCTTTTAAATCTACTTCCTCTTCAGGAATCTCAAAATCATCGCAAAGTTCTTTCCACATGCCTATCCTAGGCTTTCGATAGATGTCCCTTGCTGTGGCCGCATAGACGGATGTGGGGAGGTCGAGACTTGTGAGCACAGCATTGCATTTCTGTTTAAATTCCGCAACACGCTTCTGCGTCGTAGCCTTTGGTCCTTTGTAATTTGCGTCAAAGTGCAGCGTCAATCCAGCTTGGTTGGAGAGAATCACGACATGGTAATTTTCCTGTTCATATAGCTCTCGTAGCCGACCAGGAACTCTACTGTCCCACCACTTCCAGTCAGCTGCATTGGAGGCATGCTTCTTTCCTGACGATGTAGTAATGAGCGTCGAATCGAGGTCAAATGCGGCAATCTTCCGTCGCTTTTGGTGGGCTGTGTCGTCTTGCTTCTCGGGCTGGTATCTGCCTACCAAGAGGGTTGCGGGAACGTCGTCGGAGGGGCCTCGTTCTGACCATACTGTTCGTTCTTTGGGTTTCTGGGAGGCGGGCGTAAAAAAGCTCGCGACGGCGGATTCTAAGGTGGTATTAGTCACAAANNNCGGCCAGTATGCAGGAATCACGCAGGTCTTACTCGTAGTTGTGCTCTTCACGGCTTTTTTGAGGGGCGGAGGGGAAACGGGAGCGCCAGGATCTTTTCGCTTCCTTGGAGGACTTTTGGTGGCCATTTTTCGACTGTGGAAGATGCCAGAGAAGCGCGTGTATGCTCTAATATCGTGTACAAGAGACGTTCGGCGCAATAGTAGCATGTGCATCCAGTGATTAAAAGTTGCTATGGAATTGAACCAAGACAAAAGACCGAAGCCGAGACGAGACGCGGCGCATGTGCGACTGAGGCGCGTGGTCACGTGCAGTCCTGAGAGTCACTTTAAGCTTTCATATCGTCCACGTATTTTAAAGACTGGCAGTTAAACCTTACGAACTCGACATACAGCGCTTGATAACGTCTTCAATCTCCATCAATCACGCAGGACTCGATTTATCGCAGCCTATATCAACCCCGAAGACCATCCATTCTGCACACATTTCGGCTGACTGGGCGCACAGCCTTGCTTCATCACCATGTACGAGCTGTTCCTCACAGCCCTCGTTGAGGACAGCGACATCAACACTGCCCTCGCTGTTCTGAGTGGTTTCTGCTCTATGCAGCCATGGGAATCCGTGAGCCGAGTCATTTATTTCCAAGGCCCTCCTCGTCCGTCCGGAATCACCAACCAGCGCTCCTTTGAGAAGCCTATTCGCAAAGAGGCCGCCCTGCTCTGGAAGGAATTGCATCAGAATCTTTCTCGCCAGTCATTTGTCCTCCAAGCTCGCTATGAAATCTACAAGGACCGGGACTTGGGTCCTTCTGCCGAACCAGTTGATCTCGACACCGTGCCGGGCATCTTGAGATGGACAGACTTTCCAGATCCCCCTCGGAATCAGCCGATTCTCACCCAACGCAAAAAGGTCGAGCTTTGGGAACAGAGAAAGCTACTCTCTGTGCTACGAGAAAACAACCATCAGTCAGTTTTATGTTGCCATAGTCAATCTCATTCCGTACTAACAAACCCCAGGTACAAAACAGAGACAGTAGAAGAGATGTACCGCTTCTTTCGCGATGATGTAGAATTCTGTCTCACCAGGCACTACTTTGTCGGGCCGCTTGAGGATTATGTTCCCCTTGCAGCCAAGTCAGCTGACCCAACGGAACCAAAGCCTACTCTGCCAGCTTGGGATTCTCTCACACGGGTTGATTCGCAGAACCGCTGGATTCTCCAGGTCAAGGCACATGTCGTCCAAGACAACAAGCCAGATGAGATAAAGAAGGCGCAAGACCAGCTTTTAAAGTTTCGCACAGATCTAGAAGGCGTTTTCGATTTCAAAGTCATTGATCGCAAAGTACACGACACTCGAGTGGTCATGCAGCAGCAGAGCGTTCAGGTACTCCCGCAGAAAGTGCTTCTGGGGAAGTAATGATTTTGATGGCGTTTTATACCCGCAGCCTTATATCAGCATCCGGATTCGGCTGGGTAATATCATTTTTATTTCATCTACATCTCGAATACCACGCTTGCGTTCAGTGTCAATAGCGACTAGGTAACGCCATCGTAACGCCGCTACGACATATCTTGCCATTCTGCGCTACAAATGCGAAGCAGAAGCAATTATGATTTAGACACGAACTCACGAACCAACCAAAACCTCGCGCTATTCCGCACAATACTGCGCAGACTCCTGCTTTTCGCAGTCTAATCGCATCGGAGCCTAGATCAAATCATGACGAATCTACAGTTAATTTGTGAGCGGTTGACAAGTCACGCAGCCATAGAGAAACAAAATTCTAAGAAATGGGTATCTTCAATCGCCAGACACCCCAAAATGCTCGTATATTGCTAGTAAGGCTATTTAACATGAATCACAACTGCATATACCATTATGCAGAAACCAATGTTTCCGCTCCCTCCAATAGAAAGTGTTACCCTTACTGGGCAACCTTGGCAACCTGAGCAACCTGGGCAAGGCCAAGAACCTCGGTAAGGTTGTTGACACCAAGAGCGACCTCAAGGGTGGTAAGTTGGCCGCCGGTGGCAGCATTGAGGTAGGCGTTGACGGCGCTGAGATCAACACCCTGGGAGACCATGGCAAGAGCCTCACCAACGATCTGGACAACGTTGTCGATGCCGGCGGTGGCAACGACCTTGCCCTCAACACCCTGGACAAGGCTGACAAGCTTGGCAGCCAGGGTCACGGGAAGAACAGCCTCGATNNNAATCAATAGTTTAGCAGTGTACAGGTAACGGAACCAGCTGGGTTCTTGGCTTACCTTCTGGACAATGGGGCCAAGGAGGGAGACAAGCTGGGCCTCAAGGGCGACGACATCGACGACAACGCCCTGGGTGATTCCACCGAGAAGGCCACCAACATCGCTGACGAGAGATCGTCGGGCTGTAGCAGTTAGCAAAGCTACTACTGATGACTGGATGGTNNNCGAACCGAGAGGGGCGGCAATGGCAGAGCCGGCAACGAGGAAGAGAGCAGCGAGAGTGAAACGCATTTTGGCGGTATTTGGAAGGCAGAAAATAGATTTAAAAGAGTGACTGAAGTTGTGAGAACTTCTGAATTGTTTGGCTTGCTGTGCAAAGGAGTGACTGAAAGCGAATTGCTTGCTGATGATGATGATGAGAAGTTGTGGGTGAATTGGTCTTCTTTATATCCTCCGACGTCTCTCTCCTTTGTTGCTCCCCTGGTCTGTTTCCTACATCATCTCCTTGAGTGATCGGCAGTCATCTCATTAAGCTTGGTCATATGTATCAATATGCGAGCTAATACCCTGCAGCTGAGATTCTTCTTGACAGGCTCGCTTAGGCATCAAGACATGCATCACGATTAGAATTCTAGTAAAATCTTCAGCAGCACCAGGGGAGCGAAACATGAAGCGCCCAAGCATGGGTATAGCATCTCGTGGGTTAGTCTCATAATCCGCCGATCTGGTCGCACATGAGTCGCTTGCTGTGCGGAATGACATAGAGAAGCTTCCAGAGAAAGGGGTACAGAATGAAGATCGCAAGCTCTCTTTACGCTTGGATGTGTGGAGAGCTTAGGAGGTTGCTTTAACTCATTTCCCAATGCTATCTAGGGTGTTGGGAGCGTGAGAGAATGAAATACTATCCTGGAAGGAACAGGGTGCAGTAGCATGCAAGATGTCGGCAGTGGTTGACGCCAGAATGTCAAGAAATGACCAAATGTGAGGCACAAGGTGCTTCAACCACAGGCCGCCCGCCATGTCCAGAGGTAGCCTCTATTGGGAAACGACGAGATTGTGATGGACCTGGATACCCCAGACCGGGATTCATCTGCCCCACGATCGGCAGATTTTTAGTGCTGTGCTAAAGAACAATGCCAGGATTGCGAAGTTGGTTTGACTGAATTGATGAGCAAATGGAATACCCCATTTTGCAGTCGTCAAGCTTGTTTAGCATTCTACCAGGATTATCCCGAGTCATGTTTTGTTGATGCAAGTTGATCGAAGCCAACGTTCGGCGACTTGACTGCGGGTCCGCATACAACTCACCTTTTACACTACATCAACCACAACGCTGAGGCGAATTCTACTATTATCAGTTATTTTATTCGGTATACGAGGACGGAGGCTTTGTTCAATTTGATCTCCCTTCAAAATTACAGCATGCAACTTGCAAAAATGGAAAAAAACCGCATGAATATCTGCGACAGCCGTAAAGTCCCCGCCAGATCGGCATGCATGCATGGTACCAGGGCCATCCCAATTACAGCAATCTCTTAAATAGGGACAACGACGTCAGAGAAGCCAACATAGGGGCTGCTACTTAACCGGGAGAATAACCGGTTCCTGAATATCGCTATGTCTGTCCTTTTTGAGACTGAGATTTGCATCTCCGGCTTTTGAGCCAATTTGATTACCATTGCGATCAGCAGAGTAGCTGGTGTCTCATTCTCATCAATTATCAATGGATCCTCTTAGTAGTGATATAAGTTAGTTGATAGCGATTTTGAGTATTGCTCTTGAAGATGGATGCCGGGCATCCCGGAGATGAAACTTGTTTAAACTGGAGTAGATGCCAGCCTCCAAGGGATCAGATAACTCGAATGTTGAGGCCGGATATGGTCAGGGGTCAGACCATGTGCGTCAACGATTGAATAGATCAACATTCAACAGATAAGGCAACGGAGAGGATAGTCCGATGCCATGCTCGCGCTGAGAAAAGGATACAAGCGATGAGACTTCTGCGTTGGGCGGCCGTACAAATGAGCCAGGTAAGGTGTATCTCACACACATCCATTACTGTTGTCATTACCGAATAGTATGGAAAAGTAATATTCTGCTTTGGTAATTACTTCGATAACATCTTTCCATGCGGACATGCAAATTGAATCTCGCATAAAGACCCGTCTTGGATGCGACCCCGAAGGCCAAGAAATGCCACGCGGATCTTCCCGTTTCTCCATCGGCTTGGCATCGAACTGCCGAAAAGTATGCCAAGCTACAAGAAGTTTGATAAATATGTCCGCTTTTCTACGTGGTAAAAGTTGAATATGATGCTTTAGCACAGGGGGTTTAGCCTCAGCGTTTCGTGTTTCAATGAAAATTGCATCTAGACATCAATCCGAAGTGATGAAAGATGTCAAAAGCAGAGACAATACAAAGGCCTGTAGTAAAGGGAGTTGTACAAGCTGTTCATTCTTCTTGCACTGAGTTGCATGATGAAGATGCTGTAACTCAAAGCTGGTGGAAGTTGAACAGATCGAAGACGCGATGAATGTCAATCTGGCCCCAGTTCCCAAGAGTTTTGTATATTCCAAGCCTAAACCCGATCATTTGGCTTCAGACATGCTCAACTCACGGCGCTCCTTCTGCAGTTTTCAGGTGAGGCCACTTGACATTCTTGAGTTGCGTGTTTCGCCGTATAAAGTTCTCCAACCAAGCTTTTCCAAGCGGCTCATCGTCGCCACCAGCCTTGACAACCTTGGCAGCGAAATCTCTAACCTCTTGGTACGATGGCGGGAAGCCCAGTTCATCTGAAGCCAGAATCCACTGCGCGAGATGATGCTCTTTGTCTTTGGAAAGGCGTTGTTTGTGTTCGTTTGCCTGCCTTCGTGTGACGCCGCCGCTTAAACGCTTTTGAAGTGTTGCTCGAGGGACTTTCCAGCGTTGTGCGGCTTTTCGTTGAGAAAGGCCGCCTTCGATGTCTTTTAGTGCTGAGAGGACATTGTCTTCTGTATATTCGGGCATGCTTTCAAACAACGAGAACTAATCAAATTGGTGGGACAAAGAACATCTTATCATCACGAGAAAACGCGGTGAAAAGATTCTGGTGTTGATGTGGGAAAACGCGCGCGTGGCCCGTTTGGGGGGTGGCCACTTAGCCCATGCATACATGTAATCTGACTTACCCTATGGCCAGAACAAAAACAAGAGCAGCGAGGTGAACAGAATATTGCAGACATATTTCTGTTAAAAAATAGGAAGTGGTCTTGCTTTCAATTATGCTAACACTTGTTTCAGAGATTAATTAATCCCATGGATTTTTTGCATTGGCCAAATTTAGCTCCATATTGAAATAGGCAGCAGTACCGCATTAAGACGAACCAGGTATAAGCAATGCATCAATCACGTATTTCTTCAATAACGTGAAAAGAAACATTTTCTATTCTATACATCATTATTTTCAATTGATAGGCGTTATAATCACAGTCATCGCGTTATACAGCATGAAGACCTCCAATACAAAGCACGCCTGTAAACATTCACACCTGTACTTGGATGTCTCACCACATGCAAGCACAGTAGGCTTCAAACGCGCAACAGAGAGACAACGCATCCTAGCAGCAACAAAAGATGGACGTTTCAGAAAGAATTTCGACTTGCTTACCAAAAAAGAGCTCTTTGAGGACGAAACGACGTTTCCTGGTCCATTGATCCTCCCAGAGGATGACCTTGCTGAAGATCCAGAGTATCCACCACAGGATTTCCGTGAATGGAGAGATGAAGAGGAGCGAAACCCCGTGACTCGAGAAAGGAAGACTATCTACATTGTACCAAGTCCATCGATTACACAGGAAGTGTACAAAATGCAGACATGGTCCGTCTGCACCTCCGAGAACGCAGCAACAAACCGGGACATGCAAGCTGCCGAGCCGCCGAAGCTTCAAGATATTTTAGAGTACCTGTCCGCCTTCTTCCACGGCATGGACGTGAAACTCTTCACAAAACCCTTTCAATGGAAGAAATGGGACAAATACACCGGCACAATCATGAAAATTCCCGACACCGAGCGACGTATTGGACTCTTGACGCCTAGCAAGGAGCTTTTCGGCATCCGGTGCCGTGCGTCCCCAGATGGAGTGTCCCCCATGCAGGTCAACTTGGACGACATACTGGACGCTCTGGCAGAAAACATCCCGTCAGACGCACACTCTGTCATGATGCTGCTCGACATGGACATGTACGAAGGAGACGGCGACATCTTCACCGCCGGCCGTGCATACGGAGGCAGCCGGATCGCTGCCGTCTCCCTATTCCGCGACCACCCGCTCTGCGCACCTCGAGACGACGGTCACGCATGGCCATCATCTCACTGCGCAACCTACATCGACCAGCTCTGTCACGAAGTCTCCAACCCATCCACCAAGCAAACAAAACGGCAACCCCCTCGGTTCCAACGACGAGACAGTGGCGGCCCCTTACACGTGGCAATCGAGGCAGCCACCATCCATGCCGAGCGCACGATCCCGTCAGAAGCCCCAACAGCCCAATGGCTTGGAAGAGTGGTAGTGACCATGGCACACGAACTGTGTCACTGTCTGGGACTGGATCACTGCACGTACTTTGCGTGTGCGATGCAGGGGTGCGGCAGCGTCGACGAGGCACAGCGGCAGCCGCCGTACGTGTGTCCTGTCTGTCTGGAGAAGCTTTGCACGGCGATAGGGGAGGGTGTAGTTGACGGGTGGGAGGACGAGGGGACGAGAGATGGGTTTGTGAGGGAGCGGTATGAGGCGTTGAGGAGGGTCTGTGGGGGATGGGGGGATGCGAGGGTGTCGAGGATGTTTGCTGGGTATAAGGCTTGGTTGGATGCTGTTATTGAAAGGAGTTCTAAAAAGGTTGTGATTGTTATTGATGACTGAATGGGTTTGGAATAAAGAGGCCGTGGGTATATAGAAGGAGAAGCTGGATTATGATATGACTCTTGGGGAATGAGTGATACTGATGAAAATGTTGAAGACAGCGAACAAGTACTTGGACATCAGCTCTTGACTATGATGTTAATATAGTGGTTACATCTGAGCCAGCAGGTACTACTTATCGCTGTGATTAATATAATTGTAATGAAATGTAGAAATGTATTTGGTCATGGAAACCCTCATCGGTGTAAGTCGCGATTATCGAGTGAGATGTTCACAGTAGCGAGATACGCAATGCCAGACCGAGAGTACCTCAACCAATACAAGGCTAAATCAATTCAAAACCAAGATGTACACAGTTCAAGCACGTGTAGTTCCCTATTCAGGACTGTTCTCGAAGTTGAAAACTTGCACAGTTCTCCTGAAGCCATCGCTGCAGACGCTCTAGCTGTTTGAATGAGTTTACGGAAGCACCAGACATCCAAGGCCGTGTGGCTCAATGGCAGAGCGTCTGACTACGATTAAGTACATCAGGAGGTTGCAGGTTCGACCCCTGTCTCGGTCAAGATTATTCTTTTTTGTCGCTTTTCCCCTCTTTTTCCCATGAACGAAAGACGTATAAAAAAGACGCAATTACATGCCATCTTCCTTTTTCGTCTTCTTTTTTGCGATTGCATTACAATATTGCGGCATTCAGCAATTCTGCGTCTTGAATACGCCCATCCACTGATTCTGTCTCTTACTCGTATCTTTGGGTAGCATCTCAAACTCACCCCGCTGTAACATTGAGCCATGTCGTGCTATGTGGGGGACTAAAGCACTCAAGTCATGACAATTGTCCGAGCTCGCAGGCGATTCAAGTTTCCAATTCGATTCGCACAAACACAAGAGTAATGGTGTCGTCATTCCTCCGCCTACGACTCATCAGCTCTGCTACCTAGCTGGGACCCTGCGAGCGTCTAGCAAGAAAGAAAGAAAAACCCTTCAAGCCCAAGCTAGTAGAGCTGGTGCCGTGCCGCCCTCCATGTCCCGAGATGTGTGTGTGCCAAACAAGGCATTGGATATAATAGCTCGACATCACTTCTGTGTACTTTATCCCGTACTGTACGAGTATGTACGTGAACACCCCCGACGATCCTTCTTGGTCACTGTAGCACAGACAGACGAGGCTCCGATTGGCCGATGGGGAGACGATGGGTAAGACATGAACAAGCTCAGTTCAGTTGATACCCAGCTCGACTCACGCTAGGCCAACATGATTGCGGCCTGTGAAAACAACCTCGGGATGCTTGCTAGTTGGTCATCTCTGCAGGCGCGCGGCCTCTTTGTTTTCGCTTTGAGAGCTTGCTTGCTGCTCAGTGGAACACGTTCACGTTCATCCATCCACGATGCATATCCACGATGCATAATTCGTATTTACCCGTGGCTCGGAAAGGGTTTGTGAGCCGATAGCACACACCACCGTCGCATATGCGGGCAACATGCGACTCTCTCTATCTCTCTGTCTCTCACTCTCACAACCTCGTCTCGACACGCTCGTAAAAACAAGAAGCCGAATGCACATAAATGCTCCCCCTCCATCCCACCTTCAGCCTAGCCGGTGTGCAGGGCTGGACGAGACTAAGCCGAGAGGACAAAGCGGGATTGCTTCCGACAATCCACAGCTGCGATGGTTCGCCCTATGGAAGACGCACACATGCAAAGCGCCGATGCAATGGGACGTTGCTGCAGAAATTTCTCGCCAATTAATAAGTCGCAGCGCCGTTATTACTTGCCACGGTACGGTACGAGTACGGGAGACATGCAGCAGCAGAAAATGCAGGCGGATAGGCCAAATTCGTTAGAATCACAGTACAGTAGTGTTTACAGGTAGTCGTGGGGCCCCCTCAACGGCGAATTACGGCTCGCCACACTTCGGCGGAGTTTATTGCTTTACTTGCTGCGAGCCTTGAAGCAGTGAGAGAAGAGAAAAGAGAGCGAGAGGTTGACAGACCAGAAGGACTTGCAGCTCAACCCCCATGTCACAGCGGTGAAGCAGAGGAAGCGCCTTTGCAGTCTCGCTTACGCCCGTGCATACAAGAAAGGACCATTCAGAAGCGCAATGGCCACTTGGCAGCCCTCAGATTGGCCTGTATTCGAATCCAAAATGCCAACACAGACGCTCTCGTCTGCTGGGTTCTCGATCCGTACAGCGCGAGTTGTGGTTTTGGTTGGGTCGGACCACACAACTTGATCGAGCTTGGTGCTTCTGGAATTTGGCCCAACCAGCGTCTGCCAAAGTTCCAACCAACCAGAAGCCGAGAAGAAGAAAACCTCTCTGTCGTGTTATTTATAGCGACTAGGAAGCAAAGGTGGAGAGTACTCCGTAAGAGCCGTCGCTGTCCGTTCGGGATGATGCGATAACGGTGCTTTCGAAGGTCCATCCGTCCACACGGAATGTAACCGACAAAGCTCCAGTCCAGCCATTTCATCATGACGGCGTATCGTTCTCGTATGTACATAGAAAGCAAACGGTCTCCGTTTTTCGCATCCACCGTACTACTGGTAGTCAAAGTACACAAAGACTCGTTCCAAGCTCGGTGATGGAAAGCCGTTAGAACAACGCCGTTGAGATGCCAAACCGTCTAGTCTTTTGCGAAAAACGGAGCCCGTCAGGAAATAACGGAGGGTACGGAAAAGCTGTTCAAACTTGTTCAAATCTGGCGCCTTCTTTTTGTTCTTGGCCAGCCACAGTGGAGCAGTGGGAGTGGCTCTTGTAGCGTCGGGTTTTGTGTCATTGAAAGAGAAGATTTTTTGCGTTCAATGGCAAAATGGGTAGCATGTGAGAAGGACAAAGGGAGGCGATTTTGCCTGGGCCAACAAGTGAGCAAGTTAAAGAAGAAAAATTCTTTGACAGAATGCTTTGGTATGTCTGATTGTCCACGTCACAATGACAATTCCAGCACATATTTTGCTTGCAAGCATTGTGCAGCTGCAGGTTCTTGATCCTATTCCTAATATTCCCGTAAGATCGAACAATGCCTCTGTTGGAAGCACACTGTATGGGAGGCCAGATTACTCGCACTTTTCTTTTCCCTTCCTTGCAGGACAAAAACAAGAGTGTTTTTAAACCGAATCCCTCTTTCGGTGGATAATAATCACTTGTCAATTAAGCAACAAACCTATTGCTCTCAATTGCAAAAGCCAACTCTCCCATCATTCTTCAACAACAGATGCAAAGGAAGAGGTTGTCAAATAACAATCCCCTATGATAAGACATAGTATGCATACTTTTCAACCGTAGACACTTTGGCCGAGTGGTTAAGGCGATGCCCTGCTATCAACAGGTATCATAGGCATTGTGTTCGCACGCGCAGGTTCGAATCCTGCAGGTGTCGGTTTCTTTTTTTGCACTTTTTCCCGTTTTTTCTTCCTCCTCATCTTGAATAGCCTCTCGGTAATCTTTTACCCCGATTCAATCTAGCCCCCTCTCTTCGTAAAACCTCATCGTCCGTCTCATCGTCAAATCCATCCGTCTACCCCTCCTTCTCGCCATCCTATCCCCGGTTCGTTAACCCCCCTCCTTCGGACCACGGATACAGTATTCACAGTAAGTAGCCAGGCCAAAAAGCAGTCAGCCCAGCCCAGTATATTAACACTCCAAGCTTTTTGTTGGGCTCGGGAAAAGCCATGCAAACTCAATGGTGCTTGACAAGGGCCTGTGCCTGTAACTCGTAGCCAGCCAGCCGGCCGGCCCTGGCAAATCGCACGCCTGCCCAGCCCTCCCCCAGAGCCCATAGCCCGATCTAATGCAAGGTACGCAGGCAATTTTGGTGAAAATGCCGCGCCTCCATAGGGCGGAACTTGGGGGCCTTAGCAACACTTGGGACTTAGCAACATCACCTCCCCCTCCTCGCCATGAGGCTTGCATGAAGCGTCGTCCGTCGTCGTCAGCAATCGTTCAATTTGTGAAGCTACCCCTCACAGCCTTTGCCGGATAGTCTCCGGGGGAAGCTTGGCTTGGCTTGATCGATACGAGCTTTCTTGAAGCTTGTATTTCCCTAGTTTTGATCTGACTGACAGATCATTTATAATCTTTCCTTGCCTCAGGGCGAACACAGCCCACGGTATGCTCGGAGCTGAAAGGACGCTTGCTCAGGAACCAGACGCCGCCCCAGGAACCAGCTTCACTCGCCCAGATGCCAATTGGCCAGCTGAAATGCGCCTTGCATGACTGGCACATGTCCTTTCAAACATCTTTCCAGTCCCTTCTGTAAACACCCGTTAGGCCACACCCTTCAACATCTTTTCCCTTCTGTGTACTCGTAAACACCCGTTAGGCCAACGCCCTCCCACCATCACATCAAGATCCTTGCCCAGAGTCGCAGCCGTAGCTGGCCCCCAAAGCTGCCCGAAGAAAGCCACAGCTGGCTGTCGTGCGACCCAGCACCAGCACAGTACATGTTGCTCTGGAAAAAAAGGTACAGGCAGGATTCCTTTTGGCTTCAAGTGGAGTTCTTTGGGCAGGACACTTTATTGAAAGGATTTTTATCCATGCTGGCCCCGTTGCCGCCAATCAACGGCCATATTCTTGCAGAGTTTTTCTTCTTCTTCATTATTGTTGCTTCCCTGTTCGAATGAGCAGATTCTTTTCATGTGTCAAAGGCCGTCCGCTGCAAGAAGTGACTCGATATCACATTACATGTACATGGGTTTCACTGCAGGAACCTGAACCTTGGTGTTGCCATTCAATTCCTCTCGTTCCGCAAGCATGAGTGCTTGTTACGTACGGTATGTACTCCCCGATGCTTCCGATGACCGGCGGCCGCACGATAGTCCGTGTTACTGCATCTCATGTGCTTCGACCTTCGCAGCTCGTGGAAATTGGTTTGGGAGAGAAATTCAGTAGTTGCAAGCAATGTCACCCCGCCGTCAAAACTCGAATGTAACTCCTCCCAGCAAAGCCAATTGACTCGAGCAGAGGACCTCCGTATAGACCAAAAGAAGTCTTCCTTGCAAGTGAATCTTAGCCATATAGGTAGCTAACAAACTCTTCCACCGGCAACATGTTCCTAGCTACCCCGAGACAAGAAAAAAAGAGTTCGACTACTGCCAGGCACAGGGTTTGCGCATCTGATCGTGAGAAAAGGCTGCAGGGGTGCATTTTTCGTGTAGTGCCGTCGGGCTGGAATTGGCCAACCACATGGCAGCCCTGCCCGCACCTCCACTTGACCCATTCGGTATCGTGGGCTTTTTGGACGACAGCTTTTGAATTCTTGGTTTGGGACAAGGCAAAATCCCCGCCAACTACGTGCTTTTGGGTGCTCCCACACTTTTCTTGGTATGTAGAGAGACGTACTGTACTGCCAAGTACACATTTCTCGTAGAGGGGAGAATCATTGCTTCGTTTGGCAGAGTGTTACACGGTTGGGGTTCAAGAGACCACAGCATGACGGCTCGGACCGGAATGACACAGCACTTTCGTCCCTCGGGGTGTGAGAAGATGCGCAGCGAGTGGTACCGACAAATGCACAAGAGGGCAACACAGCCCTTGCCAAGAGGGAGGGTAGGACAAGAGCCGGCATGTGCTTTCGGCTAGAGCTGCAGCAGCTGTTCATCCCGGATGAGCAGAAAAGCACCCCTCGGTCCAGGGCAAGATAAGCATACAGACGGCTCTGTGGGAAGAGGGCAGCCTGTCATCCAGACGACAAACCCCGAGCTGCATCTTTCAGACGATGTCTGCAGAATGTGGATGTCGCAGATTAACCCGTTCTAGCAACCCAATGGCACCCCAAAGAGTACATGGAGTCGTATAGACGACCAATCGGTTGTCCACGCACCAACTCGTCAACCTCGTCTCCAGCACGCCAGGCAATGGACGGTCTATCCAAGATCTAGACTGACATTTGAATGAGTCCACGCCACTGCAATGTTAGTAATCATTGCAAGATGCTGCTAAGACCACTCGTAGTGCTTTCGCACCACAGGCAAAACTGTGGATTCTAGACTGGTCAGAAGTCCCCCGTCCATCCGAGCAAATCCCCATCAAACGCCGTCCATGAATTCCCGCCACTTGCAAGGGCGTTATCAAAAAGTCCAGGCCATCTCACCACTAACCTACTCGTACATATGCAAGAAAGAAACTAGGATTTTGACCAAGCGGTTAAACGGAGTGAAGAAGCCGAGCATGCTGCTGCCCCGGAACTGACTTCTCGTTGTGGCTGTAGTCGTTTGAACAAAAGTAAACTACTCCGTAAACTCCAGGCACTAGCAACAAGATCGGAAAGCCGCACGGCGCAAGCAACGCAAAAAAGATACAAGTTTCTTCTTTAGCCCAGGTCGCGTGCGTGGAGACTGCCAAAAACGTGGCCCCGAGGGCTAGACAACCACAATCTTTTGACATCGAGGGCGCTAGACGCATTCAAAGGGCCCAAGTCAACCGCCTCAGTGGGGCCCGATGACAGAGAGGCGTATCGCTTGTTCAACTGACGTTTTTTGTTCAGATTCCCTTTTTGGAGCCATCATCAGTTAGGTGGTCGAGTGTTGTACGAGAAATGCAACCACTGGACGCTGTGCAAGTGCAAGTGCTTGATGGGACGTGATGGCGCTTAAACCTGGGGATTTCCCCTCGCGGGTAGGCTGTGCAACGAGATAGGCTGGGTTTACCCTGAAAGCATGTGAAAGGTTACCCGTGTTTGCGGTGGCGAGGATTTGTATCGTCGTTCGCAGTGGTGTCCGAATCCGGCCGGGTTAGAGGCGTAGTTACATGAATTTGGTATCTGGACTCGCACAAGCAAAGCAATATCGCCGATTGGAAACCTTGATGTTTCGTGCAGCCGGTGTACAAGGTTGATGAGGGTTGTGCGCCGAGCAAAATGCATCAAAGCTGCAATCGAAGTGGCACATTGCAATTTGGGAAAAATTGGCAAAAAATGAACATGGGCTCTGCCAACAGCATCTGCAATCGCCCAAAGGCTAAATGCAATCCCCCGAGTGGCTTCAGTTCATCCAGACCTCTCAAGTCGAATAGCGTGCCAAGGTGATACAATTGTGCCATCCACCATCCATCTCGGAACCCGCCAGTGTGGTCGGGCCTAGGAAGAATGAATGAACCTGGCAACCTGGCAACCTGGCGAGAGCCGTTGGTAGCCAAGCCCAAAGATGCAAGGATTCGCGCTCCGGAGATGGCCTCCTGTTCCCAGTGCCGGGGGATGCGCTGACTAACCCTCTCTGGCTGGATCATCGGGACAAGGCAAGGTCTGGGACGCTACGGGGAGAGAGATATGATATAGAGTTCAGGTGGGATATCAGTAATGAGTTGCCAGGTAAGAAAAGACACGATGACCTGCACAGAATACGCGTGTACAGGCGGAGCATTTGATTTCATGCATTCAATCTCAGTCCTGTCGGTCATCATGGCAATCCTGAGAGACGGAGCGATTTCTCCCGATCAACGGCGTTGGCTGCTCTGTGCTCAAGAGTCAGAAAACTCCTATTGTTAGTAGCATACCAATCACTCGTCTGACAATGACATGATCCTTTTTCGCGACTCCTTTTTCTGGCTCTGTGAAATGCAACGTTGGCCGTTAATGGGAATGCTATATCGTCTTGTCTGGTCAGCCCCCAGAATACCGCCAGACGAACTGCCGACCCTAGGCTGATCTGAAACAGCTGTGCATAGGAGGCGAAGAAAAAATTCAAGTCGGCGCAGCCGGGTTGTGCAGGGTTGGGAATAAAGGAGGCTGAAGAAGTTGCCAAACTTATCCCCCCAAAGGCAAGCGAGGAAAGCATTAGGAAAAAAAACTTTCAACCACCATGGAGCCCTGCTCGGGTTGAGCCGTGATCAGGTCGTGAGCCCCTCACTTCCCACCCTCCCCTGTTTCGAGTCTCCCGATTTTGCTTGGATGCCAGAGTCTAAAGGATTGGGTCTAGACAGAGGACCCGATTGCGTTGTCACTGGGCGGCGGATCCAGCTCAAAGACCCTTGCAAACCCGCTCTTTGAATTCTTCTTTTCAAGCTCTTTGCTTTTTCTATCCTTCTTCTCAAGCTAAACCAGGGGTCAAAGTACCGTACCAAATGGCGGGATACTTGCTCGAGTACTTTGCAAAAACACACCGGTCTGGCAAAGGTGCATCCGGGTAAGAGGCCTTTCGCATCCAGAGCGTGGCGCTAGGCCTTGATTCGGCATAGGGCTGCGAACACACTGAGATGTTGTTTGTGCTAATGCTGGAACAAGAAGCTTGATGGCGTTTGTACGGGTCCTCTGGATGTCACCGCCGCCGCCCTTTTCGCTCTGGAGAAACCACGTTGATGCTGTTGGAGAGCAATATCATGTACGAGATCGAGACGATGGGTAAGCAAGCCCGCATGTGGGAAGCGAGACAAGAGCCTGGCTGGCGTAGTTGTTGTCACCTGAAGAGCGAGCGATGCCGGCACAGGGCCAGGCNNNTGTTAAAGCCAGGTTATGTCCATGCCACTTGTGTTGGCCCCAGCGCCCAGTGACTTCGAGGCGAGGCGGAGGAGCCTCCCGCTGCTGTCCCCGAAATTCGTCCCCCCGATTTCCCCGGGGCTCAAGATTCTGCTTGCTCTGGATGACTGCTTTGCTTGACTCGGCCGCAGCCGTCGCCACGGCCGCCTCCTTGTCCCATAATTGCTCTGCTTTGCACAAGGCGGTGGGCGATGGGGGGTCGCGGTGTACACGAGTAGGTATTCTGCGTGTCTGGTTTGCGAGGTTGGCGCCATGTGTGTGACAGTGGTCAATGTGAGCGATGCATGCCTTGCTCTTGTGTACTTGCATCCGAGCACTTGCAGGCGGGTAGATGTACTTGCAAGCGCTGTAGCATAGCAGGGTGTAACTCGTAGATGAGACAATGACAATTTTTAGCAAATCAAAGTTAGAAGAAGAATCGAGTGGCCGGCAGTGAATGAATGGTGTGGCCGTTTCGATTGGGCAGAGGCTCGCCGTGATGTGNNCGATGCCTCGGCGAGAGGGATTGGCAGTGGCAGGGATCGCCAGCAAAACGGCTTTTCGTTGCATTCGCACCACGTCAGAATGGCCCTCTGACCATTTCTGGCCCTCACGTGTAGGCCTAGGACTTTGAACTCTGTGCCAGCCCAAGCCTAAGCCCACCTCAGCATGGTCACTTGTCTCTTTTGCCGGGTCTTGTCTGATGATGCTGGTGTCAGTCAGTGCCAGTGCTGGCGTCTCGCTTCCCAACCGCCCCCAGATCGACCCTCTTGCCGCTGACTTGGCCGCGACTTTGTTGACTGGATTGGTTCTGGCGGTGCTTTGCTGGCGCGCCCCAGCCTCGGCCTTTGGAGGGGCACCAGAGGGACAATTGGAGAGGGAAGACGGCCGTGAGCGAGGCCGGCCAAAGGGGGGTCGNATTGGAGCCAGACGTGGNACGGAGGACGGGGGTTGGCAGCCACCGCAAAGCGCAGAGAACCGCTGGCGCAGATGCGAAATCTGGATCTCGCTGACGAGTTGGGAGTAGAGCGAAAGCAAAAAAGGCGCCTATTCTATTCCATCACCATGACCATGACCGGGTATGAGAAGCGGGCGGGGAGACGAAGAGGCGGCTGGACGGGCTGCATGCGTGCTTGAGAAGCTGCAGCTGCATCTGCATCCAGAGGCCACAGAGCAGAGCTCATCACACCGGGTTTCTAGCCAGGCGCCCAATGTGAGCGCGGCAACACGTGGACGGGATGTTCCCCGGCTGTGCTGTTTTTTGTTGGATTATGCTTGTGCTTGCGCTTGCTGCTTTGGTGGATGCTGTGGGATGACGGAGAAGAAGAGCGGTGATGGATGATGATGGCGGGCAGAAGTGAGGGGAAGAAGGGCAATGGAGCATGTACTCGTATGGATGATTCAACAGATGACCTTTACAGCTGGTTACGTGACGTAGTAGGTGGTTGTTTTTGGGGCCGAGAGGGATCAATTGATTTCAGTTCAATGACATTTCAAGCTGGAAATCAAGATTAATCAATCAAACTAGTATACGAGGAGCATCAAGATGCAGTAGCTTAGTGTAGATACTGAGCAGCCAAGCTGATTGACAGCTAGATGTGATGCCTCATCTGGATGGTGGCGGCGCAGAACTTGCTGCTCGCTAGAGGGCCAGTGGCTTCAGCGCTGCACCTGTCACTAGACGCCCCGAAGGCGGCTGGGTACATGTACCTACGGTGCTTGTAGACGTCTGGATGCATGTACTCCATCGGTCTGGCATTATTCATCAGAGCATCACCCACACGCGCGCATATCGACAGCAAACACATCGATAAACAAACAGCAAGCACACACGCCACTGTTGGGCGCCTGGCCTCTGCTCGCTGTATCTATGCAGTTTGTCTTGCCATCGTCGTCTGGAAGGTGGGCGCTTAAGGCCGATCATCTTCAACGCTCCGGGGCGAATGTTTCTTTTCTTAGCAGCTTTGGCCGAGGTCTCGTGCGTCTTCGGCTTCTAGCGCCCTCAGTGAATTTTTTTTTTTTTGCCGCTCAACTATGGATTCAAGGTTGTTTTCTCCCTCCTCTCGCTGCTTACTAACTCCGGTCTCTAAGCTACGCCGCTGATTGCATGGAGCATGCATTTGATCCCAGCGAAGTTTTTCTCTTCTTTCGCCGCCCACTAGTAGGAGAGCGAGGAAGGACCGCTGACACTGAGAAAAAATCAATGGCTGGCTGACTTGACCGATACAGCCTGGACTGGCTGGGCTGCCATGGCCGGCCCGCAGGTGCGAAACATGCGTGATGGGGTATCCGGTACAGCCCCGCCACGGCTGCGCTGGCAGTGCTTCCGGGTCCGTGGTACTTTGCTCAGACCGCCGGTAGCAGCGCCGCGGGACGTGCGCAGGCAGAGAGAGATGCGTTGACGGCGACATGTGCTTGCAGGAAGAGGAAGAAGAGGCTGGCTGATGCTGCTATGGTGCATAAAGGTATTGCGTATCGTATCAATATTGTGTACGGGCACGGAACTCTCTCCATATTCTGCTCCGTATTGTATGGGCATCGGATATAGGCCTTGGGAGTCTTTGTCTCCGTCTAAGCACTCAACTTGCAAGCCCAGCACAGATCAAGGACAACAGCAGAGCCCAGTCCATCCCAACCCAGCCCAGCCATTGTTTGCCAGCCAGTTCAGTTGAGGCCCTTTCACCCTGGCCTCGGCCGCAGGCAAAAGCGCAGACACGCCACTGCTTTCTAGCGCCTGAGCAGCCCAGCAAGCCCAGCCAAGGCCCGCTGCCGGAGAAGCTGGGAGACGAGAGCGAGAGACTGGACGCTGGAAGCCAAAAGAATCAGAGCAAGCCTAAGCCACTGGACAGAGACTGGCGGTACCGGTGCAGCGCAGGGCAGAAGACAGCGAGAGACCCATACGGGGCTGTTTTGGGTACGTACCGTTGGGACCCAATTCAAATCCATTCGACTCAGTCCAAGGCCAGTCCAAGTGCTACCCACCCACGCTAATGTCGCCTAACCAGCAGAGAGAGAGTCCTGTGTCCTGTGCTCTCTCTCAATGGGTCTGTCCCCCATGTCGCCTTTGTCACCATGTATCGTTGTACCCAAGTATCTTTGTACTCTCTTGCGCTAAAGTCGGGCTTTGTATCGTTGTATCTTTTGTAGCTTCTGATGCCGACCTTAGCACCTAAATCCCTGCTGGTGGGGTCCCCCTGCTAGCCTTAGCAGAGGCCACTCGCTGTAACTTCAACTTGCTGCTACCACACGTTCGGAGCACCTTTTAGCCTTGCTGCCACACACACACAGGCAAAATCGTCGGCTCCACTTCGTCTTTGACTCTTTTTTACGTGCTTGTTCCCGCTTCCTTTCGTTCCCTCCCCTCAAGACCTCGATATCCTACATAGACCGTGTCGACCGCGATAGAGCCATTGTGTTTCTGCTCTTCAATTTCTTTGTCCTCGACGTCGACTGTCGCTANCACCCCCGAACACACCTGACGAGACTTGACTTGACGCCCGGTGCTCCGTACTCGCGCAAGACCAGCTTACAAACAAAGCAACCCGTCCATCTATCTCACCAGACCTTGATTACNCCCCGTCTTACCCGCCCGCTACTGTTGCTGCTACGATATCCAATATCAGCTTCGACTTCGACTTCGACAACCGACCTCGACCTCGCCGCTGTGGGAGGGAGGCATGTCGCCCCAGATNNNAGACCTGCTGCTGCCGCATTGGCTCAGGATCGCAAGAGCGGCACCATGGACGAGGGCGTCTCTCTCGAAGCATGTGACCTTTCATACGTCTACTATACTACGAATTCCTCGTCCTCCGACGTTGCTTCGCCCCTAACTCCTACCTTTTCCAATCGAGGCGTTCCCCTGCGTTACTCCAGCTCAACGTCTTCTCTCGAGTTGCCGCAGATCACCCCGCAAGAGGGGCCTGCTTCACCCGTGGCCCAGCATGCCACGGCCTCCAAATCCAGCATCCGCCAGCTGCCTGATGTCCAGGAAGAGCCTTTGGAACGAGAGGAGGAGCTGGAGGAAGAGGAGGAATCAGATGATGACTTGAGCGACAACCTTGGCATGTATTGTCTCTGTAAGTGGTGCTCTCAAGCCTATCCCAGTGGGCTTCCATGGCTAACCAATGTGTTTTCCCCGTCATGTAGGGACCATGCATGCGAACACACCAATACCTCCCAGGAGCTCCTGCACGGTGAGATGGCGGGCGAGCTCGACATTGACTACGATCTCGGCTTTCTCAGCGACAGCGACTTCTCCGGCGATTCCCAGTACCCCAAGAAGAAGCGTATCATGAGCGGCGAATCGACCTTTACTGCCATGGCCTCTCGACTCGGTAACCGCTTTCCCAGCATCGCGCGATGGAAGTCTCAGCGAAAGGCAAACAGCATCACGGGCCTCATGACCTCGCCCACCACTGAGCGGAGCATGGAAAACGTCTTGTCTGGAGCCGCGTCCAGCCGGTCCTCCTCCATGTCTTCTCCCACTCGCCAGTTCCCCGTGCTGCTGGACGATTCGCCCATGCCCCCGCCGGCTATGCCATTCTACGAGACGTACGAGAGCACCGACAGCCTGGACATGCACTCGGGCGAGTTCAGCCGCGAGGAGCGGTCAGGCATCGAGCGCGACAGGGCCATGGCCACGACCCCCTTGCTGCCTCCGCTCATGACCGACCCGCTCGGAAAGCCTCCGCAGCCCTCTCCCCTCCAGTCGCCCAGCATTGCGCCGTCGTCGGCCGCCACGGAGGTCCACTCCCCTCGCGTTGTCCCGACTCCCCGGCAGTCTCTCGGCTCCAAGCCGTCCATGTCGTCTCTCCGACACATCTCGGTCATGACGGAGCTTCCACTGCCCCTGCCGCCGTCCATCCTGCAGGACCAGGACGAGTGGTCCGACCGTTTGGGCCACGCCAACTTTACCATCACGCCCATGCCTTATGGCGTTGACGAGCTTACAGCCGAGTCTGTCACCAAGTTCTGCGACGACTGGGACGCCGCACGGGTCGCTTACACCAAGCACCTGGTCCGCACTGGCGAGCACTACGGCCAGACGAGCAAGACGTACGGCATGACGGAGGCCAAGTGGGCCGAGATTGAGCGCAAGTGGAAGGGTTTCTACACAGACATTGTGCGCCGTACCCAGCCAATGACCACGGCCTCAGTCATGTCTCGCAGCCGCAGCCGAGGCCGCGGACGTGGCCGCTCCGAGAGCGCCAACCCGTCCAGCAAGGCCCAGAGCCAGAACCGCCACGACGACATCTACGCGGCCATGCAGTGGCGGGGCAGGAGGGGCTGTTTGCCCAGCGCCGTCCCGCAGATGCTGGAGGCCCTGGACGCCGAGGGCAAGTTCCCTGGCCGCGGTGACGAAGACATTGTCGGGCCCATGCAGCGGGATGCCTACATGGTGCGAGCCCGAAGCGAGGAGAAGACACCGCGATTCTGGAAGAACCTTGCGGAAAAGCTACGCCTCTGATTTTGTTTCACATTTTCTTCTTCTTTTTCTTACCATCTGTTTGGATCTCACCACATTTTCCAACAGAACGACTTTGCTATATTGATTGACCCACGACTTGACGACCAACCACCATAGAACATTGCAGCGCCGGCAAACAACCATGAACATTGTCTCACGCGAAACACTTTTTTTTCTGCTTAACGCCTTATTACTTAATATGAACGAAATGATACCCGACTCTAGTCACTCCTTCCGACACTATCCACACACCACCACGAGATGCTTCATGTCTCGCAGCTTTTCCTGTCCAGCACAAGCTGTCCAGCAGCGACAACAAAACCCTGGACCGGCGAGCGAGGAAACCTCAGCATGGAGCCACCCGTCTCGCGCCCTTGTTTTCTCTACATGCTCTTTTCATCATGTTACATAGACCACACACCCACCTGTAGATAAGCGGGGGTCGGCGTTTGATCATGATTTGGGAGAAAAAAGCGTGCATAATTTTTGTTATTCTTCTTAGACACGACACGACACGACCACGCACACCTGCCATATACACTGCGCTACAACTTACACTAAAAAATTACAACCACCACACACACACACACTACGCCCCGAATTCTGGGGCGGGGAAATGGGACATGCATAGCACCCTTGGAGTTATTTTTTTCCTTTGCAGCTTTCCCGGTTTCGGGACAGCAGTTTTCTCTAGTTAGTCATATGGCTACTGCGCCGTACGTCAGACCAGCTCTGATTAGCTGGGGCTGTTGGATTGAATGGCCACTAAGGAAACGAAAAGAGTTGGAATGATGCATCAACAAGATGTCATTGAAAGTATGCGAATGGAATGGCCCGAAAAGAGAGAAGAGAGACCTAATGATAGAAGGAGGAGGGGGAAGCAAGGATAAAAAGAGGAGATGCATTGGGATAAGCGAGCGATAGGTTTTTTTACATCGTGTACAAAAACAAATAAATCGAAACAGAGAGATTTTCTGTCAATCTAATTCTGTCTTTTCTTCGTGTTCTTTTTTGCGGTGCTTGACTTGATTGTGACGTGCGCGATGCTACATTGACGTGTGGGTGTGGGTTTTTTGCGGGTGGTGGGTATGACGCGAGAGCTGTTTTTGGGGTTCGTGGGAGCTTTGTTGCATTGGGGTTTCTACTACGTGCTGTAGCATGGGGAATCGGTATCGTATCGTATCGCTGTGGTAGCACTCGAGTTGACAGCATAATAGGCAGGTTGGAGGAGAGTTGGAGACGTTGTATGAGCGAGAGGACTACTAAGCTATGAGGGCTTTTTTAGGAAGTTTGTATAGCTACGTGGTATCTACGATTATACGTTACTTGAGCTGGAATTGATGTTCACTACTATCTTGATTGTGTATTTTCATGATGGGAAATGTGAATGGCCTATTTTCTGTGCCCGGTTATTAAAGGTAGACTGCGGATGAGCGGATAAGCGTGGATTCTCTCGGTGCCGGTAGGCTGCTTTGCGTTGCTTCTGCTTACTTGCGTGGTGGATGCGGGCGGGATCCAATGTACGGGTCCGTGGGCTTGGGCGATGCGGTATGTAAGTAAGAGAATATGTATGTACGAATACGCACGTATTACTATCATTTGTTACGCATGTATGTAGGTAGGTAGGTAGGTATGTATGTATGTATGTATGTATGTGTCTCCCAGTAATGTGCGTTTACGGCGAGGTAGATGGAGTCTTGGGATGGAGTGATAGGACGGTGAGATTCACGTTTTTGCGGGGAAACAAGACAAGCTGCCAGCGAGCAAGCATGTTGCAGTTTTTTATATGGGGATTGATGGGATATGCTTGCGCTGTATTTTCCTAAAGAGAAGGTAGATGGGGACATGTACATACATGGGTGAGAGTTGTTATTACCTTGGGCTTCCGACAAGTTTTGTTTAGGTATTTTGTGTTGTTGTTGCTACTCCATAGTATGATTTTTCAGCTGGCTTGGTTTTGGGTATCATGATAATGACAAGGGCGATTTTCGCTGTACCCAAGTGGCAAAGTCGTGCCCAAGAGCCTGGGATTTTCGCAGATTTCGTATCCAGGGCCGCAGACGGGGGTCCGCTTTGTGCCCAGTGGGTTATGTATATGTACAGATACCTAGGAGGAGTATATGATATGAAAAGATGCAAGGGATTGTTTAATGGGGATTTCTCGGCGTCGATAAATTCTTAGATATGGGGTAGAGAGGGCGGTTTTGTTGTCGTGATGAAACGTGCCCTGTATCTGTATGTTGTAATCTGTATAATCTACCGCAATGCTGCTTGCTGCTACCTTGTCCTATTTTTTTAATTTGGGAATTGGACAAAACCCGGTCTTTACATGTGCGCTCCGCGCAATGCAACATCCGCCCATATCCAGCAACCAAAAAGGACGTTAGATATCCATCTCCATGCAGCATAGAAAAATCCCACGTTTTTTAGCGAGCCAGTCGCACGGCGTCGGGAGCGGGCGTCCGCCGAAGCGCCGTTTCGTCTATACTCACCTTTTTTTATATTTGCGACGTATGCCATCTCCCGTGAAGGAATTTTTCTAGTTTCCTGTTGTTGAGTTATTTTTAATCTATTTTTTCTTCTTCTTCAACGGGTACGTGAATGGAAAGTCGCTGGGAGATGATTTGCTGGTGCGCAGACGGGGAGGTGCCTCTGGAGGCTAGCCACGTGGCGGTGACATTTTGGTTGGGCTTGTTGTATGAGTGTTTAGTATAGTTAACTAGGCTTTGACATTCTTCTAGTTTTTCTTCTGATTCTTCTTTCTAACTAAAGAGGTGGGGTGATTTGGTGTTGTGGATTGTAGAGAATAAAGCATACTAAGTACTCCTAAGGCGGCGATGTATACTTCGAGACAGCATCAACTGATGTTAGACTGCCTGTAAGCCAGGCGTCAAACACAAAGGAAACAACGCACACATATGTCGTAAGATCAATCAGTCGTGCTAGAATTCCTCGGCGACGGGGAAATCGGGTGATTATTCCGTGTATGAGTCAGAAAAGAGGGACATGACAGCTATCAACATCGAGACACCTCGTATGCATGCACCTCTCGAGCCTGTCAATGCTCGACGTATGTGCTATGCTATTCTGTTACATGACGCCAGCAATGCATTCTGCTGTCCACACAAACTAGCTCGTGGGCTCAAGCCGGTCTACCTGTCCCTCCCGCTGTGGCTTTTCCTGCTGTGGTGGGCTTTTGTGTACTTTGACTTCGCTTCGGAGGTGAATGATTGGATGGTCATGATGGGAATGGGTGGGATGGCACAGGCTCATGTTTGTGTCCGGGTAGATGCATCGGAATGGTATTGCATCGGTGATTTGTTTGATGGGGGGCATGTATGTAGCCGAGGGGAGATATTGGTTGGATCATTAGACGGGCTGTGTCACCGCGATGATGGTGGTGGTGGAGCGTTTATTGAGTTGTGGCTGATGTTGTGGTAGTGTTGGGTGCGTGCCTTTATTGTTGCGCTTACACTGCTGGGTAAATTGTCTTTCTCATTGGAGATGTCTTGTTGATGGAGGATTTGAGTTGAAAGGTAGTGTTACTTTGGGGGAGGTCATTTCTTGGAGGTACTTGATTCGTGGATAGGGTTCGGCTTGGCTATATTTGTGGTTTCCGTTTCAAATGGGTACGATATTAGGAGAGAATAGACTTTTATCATACTGGTCTTGTAATACAAGTGACGAGATGTTGTTCTTATCTTGATTGTACATGCATTGATTATGAGGCAAGGACCGGAGGACTTACCTAAAGGATGGACAAATGAGCAAGACATTTTAACCATTCCCTGGTTCCTATCATTTGGCAGATCAATCTGTATGATACCACCTGTATAGCATTTCCTATGCTGGTATAGGTTGATATCAATGACGGAACCTCAATCCGAAACATTGCTGATATATGTGTCAACAAGAGCAAGGCAATAGCGTCGTCATCACGACAGCAAAATCCTACATAAATTCCATGGAACTTCTATTAGAAGAATACATAGTATCAATAAACCATTGTTTTCAATACCATTCGCTCAAGTTATTGCTATTATATAACAGGCTGAATTGTCGGGCTTTTCGAAGAGACCGACGCCGTCGGGGATCCAATCTAACCAATGCAGTCAAAGCTTTACATTCGTCCACGAACCTCTGTTTTACCTGAAATGGCCTGGTTCAACACTACCCCAGACTTACATAGCCTCATCCTTGTCCCGCAACGAACTGCCGTAGAACATTCGTAATGCCTGTAGTCGTATGGATAGGTAGTGGCATACCGAGGATCAGCTACCTGTCACGCTAATTAGGACCCATCGACAGCCGAGGCCCGGAGAATAGTGAAAATTGGCTCCTCATTAGTATTCAATATGCTTGTTAATATTCTCCTGCGTATGGTTGCCTATTGGAGATCTACCCATGCAATGATTCGCTGTACCCCTGAACATGTATTGCCAGATTTGGAAATACCCAACCATGAAACGGAGAAGATCGTTGGTAATGTACTGCCGTTATAGGAATTATTCAGTCATCGAAGACCACGACTGTGAGCTGTTCGTTGAATATAAGGAAATTCTCTACGTATATAAATGCTACAATAACTGGCTTTTCATATGCTCAAAGTCTTCTCATCAGAGTCTGATTCAGAAGACGCCTCAAGATGCACAGATTCGATATTTTTCTGCTTTCCACCCTTGCGTTGGGAGCTCATGCCACGAGCCATCCATCTCTGCCAACTGTCGATTTGGGATATCAAGTCCATCGTGCCATATCATACAATGTCGGTAACTATCTCATATCAAGTCACTCCTTAGGCTGACCAAACCCCCAGGACACAATCAAGGCCTACAACTTCACCAACATCCCCTACGCCGAACCCCCAGTAGGAAATCTACGTTGGAGAGCTCCTATACCACCCAAGGGGGTCAAAAAGACCACCCAGGATGGTAGCATTGGCAAAATCTGCCCCCAAACTTCTCCTAACTGGACAATCACCGCGATACAGTTTGCAACTGCATGGGCAACGAACCAACTTCCGTTCAACTACACCGAGGCTGAGAAAATCGCCAACAGCACTCCGCAGACTACAGATCCGCGAACTACAGAAGACTGTTTGGTCTTGGATGTGATTGTTCCTAAAGCTGTTTTGGATAAAAAGAAATCTCATGGTACAAAGGCTCCGGTGTTAGTATGGATTTATGTAAGTAAATAAGATATCTCATCTTTTCTCAGCTGCAGCTAACCACATAATCAGGGAGGAGGATACGTAAGCGGATCAAAGGAGTCTTGGGGCAGTCCCAATCGCATCATCTCTGCTTCTCAAGAAGATGGAAGCGATGGAATTATTTGGGTCGCTATGAACTACCGCCTGGGCGCGTTTGGCTTTCTTGCCGGACCTACGATGCAGAAAGACGGCACAGCCAATGCAGGATTGTACGACCAGCGCCTTGCTCTGCAGTGGGTACAGGAGAATATCGCCAAATTTGGCGGAGACCCTGATAATGTCACAGTCATGGGCGAATCGGCCGGTGCAGGATCCATAATGTTCCATCTTCTTGCTCAGGGAGGCAAACAACCCGTTCCATTCAAGAGAGCAATTGTACAGTCTATACCGCTGACCGTCTTGATTGACCCCGCGCAACAAGAGAGCAGCTTTCAAAAGTTTCTCAAAATCCTCAATGTCAAGTCGTTGGAGGAAGCCAGACGACTGCCTTCGAGTGCCCTCATCGCTGCCAATGTGCAGCAGATTGGAGCTGAGCCGTATAATGAGTTTGCTTTTAGCCCTTCAGTTGACAATGTCTACATTCCTGGCCCGCCCGCCAAGTTGTTGCTTGAAGGTGCATTCGCCAAGGGCATTCCGTTGCTGTCCTCTCATACGAGCTTCGAGGGTACATTATTCACCGATCCTCGGACTATTGGGAATGAAACGGCATTGGCAAACAGACTTCAAGCTATTTATCCGTTGATGGAAGAAAAAGACCTCAACCACGTGCTCAACACTCTCTATCCAGCTGTTTACGATGGTTCTCATCCGTACGCAACCAGTGTTGACCGAAACATCTTGATGGCGAATGAGATGTATTTTGCCGCTGCCCATCAAGCCCTGCTCCAGGCTACTATCCATCGTGGAACAGAAGTGCATGCATGGGAATTTTCGGTGCCGCCGGCTATTCATGGAAGCGACATTGCATATACATTTTATGACGGCGCTGCAGGTGTAGATCCTCATGTCGCTAGCATCATGCAGCATGCTATTGCTGGATTCGCAAAGTGCGGAGAGCCTGATGCGGGGCCGCTGGGATTCTCATTTCCTCGATATGGAAAGCAGGCGACAACAGTCAATCTCAACATTAATTCCTCGGTCACTATTTCCGACCCGACGTGGAATAATAGAACTTTGTGGTTGGCACAGACCTCGTGGATTGGATGAGCTTGTGAAGCAGAAACAAGGCGCCCCTAGGCGTGAGACTGGATACGGAATTTACTGTTTTGGTACATACAGGTGTTCAGACTGTACTAATTGTGTAGTAGGAGATGGCATAGATCTACCTTTCTTAGCTTAGACTTTTATTTATGGACTTTATTCTGCATGCTTGGAAGTATAGCTCTGGATTATATTTTGAAGAAACTGACTCGTCAGAGTTGTAGTCATGAACTAGAGAATTGAGCAATTGGGTATAGTAGCTATGTTGAGTTCGCATTTATATGATGCGTTACTTGGAGGCCGTATCAGCCTTCAGGAATGAAGCAAGATCCAGTCCCTTGTCAGGAGATGAGAATATCTTCAAAGCCTTCGCAATATGCTTCTTCAATGAAGGATGGCCGGGTCCAGATAACCCACATCCAGAAGTCTTTCTGAATTTGAACTTCTTCATTTTGTCCTTCAATTCCCAGCATCTTATCTTGGCCCACAACTCTGGTGATTCTGACGCTGGGAGCTGATGTAGATGTAGGTTGTATTTGAGATAGCCGATGTTCTCTGCTCTGCACTCCCAACACAGCTTATCATCGTTCAGCTCCTTTTCGACGATATAGAGGTACTTTAAAAGCTGCTTTAATACGGAGGCCCGTTGGACTTTTATGGCTTCTATTTTGTTAGTTACTAAGCATAACGG
>JARWZN010000003.1:3409360-3426381 GCA_030015385.1 Trichoderma sp. BMH-0061
CCGATACACGCCCAGATACTCACGGAGAATCGGAAGACAAAGAGGGATGCCGCAAACAATTTTCCCGTCAATCGAATGAATTATCGCTTTATGAGTCATTGAAGAGAATGTCTCCTTCAGCCCAAATACGAAACATATGAAAATCTTCTCAAGTGTCGCGCTGAATTGTACGGATGTTGCCCAAAAGTCGTCTTTTGAACTCCACTGTGGAACGAAAGGTGCGATTGGGCTGCTACATAGCAAGTCATCGGCGATAGTAGCAACTCGTGTCATCGTGGCGAGTGAGATCTCTTTCGGGAGCTTGTGAGCTTGGGCGTGAATGATGCGCAGCACAATCTCAAAGGCGTCGGGATCGAACATGGGATCGAACTTNNNGTGACGAAGCCCATCCAATCCTTGTGGCATAGCCTCACTGAAGTTGCCTAGCAGCACCTTCTTTGCACGAAGTGAAGCTAAAGTGAGATGCTTCATGGAAACTTTGAACGTCACTTGGGATATATCGTTCTTGTCACCTTCGGCCTTCATAGTGGGAAGAATGATCAGGGTGTCTCCATCTGGATCGATATCAACGTGACGGGAAGCCATGGCTGCTGATTTCTGTGGTTTGTCAGAGGAGGAAGATGCCAAGTGTTGAGTTGGAGAACAGAGCACAATTTATATTTTCGCAGCTGTTGATCTTGTTGCCTGAGGCGGCCTTTCTTCACTTGCGCACCAGTGACCTAGTCATCCGCATTGCGCATGCACTTCCGGTCTTGACAACTGTTTGGCATTTCGTCCGATGTCTTTCTGTCAAAAGTTGTTGTCGTTAGAGGTTGTTCTTTGAAGCCAGGCAGTTGGACTGCAACTGTTCCCAATTCAGCGCATCGTCAAGCTACCTGCCTACATACTAGCCCCTGTACTCGTATTGGGCGCTACATGTAGTAATGATGTTAAATCTTCACTTGTCTCCGGCCTAGGCCGTATAAGAGATCTCCATACTATTGGAGCAATCATGCCAGAGGTCACCGCTATCATCACATAAGGGAGTGATTCTTTATTGAGTAACTCAACTTGACCATTCAGAAACACGAAGACTAAGTAGTACAAAAAGACTAGTTAAAACGAGATGAAGAGAAAACATTGGTTATCTACCTAGTTCTTCTATCTAGTGGGATTGGCTACTATTGCTTCTTTCGTCTAGTGCAGCTGCTATCGTTACATTCTTCCACTTACTAAGGTAGAGGTAGTATCAGCAACCATCACTACTTATCTGTAAACATAGAGTACGAAAAAAAGGCATAACTAGCTTAGGACACTGAATTGCAACTGCCTCAACGAGACTGATGTTAGATAGTAGTTGACGTTCTATTAATCAATTTGTCTTTATTACTAGGTCCAATTATAGGTGCGTGATATCTACCTCATTACATTAGTGTTGAATTCTCGCCAAATTTGAGAACGTGGGTTTCCAAATAGTTATTTCATTTCTCAGTCTCAATGCCAACCTTTCTTTCACTCATGATTGTTGGCTCCATTGCATGCCAGAACTAACAAAGGTTGCTGATTACTGAATCTCAAGTTCGACAGCGTATTCAGCGAAGCTTTAACTTCGGTATATTTGTGTAAAAGTGCTTTATAAAGTGATTGATATCCTCCTCCAAAGAGGGGTGCAGTCCGTGTTGCTTGTGTGAAGCTTTACACAAGTCTCTGTAATCCACTTGTGGATAGGCGAAACATTTGACCTTTATATCAAGTTGCTTCAGAGATTCATTAGTCAGCTCTTTCGAAGAATCCATGGGAAGATTATTCGCATGCATGTTGACGTGCATTAACCCGAGGCTTCCAGCTCTGCATGAGAGACAGAGCCTGGGGTTTTTATACTTTTCGGCAATTGTTAGCAATCTTCTCAATCTCCTTCTCAACAAATCCTTGCGAGCATTATCTATGGCATCTTTCATCTTTGTTAGCTTTCAGTTGCAATTTGTAATTGAATATTCTCACCTAAGGCGTCGGGAGAAATGGGCAATCCAAAGACCGGCATGGCACCAGTTGAGCTGAGGATCGCCTGCAATGTCGAGCTTTCATAGAGCCCTTTCAACCCAAACACTGTACTTATCAAAATACACCTTGCCAAGTCTACGTTTATCTCTTCTGGTGGCTTGATTGCCAACTTTTTCGCCCACAACGAGGCAAAGAAGTCAACCGACTCTTGGCATTGCAAATCATCCACAATGGCCGCAATATTCGCCAACTGTTCGAGTGTTACCTCTTCGGGAACCTTTTTATTCTGTGCATGAACTATTCGCATCACCGTCTCAAAAGCTGTTGGGTCAAAAATAGGTGCAAGCTGCCAGTGAAGAAGGCCATCGGATTCATGCGGCGTGGATTCCTTAAAGGGACCTTGTAACACGGCCTTTGCACGAGGAGAGGCTAACACCAGATGCCTCATCGAAACTCTGAAGTGAAATAATTCTTGACTAGCTTCGGTGGTACCAGTCTCTGGCTCTATTGAGCTTTAGTATCCGAGTTTACTGTTCCCTAGCTGGGTTACCCAAGCCGTCGACACTTACCTGCATGGGATCCATCTGATAACTTCAATCTCTTTGCAGCGCGGATAGACTCATTTGCTGTTGTCCCAGTTTCCTGATTTGCGATAACTTTCGGGTCCGTGATAGTCTCAACATCTGCCCAATCTTTCTCGCCGTCCACTACAGATTCTTCATCTACCACGGCTCCCACGTCAGACACGGAACTCCCTGTGTCTGAACTATCCCCAACTGGAAGAATTATCAACGTGTCGCCGTCGGCAACGATATCAATGAGATTGTGAGACATGGCTGTTTTAATTGGCGGCTTGTCAAAGTCGAGATTGCGGAGACAGAAATGGCGGCAACGCGGATAAAAGGGGAGTAACTAGTTCAGTGGATTATTTCACTCACTCCCATTAGTCAGCTGTCATTACCCCGGACCTCGGGAGCTCAAGATCATGAGTAATCTATAACTCTTTTACATTTCCAGCCCTCAATCTCCAAATTCCTTGTCACGAATCTGATTGTGTACAAGTTTCTATGTCTGTTGCAACTTTTTATGTAAACAACACAAATAAATTTGCACTTGCCCCAAAATAGAGCTACTGTCAACTAAGGCACAACCACTAATACTAACAAGATTGCATTCGACCAGTCATATCTTCATACAAATCGCCACTCTTTACGGGTTACTATATTTGTCTAAAAGCCAGTCTTCGAGCCAATCAATGCCATGTCTCTACCATAAGAGAAACAGACGTCAACGTCAAAGCCCACTTTCCTCAAGCAGAAGACAGTCACGAGTCATTTCATCCATTCAACCTCTCCAAGCTAGTAACAAAACGGCAGTACTTCTTCCCGTCCTTGGTCTTGGCTAAAGACAATCTGCAGCAAGGACTCTTCTGAGCCGGAGGTCTCTCCGTGGGCGGAGGTCTCTCCGGGATATCTTGACCAATAGAAACCAAAGGAATGACTTCACTTCCCAACTTCAGATGACCAACTATCAGGGGGTATATGACCTCAACCCGATGCAATGAGCACTGCCTCGTATCTTCTTACGCCTTCTTGGTGCCTCTCAGCCTTAGGTGACACAAAGAAGGCCAGAAGAGCTCAAGTCCCTCAGTCTCTGATATAACAGGCGTCTTCCCAAAGCAGCAGTCCGGAACATGTCCGCAAGTTGCTTTGCCTAAACTCCATTCATATGAATTCCGCAACAAGGGGTGACTGGTGGGCAACCCTTATAGGCCTAAGACGACGCGTTCTCGTAAGATATCAAGTTACACATGGCTAAGCTTCTGTGTAACTATTCCAGGGTCACCAATGGATATTCAGAGCTGCAGCATGATACGTGTCATGGCTGTAATAATGTGCCCACCCCTGACACACATGGTCAAGGATGGGAATCCTAGAGGGGGAGGGATATAAAATGGCCTCATCCCCCCAGGAGGATGTTGAGAACTTTCTTCTTCAGCATCCTCTCTGGATATCCATCAGAGTCCAGACGGGCTTGGCAAACTACCCCCTGCTTGTTTGCTCTTTAGATTACCTGCCACATTTCAGTTATCTTTCCCTGTCATCCATTAATCATCTAGGAAGCATCACATACCGCTGTTGACTTTATCGTCTACGCGCGTACGCCGCTCATCAAGTTGCTCAAAACGGGGCCACCCCCGAATGTGGTCACCATATTGTCATCCATGGATGCTCACCCTTGTCCAGTTGCCAATAGTTTGTCTGTGGGCAAGGTATATGTATGGATACTCCCTCCCTCCCTTCCCAACCTGACAACATGCATTGTGCTTTGTGGGTTATTGAGTCATTGACTCTTCAAGAGTCTGCCTCGTCTTCACTAAGACAGAAATATCACCAAGTTGGGCAGCAACCCTAATCACGGAGTCTCCATTCTCACCAAGACCTTTGAGAGGAGCAGGTGAATATCATAAAAACAAAAATCAATTGAGTGACAATCTGACATCCTAGTTAAACTAATATCCTGAACAAAGGGAAATAGGCACACAAATTTTCTTAGATTCCACGCCAAATCAGCCAAACATGAGGCTCCAATGGGCATTGAACCATTCAAAGTCCTCCAGGGCTGCAAGCCCCGGTACTGATGCAGAAAGCATCCTTTTCCTCCTCCCCAACACCATTGTGTGGCCCTTGTGGCACACCATTTTGTATCGTGACAGCCCTGGAGTCGTGTTCCACGGCTTATTGACCGGGGTCGTTGCCATCACCGTAAGTGTAGCTGTTGGTGCCCGAGGACTCACCCTGAGAATAGTTGGGGAAGAGCATCTGGTCGAGCATGAGCAGAGAGGGATCGATGTTCGTCAGGTCCCCTTGCCACGCACCATCCTGGAATTCTTGCTGAAATGGATCCTGGAAGCCACCCTGGGATACTGGAAAGCCCTCTGGGGACATTTCTGGGTAGATGTCCATCAAACCCTCTTCGAAGATGTCTGGATAGTCGTCTTCAAAGACACCCAGATAGGGGTTCTGGTAGGCATCCACAGTGACGTCCTGGAAGATGTTTGGGTAATCTTGCATCTGAAGGGAGAGATCATTGAAGTTGAATTCGAGCCCATCTGAAGGGGGTGCAACCGTGGGTGGCAGAACAGGAGGAGCCGTGGTCGTGGCCGTGGCCGTGGCAGCGGCCGGGGCCTGATTCGCGTGGCTGCTCTTTGATTTTTTGCGAGGGTCTACCTTGCACATGCCACATCTCACGATGAGCCAGATAACGTCTTGTCGAACGATGCCGCAGTATTTCTTGCTGACTCGTCTCCATGTTGCATCCCACCCCAGGTGGTCTTTGATGTGTACTGACTCCACAACTCGGAGAATTTCATCCACTGTGACGACAATCCTGTCACTCTCCTTGCCATTTCGTGCCTTGGCCAAGAGTTGCTGACGATTTGCGTCCCATCGGTAGGTCTTGTGAGCGTAGTTGCGTCGGCTATAATCCTTCTGACAGGTGGGCTTCATGCTGGGGTCACTGAGCCACCTGACCAGATTATGCTTCTCAATGGCTGGAATACGTTTTTTATTCGGATTATTTTTGAGATACTCCGCGAACGATTCAGGTATCCCAGGCATTCTACTGAACGGATAATAATCTTGTAATTGAGATTTCTTCTTGATCCACTGCATTGCAAATCAAACTTCTCCTTAATCGTACCAAAACCATCCTCGATCTCATCCTCGAACCTTCCTTTCTAAAGACTTTTCCAACTGTCTCAGAGCTCAAATAACCCATTGTGAACTCGAATCAACTTCAGATCTCGACAGCGTGTTTACGCAGCCCATCGAGTGGTTCTTCTCGACAGCGGGAGTACAAATGACCAATCAACGGCGTCCATTTCATGTCTGAGATTTTGATGCAAAAAGGAAAGCCACGCCAGGGCAGCCATGCTTAAATAGATTGATTTAATATCCTAGAACGTGTATTAGTGGTCCCAGAACCGATGAGACCTGGAAATTTGTCTCAAGATCGAAGAGATCTGGCGGTGCATGCGTACAAGACATCTTGTTACTAGCTGAAAAGAGGCCTTGTATGATATGTGATGGATCCACACACTCCTACAATTTAAGTTGAAAAGAAAAAGAAAAATGATAAAATAATAAAATAATAGCAGGAATTTAATCAGACGTCATTAAATTTCGTAGATCCTTACGAGTACGTAGCAATTCCTTGAGAGGGAGTGCGCAGAGTGGAAGCCGCCTCTGCATTAATATCACCATCAACCAAATTACCAAGTTAGCACAAAGTATTAGCTTGACCATAACTTTTCTACTTTTGGACGAACCGCTACATCAGACAACATATGCCTTTCAATTGGCGTGGTTCATGTCGTGGATTACTTCCCGGCTTGGCTTAAAGAGCAACAGACAGTCCATCTTCTACACCGCGCTGAAGCGCTATTGTTTCCTTTTTCCCTTCTTTTTATTTTTTATTTTTCATGTTTCACTTGTTTGGGTAAACTATGTGCACACATGATGCTTTCTCTCCGCACCAGGCTTTATTTATACAGCACTGCAGTACAGCGGTGCTACTGCGCAAGCAAAGAATGAGCGACTCTTACATAATTGAGCTTGATGAATACAGATTATTTGGCCTCTTGGTCCATCGAAAATGAAATTAAGTTGACAATTGAACAAGATTCAGTGTTATTTGACCAGAACTCCAGGTGCAAGAGCACGTTTTGGCGGGGGAAAGCACACAAGCTTTGTGCCCCTTGTAAAATCAGGGTCTACGACCCGAAGAACAAGGGTTTACGATCTGCGTTTTTTGGAGTTGGTATCAATTTTGCTTTTTCCACTAAATTGCGGCATTAATTTACAGAGAAAATGTCTTGGGTCCCTTTGTTTTGAAGTTTTAGCAAGCAGAAGCATCGTGTCGGTGTGCATCTGACGCGAGGGATGAACGGAGAGACGGAAGTCTGAAGATCTAGAGCAAATGTTACATCAAATGTTACATCACAAAGCGCTGCGGTTACTGCCACTTTATATAGCTGTATATATAAAATTCATAAAATATTAGTATTATGTAGTATAAAGCGAAGCATCATACCAAGAAGCGCTGCAAAGCATAGGGATTCAGCCCATAGCCACTATTCGCTTCACCGGCCGATGCTGCCCAACGAAGCCCTCCAGCCCTCGTATTTATTCGCATCCAAAGCCCAGCCTTTCCTATGCAGGCCATTTCCTAAACCAGCAAGGCGTCTAATTGTAGTTTAATTGTCACCTCAGACTCTACCATGTTTTGTTGCTCTCGCCTTCGCTACTTCGCTGCTTCGCTTCTTCGCTATCGTCGTTGCTTCGCTATCGTCGTTTACCGTCATCTTGGGAGTGTGTCATCTTGGCAACCGTGAAGCTTGTTTCACCTTAACCGATTTCCTGGATCCGACGATCAATTCACGTCGTCCGATCTCCGTGAGAGACAAGAGCTATCTGGATCGCGAGATCATTTGGATCAGTCATGTCCACAAAGAGTTTAGAATCCCGGCAATTTATTACGCTAGGGTGAACCAACAAACCCACGTTCACATAACGTAACACTGATCAGCCTTGTCACGAGTTATTGCCGAGACTGGAATCCCAGAATCTCCCTTGGCAATCTGATGATACCCTGAATGCGGGGAACTGAGCCGTGGGCGAAACATCAAGTCTTACCGAAAGAATGACAACTTTGCACGTCGGGTAGACAAGGCTCTACGCGTGGATCTGCGGTATTGCTGGCGCGACTGCATCAAAGTACGAGTACCTGTACGTTTACTTTGGGGGCCAGCTTGGGCGCCTCTTTTTCGGTGAAGCCTCATAGGTTTATGCGAGGTGAGTTGTTCACGCGTCAACCCTTGTTGTGTCTGACATATGTCCACCACACTTATCAGCCGCTGCTCTATCGATTATGTGGCAAAGCGGGTTGAAAAATAATAGGGACCGCCAAATGAAGACGAGTATGAGCATACATGAGGAGGACAAGGGCACCATTCTAGATGAGCTTAGCATGGTGGGTATGTGCGGATGATCTGTTTCTGTATGCTGATCATTGGTCGACTCTCTCTTTTCTTTTCTTTTCGGATCGCTTGTGTAGGTGAGTCTATCGCCCTCTTCGTGAGTGTTGTTTCTTTGTTGATACGATTACACGTAGTAGATAATTTGCGTTATAGACTTCCCCAGAGTAGAATTTTAGATCGCGGCCTTGTGAGAGCCCTCTTTCTATACCCTCCGCATTACTTCTAAAGGGTAGCTCATGCGAGCTTTTGAAGTAGCGAATTGCATCCCAAGTGGCCTATGGTTGGTACCCTGGAATTGAGGACACCAACTTGTGCACCCAAAGCATCTGGGATCACCAGAGGGACATGAAGGAGGATGTTAGAAAACCTGGATGAAATTCTTCCCTAAATAAAGTCAACTATTTCAAGTTTGGAGATTACCTAGTTTGTAGTAGTTTGGCGCCATGAGCGTTGGTGGAAGCTATGTGCTATCCGTTCGCAATCCTCCACTTCCCCTGCGACGGTAAGCAGAAGCAACAGCTCCATCAACTCCATCTGACAAAGTAATCAATTTGAAGCTGGCAGTTATTCTTTTCATCTATTCTTTCATCTTTCCATCATTTCATTGTCTTCGACTCCATTCCCCCTCCATACGGCTTCAATACGATTCATTCTACCTTTGTAGGAGACGAAAGACGCCGATCATCGCCAATTCCGCCTAACCTGGACCAGAGTCAGTGACGTCAACGCTGCGATTGAGCTCCAAACAATGATTCTGACGTCGGCGGCAAGATCAAGGCCCAGCTGAAATGGATATCAGATAAATAGCAGCCAAGATGGAATCTCTTTTCCATATATGTGAGAAAACAGTCTTCAACCCTCAGCATTTTACATCCGGATAGGCTCTTAACACAAGGGTCGTTTCTCTAGTTCGAAATGGACGCTCCAGACCAGAGCAGCAACACGTCCTCTCTTGGACTCGGTAGCGAGCCCGAAATAATCGAAAGTTACGATGAACAGCTTCCAACAGCCAGCCATGCCCTCGCCGAGGAAAGCATCCAGACCGAGGTCGAGAACAAGGGCGCCAGCCAGACTGACCACGACGAGATCGAGGTGAAGAATATCGGGTGGAATGACAAGGCACAATGCGTTCCTCAGCCAGTGGTCGGCGGAATGGGGAACGAAGAGCTCTGGCTCCTGATCAGACGCTTCAACAAGCAGGTCTTTGAGGTCAAGAGCATAGACACCGTTCCGCTGGCCGACCTGGATATGAACATTGCAGATGACGATGCCTTTTCTCCAGACAAGCTGCGTGCGCAGTTGGAGCGCTTGTACATGACGGTGATAGTCTCTGTTGTCTCCCTGTGGAAACACATTGTACGCCTCCGCTCGTGGAGAGAGACAAAGAGAACGGCAGCGTTCCTGGCCGTGTACGGCTTTGCGTGGCTGTTTGACCTGCTGGTACCGGCCATCATCATGTTTCTCATCGTCTTGATCGCCTATCCGCCCGCGAGGACAATCTGCTTCCCTCCAGCACCACCATCCATCGTCGACTCAAAAACAGGAGGCGTACAGAAACCGCCTTCTGGTGTCCTTGCTTCTGATACATCCATCACTGGAGCGCCGGAGAAACACGAAGGCGAGGGCGTTGAGCAAGAAGCACACAGCTTCGTCAACAGCATCGCGTCGGTATGTGCCGGCGTAAGATCTCGCGCCCCCTTGTGCGTCAATAAAAGAATTATTGCTAACATGTTTCTTCTTTTCCTCNNNGTCGTCATAAGCACGAGCGCGGGGAAGCACCCGCAAGGTGATCCATACGACGACAACACTGCCCCGGATCCAACAAACATAACATCGGACATTTCGGCCGCTAAGGACGCGACAGACGGAAAAGAGACCTCTGTAGAGCATGACAGGACAAAGAAGCCCGTTTCCAACATCGTCTGGACCAAGACTGGACCTGTCATGCACCTCATTTCGGAATTGGTCGATACTTGGGAGCGCTTTGGAAATGCTCTCAGCCCGACACCACCGTTCCCCGTCGAGCAGCCGAGATTGACGCTCTCTGCCTGTCTTTCGCCTCCTTTGTTTCTTTCCTTTTGGGTCTCTTCATATATGCTGCTTAAAGGTCTTGGGTTTGGTGTTGGATTTGTCCTCTTTGGCGATCCAATCATCACACCTGCCCTGCAGTTTGCCAACAGGACATACCCGCGCTGGGAGAAGTTTATTGAGCTGCGAAACACCATCTTACGAGGCATTCCAACCAATGCACAGCTTGCAGTCACGTTGCTGCGCATCGGCGAGAAGAACAAGACGCCAATTCCTCCACCTCCATCCTCCGATGCACCACCACCTCCTAAGATTGATCCTGAAGCTGCACAGCAGGTCGACAATCTAGGTACATGTACTTGGCTCGCACACCCCTACTATGTAAACCACATACTAACGAGTTTAGGTGTCACCGAAGAGGAAGCGAGGGCAGCACTTCAACCTGATTTAGATCACGCAGCAGACATCAAAGACGACAGTCAGCAGCGAAAGCCCAAACGGTCACATCGGATCCTCAATATGCTCAAAGGCACTGCCAAGGGTGGCGTGCACACGGCCCTCGCTGCCGACAAAGCCAAAGCTGCTGCTGGTGCTTATCATGCGCGAAACCGCCTCGGTGTCGTGAACAAACCTTCAGACGCTGATTCCATGTCTGGTCCAATCTGTTTCCCTGCCCGGTGCCGTGGTAAAAAGGGCCATGCATACATCACGGCCACGGCTACGAGTCCCGCGTTGAGCTGGACCTCGGATATTGAGGACGTGAATCCCGCGTGGACAGTAGCTATTGAAGACATTGACCAGCTGAAAAAGGTTGGAGGGTTAGGGTGGAAAACTAAGATTCTCGTTGGATGGGCTATGGAGAGAGAAGTTGTGGATGGATTGGTTGTGAGAACAAAAGACGGAACCGAGCATCACTTGACAGCCATCACAATGCGCGATGAGCTGTTTAACCGATTGATTGCGATGGGGCATCAAATGTGGGAAGCGTGTTGACGCAATTCTTTCTCTGATAGACAGTAAAATTTGTAATGATATTGTGATTTAATAATACATTCCAGTTCGTGTTGTTATAAAAAGGACTCAACAACTCCAAAGTTCCAGAAAACCTGATCAAAACTGGATGTCCCGACCCTTGAAAAGTTGGATTGAAGCAACTTTGGCCGCACTTGGTACGCAAGTGACTTGGCAAGGGCTCTCTAACAAGATGTTCGATTGGTTCGAGAGTCTTTTGGATCTGCCGTTCCCGTCTTTTCATGTGGACCCGGCCAAAGCTAATCGGAACGGATTGCTCCACTGCGGCAGCCGTGGTGAGAAAGTATGGCCGCGCCTATTTTTGGACATTATTTCCAATTAGGTAGCTGAGTCTGATGAGAGGAGAGAGTTGTTAGGCGGTGGAAATGGAGAGGATGGTGAATTTGTAATTGGTGACGAGTTGCGTTGGAAACTTGTTGTTTTACTAGTGTTTGCGTGGTGTAGCTCTTTGTTATAAATGGAGGCTGTGGCATGATGGACTGGATCTGGTTTGTTTGCTCTAATCGGCACTTACAAGTTACGCTTGATTAAAGACATCTTTAAATTTAACTTTAAGGAAGAAACAATGGCTCCGACAAAGGTGCTGGTTACCGGTGCAACTGGCTACATGTAAGTTTGATCAAGTGATGCTTAATTGAAGAACTTTAGGCTCACACAAGATACCAGCGGTGGCTCTATCCTCACTAGACTCCTCAAGTCGACCCATCCCGATATCAAAAATCTGTCATATACAGTTCTGGTACGAAAGCCCGAGCATGCAGAGCATTTCAAGTCCATTGGCATGACGCCAGTCATGTTTGAGAATCTCGACCAGGTGGACCTTTTGAAGAAGGAGGCATCTGAACATGACATTGTCATAAACTCGGCCAGTGCATTCAGAGCTCTGGGTGCGAGGGCGTTGATTGAGGGATTAGCAGAAAGAAAGAAGAAGACTGGCGAGCCAGTCTGGTTTATTCACGTAAGTGACGATGGCACACTGCCCAAGTGCGCCGTAATTACTGACTTGTCTCTGCAGACGTCTGGTACATCTAGTGTCGGCAATCGCCCTGTTAGCAAAATCTACACCGAAGAAGATGCCCCGTTCGAGTTCAACGACAAGAATCAAGACATTCACGCCTACGAACTGAAGCGCGAAGCTCATGACTCATATCCTCAGCGGGCGTGCGATGTTGCCGTCGTTGTAGCAGGAGAAGAACTCAACGTACCAACTTACATCCTCATGGCGCCGACAATCTACGGTATCGGGTCGGGTCCATTCAACAAGCGCTCTGTTCAAGTTCCCTTCTTATCCCGACGGGCCTTGAAGAAGGGATATGCAGAGTACATTGGCGAGGGAGCCGGCGTGTGGGATCACATCCACATTGACGATACCACAAAGATTTACGAGCTACTATTAGAGAAGCTCTTTGCAAAGGCAGACGTGCCTTTTGGAAGAAAAGGTATTTACTTTGGAGGCAGTGGACGCCACTCGTGGAAGCAAGTCGCAGAAGGCATCGCCAGGGCTGGTTTTGCGGCTGGCGTCTTGGAGGCTGAGCCGCGGGCGATTCCGCTGGAGGATTTGGCGAGGGACACGCCTGGTGCGGTTGAGCAATACTTGGAACTGGGATTTGCATCGAGGTCGTGTACGAATGCGGAGTTAACAAGGGAAGTGTTGGGATGGAAGCCGGAGATTGGAGAGGAGGCGTGGGAGAAGGGCTTTGCGGAAGAGATTGAGGCGGCATTAGCTGAGTAAATATTTGATTTGATGGTTAAGTTGAGCAGGTACAAGAAGCTATGGTAATTCTAAATCTAGAAATTGACATTTTACTCTTCAACTCCAGCAACAGCAATGTACTTCTCATACTCGGGCTTAAGCACAAACTTCCTTGCGTCGGTGCTTGCGCTCACATCCTTCCATTTCTGCAACAACTGGATCTCCTCCGTGCGTCTTTTCGTCGCATAAATCAAGCTATCCGACCCCAAAACGACACGAACTGCCCAGGGCCGGCCCGCCGCAGGTCCTTCACGCTGAATAACTTGCACCATTGCAGATGCCGCCTTGTCGGGGTCGCCGGGGATAACCCACATGTGATCAGGCATGAACAGGTTGAGATACTCTCCAAAAATTCCCGCGTAGGGCTCAGAAACGGGAGCCTCAGGGATAGCCACGTCGTCTGGGTTCACTGCGGCATCGGCGGCGTTTTCGCCCTCGCGAGGCTGAGCCAGACGAGTTGGAAAGCCACCAATGTCAAAGGCAACGCATTTGATGCCCATGTGAGACACTTCCTTGTGCAGACTCTCGGCGAAGGAGCTCAATGCTGCCTTTGTCATGCAGTAGCGGCCCAGGAAGGGGAGTGCTCCCCAGGCACAGCCGGAAGAAGTGAATGAGATGATTCCGTGGCCTTGGGCGCGGAAGAAGGGCAGGATGGCTTGAGACATGTGCAGCTGGCCGAAGACGTTGACTTGGAACATGGTGTTGATGTAGTCGTCGCTNNNCATATTGCGATTAGGACTAGATATCACAAGTTTGAAGTTGTAGAGGGAAAGGGGTATAAGCAAAACNNNCTCGGCATCTTCAATAGTCTTCATAGCAGACATGCCGGCATTGTTGATCAAGACATCAATGTGTCCGAAAATCTCCCACGCCTTCTTCACCTGAGCTTCCACGACGGACTTTCCAGCTGCAACATCGAGTTCCAGAAGAGCTACGTTTTCGGACTTGAGATGACCGAGTTTCTTTTCCACACTTCTGCCAGAGGCGATGACTTTGTCGCCGCGGGAGATGATGTGGTTGACCAAGGCGGCGCCGATGCCAGAGGTGGTTCCGGTGACGAGGAAGACTGTTTGAGGCATTATTTTTGTTGAAACGGGAGTTTATAGATGGGATATGGGACTGAGATGGTTATCGAGTTGGTTGTACTACTTATTTGGGAGTATTACGGGAGATGAGACTACGGGATATGGAAGCATTTTATGTTTTTGGTATTCCTATTATTCTACAGAGATGCTATTCTACTTGATGTGAACTTCGGAGTTGTTGTTGAAGTCAACGTTATGATTCCGGTATCTCCAATTCTGCCATCATGCATCACGGACGATTAGTCCGTAGAGTTGAGAATTTAGCGTAGCACTGTGAAGGAATCGTCAAGTGTGGAGTCATAACAGCCAATACTTTTGGTCCGCGGACGAAGGACGATCTGTCCGAATAGATTGGAAATCCACCTCTTGCAATCCAATTTGGTATTTTAGGTCGTAGATCATCAAGGTGTTTATGCCGATTGGTTAACCAAGGGGTTGCACAGGAGGATTGGTTACATACACCGAAGAAAATTGCCGACGAAGGGGGTCTACTTCGTTGTAAACGTCTCGGTGGTCTTGTTGCCTGTTTCACGGAGATGCGGATTTTACGGATGTAAAAACACTTCTCTGGTATTTTTTGACGGAATGAGAAATAGGAGAAGCTGGTCATGCTCGTATTGTGAAATGGGAATACGACGAGCTCCGAAATTTCGTCCGTTGAGATGGGGGTTAAGCGTGTTTGCATGAATATGGGCAGATTTGTCTACATGAGCACTCATTAGAGAGAATCTTTCTGTTAATTCGATTGAATCATGTATTTGGGATAATAAAATGTTAATTCAACATTGATTTATACCATTTTGTGTCAAACTGATGACTCTGCCTCGTGCCCAATGTCTATATGGAGGTTCACATTGTGAAGCCTCGGTAGACACCGTGATCAGCGCATTTAGTACGCGCCATTGCCGCAGAAATCGACAGACAGCTGTCAGTTTCATCATCCCGAGAAGCTACTTATATATAGTCATCATGAACTAAACTATGTAGCCACAGCTATCATAACCTCTCATCCTCTTATCATTTGGGATCTGCGCCGTTTGGTGTCTCTGCATGACGTCTGACCACCCGTGAATTGAGTGCGTATGATGATGTCATCGCACTCTGTGAAACCATCAGCTATCAGACCGTTTGACAGATGGACAACAAACACAAACCGACGGAACATTTTAAGCTTATTATGGCTACGGCTATAGCTATATAATTCTTCAATAATTGGGCTCAAATAAATGCATAGCTATCAAATAGCAGGCATCAGCTCCATTCCCCAAGGCACACAATAGCACAGAGTTCTGACTGTTAGCGGGCAGTAATACGGCGCCATCATTTGTCCCGTCTTGATCATGTCGACAAACAAATCGCATCTGAGACAGAGAAAAAAAACCAAAACAGACTTCATCATTACATAAAATCGACTCGGATCCGAGGATAGAATCGGCTGTAGCTTCACCAAAAAGCCCGGCAAAGTCTATTCTCCAACCCCGCGCGCCCTATAAATAACATGAACCAGCTCAGTTTCCCAAAGCCAGCCGGAGATCCCCAAATGTCGAAGCTTCATCGCCACTAGCAGCCCGGCAATTATGGACTTCACTCCAGAGCCTTATGAGGAGGCCGTTTCCTCCTCGTGGTTGATATGCAACACTTGTGGCACGCAATTCCCAACTGCCGACCGCACCGCTGTCAAGACGTGCTATGTCTGTGATGATCCTCGCCAGTATGTCCCTCCCACGGGTCAGTCTTTCACCACCATGGCCGATATCCGCGCCTCGGGACATGTCAATGAGTTTGAACCCTACAAATATGACGATCGAGTCACTTCCATCCACACGGTGCCGCGCTTTGCAATTGGGCAGCGGGCCATCTTGATCCGCACTCCGCAAGGCAACATTCTCTGGGACTGTATCTCGTATCTGGATGCAGAGACGATTGATAAGATTAACAAGCTTGGAGGACTCAAGGCCATTGTTATCAGCCACCCTCACTTTTACAGCACGCATATTCAGTGGGCGAGAGCGTTTCAATGTCCTGTATATACTTCAGCTGAAGACTTGCGCTGGACGACTACACCGTCAGCTCATCGCAAGCCCCTCACCGAAATCGAGACGGACATTCTACCTGGAGTCAAGGCCATCAAGCTAGGCGGACATTTCCCCGGATCCATGGTGCTACTCTTTGACGGGCGGCTCTTCACTGCAGACACGTTGATGGCGACACCGGCAGGTATTGGGAAATGGGAAGTAGACGCCTTGGGAGAAAAGCGGGAGAAGCCGCCTGGGTTGAATTCATTTTCATTCCTATGGAGTTTCCCGAATAGCATCCCTCTGCCGGCGGATGAGATACACAGAATGTGGGGCATTCTGAAGGCGTACGAGTTCAGGTCAACACATGGAATATTGGTAGGGATGGATATCGAGGATGATAAGGTCAAGTCCAGGGTGTTAGATAGCATGAAGATCCAGACAAGGGCCATGGGCAATGTAACGCACGCACTGCTGGATGAGACGCTGTGATGGACGAGCACGCGATGGGCTGACAGCGTGACCCTTTATATATGATAAGATATGCACTGTAACATAGCATCGATGTATGATCGTCTGACCAGGCACCGCAGAATGATATTTTGTGTCATTTTAGTATTGTATTGTAAAAATGGTTTGTACTTTGATGCATAGTATACATGTAAATTGACATGGGCATCAATCTGTGTTGCGTTACACATTACATGTAAATGAGGACAGGGTATCTTGAAAATAAAATAAAAGAGGAAGAAGAAAATAAAGCAAAATGAAGAATATGCCGTGAGACAATGAGATGAGATGAAATGAAATGAAATGTAAAACCCAAAGCGCTTCGCCGAAATTTTGTGTCCAGTCCAAAAACGCCTTTCTGAAAAAGTATACCCATCATATCGTCCTCATCTACCGCGGTTCATTCGAAGAAATAACGATTGCGGGTGGTAGTAATTTGTAAGAGTGTCAGGTCGTATCAGGCCAGGATTTTAATGCCTGGGCTGTCGGAGACAGCGATTGAGCATCTCCCAGCCCTCGTCAGGCAGATCGACGACAGAGTCGTTTAGCGTATCGAGAATAAATGGATTTGCTGTATT
>JARWZN010000003.1:3426387-3445515 GCA_030015385.1 Trichoderma sp. BMH-0061
TGTCAGCACTTCCATCTTTTCTTTCGGNNNGCGGGTCTTTTTTAAGGGCAAAAGCTTACGCATAAGAGAGAGGGCCATGTCTCCCGCTCCAACGGCCATATCCATTCTAGCTGAGGTATAGCATCCATATCGCTCTTGGAGCTCCAACATGGTCTTCCACAGCTCCTTGGTCGCATCAGGGCTCATGCCGCCGCAGCTCAGTACGGAGCATGTGCTTCCCTGGCGACTACGCTCATACTGGGGGTGNGAAGGGCGGCGTTCAGACATTGTGTGGACTGAAGGCATGATTGAGGGTGCAACAGAGGCAGATGAAGATACAACCGAAGAGTTGCTGGCGGTGACTGTGGTGGCGGCGGTGGTGATGCTGTTGGTGTGGATGATGGAGTTGAGCTGGTCGATTTCAAGGTCGTCGCTTATAGAGGACCACTGAGAGCTAATTGATGAAGAAGAAGAGCAGCGGCGCATTGTATGCCGGGGATGGCGGATCGGATCAGCGGGCTCTTTGTTGTTTCCGGGGGCGTGCGAGCAGCAATTGTGGTGATTGTTTCGGCTCACGCGCACAACACAAAGGAGGAGTCTGAAGCTTTCACGCAACAGCAGGATAGAGCAGATTATAAGTCAAAGAGACTACAGGACAAAGAGAGATTGTTCTACAGTCAGACCACTTTTTCTCAACGAGCAGAGCAGAGTAGCAGCGAGAAAGAGGAGGTGAAGAGGGGGACTGGCGCTCGACTTATACGCAGACGTCGCCTCGTGCCAAAAAGGGCGCCAAGTTGCACCAAGCAGATGCATGACAAGCTCGGCAAGACGCCCGATTTCCTTTCCCTGCTTGCCTGACGTCGATCCAGAGCGTGTCTCAGTTCACCAGGAGGGAGTGGGTCACGTTAAGTCGATGCCGAAGCTGGGCTTGAAGCTTGAATACGTGGCTGGCAGTCATGCTACCTCAGATTTGGAAACGGGTAATCCGCCATGGAGCTTGTAGCCGCTGAGTAGCAGCATGTACCCTCTCACTCTCCGTTTGGCTTTGGTTTGTGGTTTTCTACTTGTTGCCAACAATTTTGAATTTACCAAATTCTAAAAAAGGAGTCATCCATCGCCAGGGATGAGTATGAAAGGGCACAAAAAACTCTGCAAACTGGAGAATGGCTTTGTTCAATTCCCACCGCACTTGACTATTTGCGTCGTTCACGTTCCTGTGCCCCTTGACTAGCATCGCAAGCCATCAAGGCACACACACGAGCTGCACGCTGGCGATTTCTGCATCTTATTTGGCCTGCCCTCTTTTCCGGGATCCCTGGCCCCCCTGTTCTCGTTTCGTATGGCCGCATTACAAACCTCGCCCAGACCGGCAAGGACTACGCCAACAAAGAGAAAAGACGAGAAGGAGGCGAAGAAGACGGAAAAGAGAATGAATAGAAGAAAAAAAAATCGATAAAAAAACGGGTTGGTGTCGTCAACGAAGTCGCGATTGGCTCGGTGGCCAGGGATTTTAATTACGGCACGGAAGATGCGTGACTAGCATCGAGTCACCAGTGCCCAACCAAGCTCACTAGACAGGGTTCGACTCATTCGAAAAGATGCATGCGCCAGATGTGACGCTCCAAGTGCCGGCCAGGCGGCATTTGCTGGATCCATGGATATACCGGCTGGATCGAGAATCGTGAAGCCGTGAAGCCCGTGAAGGAAAAAGAAGAAGAAGAAGAAGCGGTCGCCTGGATGGGGCCACCACACCATCACGACCAGCATCCAGAGTCATATACAATTCCAGAGTATCCAGAATTTTCCATCCACAGTCTGTCGACATTGTCGTAAGGATGAGGCGAGAGAATGCCAGTGGATGCGGCCGGCGTCACACGGGCGACCGGGGTGACCTCGCAGACCGAAGCACACGCAAATAGTGTTCGCTTTTCTCCGTCTCCTTCATATCTTTTTGGTGTTTTGCCCTCCTTCTTCTTCGTCCCTCTCGTCATGCACGAGTCGTACATCGTGCGTGATCCGGCATTGCTATGAGAGAAAATTCTGCGTTTCACACTCCTGTAAACCAGGGGAGGGCAATCATACCACACCCCCATGAGCGCGAAAAAAAAGAAAAGTCTGCTTCCCGTATCAACCGGCCGGGCGCGGGCGCGGATACGGCGATACGGCATGGGCTCTAGTGATTCACGATGGACTCCTCTTGTCGCGAATGGCTGTCACAACGGATTGATCATGTTGATGCCTACCGCCAATAGCTGCATGTAATTTGTCTCATCACATAGTCCCTTCACACCCTACTTTGCACATCCAAGGGCGAATTGAATTACTAATTCCAACCCGCTCCTCGTCGTATCTTTGGCTGCCTTAGTTCGGGGAATGGCGGCGATGATGCGAGCATAGCCGACTAAAGACAAAGTTGCTCTCGATCCGTCCAGTCCTTTGACAGAGAATCCGAGACACAGGAGGTTCGTAGCATTAAGCGACAAAGGGAGCACTAACACGAACAAGCATGAATAACCGGAGCGGGGGAAAGAAAGAAACAGGTCACCGCAGCGCTGATCTTTTGCCGTTTAGAATCTACTGGATTGCCTTGTAAGGAAGCTATTCAGATGCAAATGCAGCCGGCCTCGGAGATGCAAATGCTTAGCTAAAACGGCATGCATTTTGCTTAAACGGCATCTTCGATTTTCACAAAGCACATGTAAACACATGCTAAACGAGTAAACGAAAAGCTGAGCTGAGCTGAGCGCAGAACAAGCTTTGGAGCGAGGTGAAGCTTGTGCTTCTGAGCCCCGTTTGCCGCTTTGCCCTAGGCAAGGGAAGAATCATGTGAGAGCCCAGCCCGGATGCACGCGGGAGGGGCCTTGGTTGGAGTGGATTGTGGATTTTGAGCCTGGTTTACTTGAGAGCCTAAATCACAACCGCGTCGATTATTCTCCAGTTTTGTTGGCTTCATGGTATGTTGCTGTCTCCAGCTGATGCTGTTGTGGCTTCTGCTAAGCCATTGAAAAGTCCACAAGTATGAGATGAGGAAACAGCTGTTTGACACGTATCAAGGAGGGCAATGCTCAATAGTTTAATGCATCATATTCCTCCGCCCGGCTTCAGCCCTGACAAGGGGGAGCTTTACCGTAAAAAAAAACAGCCAGGGGGCACGTTTCTGTTTGCAAGACGTTTGAGTTGAAGGCTTCTTGCATAGGAGTCACTACGTAACCAATCGCCCTGCAATTTGAAAGCACGGCCATCCCGATTTTCTGGATCGGGAGGGCATCCGATCGAGCCGCCTCGCCCAATTCAAATTCAAATTGGCATTTGATTTTCTTGAACCCTGAAATTCGAAAGGGCCCATACCTTTGCGGCCTAGGGCGAGAGGGCTGATCTGATGCTCGTCTACCGCAAGCCACGCCCGACCCTTCCGTAGCCGAACGACGAATGGGATTCACACTTTGTGGTAACGTGATGCCAAACGTTGACGTCTGTCTTTTCTTAATGGGGGCAACACGTGCGCAAGGCGCGTTTGCGCTTGGCGAGGGCTTCACCTGGTTGCTGGGACACGTAGGTTGTGGTGGCTCAATCCCATCAGCTCGACGTGTCTGTCTGTCTGTCTTGATGGGGCCTGCAATTGCAGCTGCAGCTGCTTACTTGGCTAATATATGCAACGTGTAAGCAAATCACAGTTGAAGGATTCAATAGTATGATGAAGCGGAAAAAAAAAAAGCAATTCAATTCGTCTATTTCTGCAGTAAGCCGCGATAAAGAAACAAAACACAAGAAAAAGAAGTGACTTTCATCTACTTGCATCTACCTTCTGGTCCCCTAAACCGCCCCAAATCAACTCCTCGCCACCCTGGGCCATTTTGTCCCAATTATTCAGCAGGTAGGGCTGAGTAAAGTAACCAAGCCCATCAGCTCAGCTTACTTGACCATTACTTCACTGGCACTTTGGATAGGCCTGCTTGGATGACGCCGTCTTGAACAGCTTGACCTCGTCCTTGCGGCGAGCCTCGAGGCCTGGCAAGACTTTTCCTCCTGCCATGCGCCACTTGGGGAGTTCCTCTGCGGCAACAGTGTTGGCAGACTCGCCGTTGTTGAGGCGCTTCACGAGAGTCGATGTCTTTGCGTTGCCGCAGCCGACGTTGAAGACCCAGGACGTCAGGGCCGCCCACTGGTTGGCATTGAGCTTGGGCTTGTCGTTGAGGTAGTCGGCGAGGCACTTTGTGTACTTGGGCAGGTCGTCCAGCAGCAGCTCCTTGGCAGTGGTCTTGGTCAGGGGGAACTTGTACTTGACCTCTCTGCAGTTCTTCTGCTGACAGAGATGGCCGTAGCCAACCGTGGGCAGGCCAATGGGGTCGGGCTTCGGGCTGGCGACGAAGCCTTCCCACTTGGCGATGAGATCGACGCCGGCGGTGTTGATGGTCTTGCAGTAGCTGGAAGACGAAGAGCCGCCGCCGGAGGAAGCAGTGCACTTCTTGGTCACGTAGCCGCTGGAGCCCGTCTTGACGTAGTAGTCGGCGACGTAGCAGCCGTCGGCGGTCTTGTCCCAAATGCTGTTGCCATTGACGCTGGTTCCCGCTGTCTGACAGCTTATGGAGATGTCCTGGTTCTTCTTGTAAGACTTCTTGATGGCGTAGCTGGTGCCGGGTCCGGTGCGGCAGTTGACAACATCGCCGGTGATGGGATAGGCGCTGACGATGGATGCCAGGGAGAAAACGAGAGCGGCAAATGCAGTCTTCATTTTGTAGGCTGTAGTGTATGTGGTATGTTTTGTGAAGTGAATATGTCGTAAATTGATGTGTTGGGGAGTTGAGGTTGATGCTTCTGTGGTGTCGATGTGTCTTTGTTGTGATGCTGGATGCTTCGAATCGACAACTGGAGGGCTTCATCATGCTCTTTATATATCCGCATGATGGCCTAGATCGCTGAAGATATTTCCATCTCGCTTTCATCGCATCCTGAGCAAACTCGCCCATTGCCGTTGCGAAAGACGAACAGTTGCCTCTTTCGTGATGCGGCTGAAGATCCAACCACAGGACCTGCATTAGGCCTGATCTCAAAATAGACATGAAAGCGACGCTGACTTGTGTATTCTCTCTCCAATTTCGCACTCAATACTCCATACCTAGCATCGAAGTGCCCGTGCGACGAGATTCGGCCGATTGATTACTGCTCTCTGGCGACGCTATTTACCGATTCAGCATGCTCCGCGATATGTCCCATCGTCAAGTCCCTGAAGAAACAAAACAAGGACCATCTATCTTTAGCATCAGCACTCCATCTAGGCAGTTGAATTAATTTAAAAATTGCTATTTACAGACCTTCAGCTGAGTTGGGGGATCTGCCCGATCTCCCGCATGTTTATGGTTATGGTTATGGCTTCCCGTAAGACGGGACAACACGATGCCGCGTTTACTCTCAACTAGGATGTTGTCTGCCCATGCTTATTTATCCGCAAGGCTGCAAAGGTCTCTGTCGGTGGGTCCAATCGTAGCCTTTTCAACTGTTGATCATTATTTAATTTAATTTCTCTCTTCCTTCTTCACCAGTCTGGAATGACATTTGCTATAAGTAGACAAGGTGAGGCTAAGAACAATTGAAGCGGCGTGATTCAACTCACGAGATGACCATGACAACGAGTCAAATGGTTACTTTGAAGTTTCTATTTGTCAACCTCAACAAGGGTATGTCTGTCTAGACTCTTAATACAATGAAATATATGACACAGTCGGCCAGGTTGGTTCCGCTCTTCCATATGTCCGATAAGCAACGCTCGCAATTCCATTCCAGCATCATGCTTGTCGCTAAAGCATGCCAAATAAACCGCATATTGCTGCGCATCCAGAATGCATTATAACTGCTATTCCAAAAACGACAAAGGGAATCAATAACAAGAGAGGAGAAATGAAGAAGAAAAGAAATCAAACGGTATCAAAGGAGGGAGGATGCTCGCTGGCTATGCTTCTAAAAGACCCGTCTCTCTACCAAACTGCTGATACACAGACACGCTATTCAACGGAAACGCCATGACTTCTTCATAAGAGTGAAACCCGTTACACCGCTGGCACAAGAAGCCCGGTTCGTTTTTCAAAATATTGCAGATTTCGAGAATCGCTCGCAGCCGGTACTTTGCAAACAGCGGGACGTCGATGCGCGGCAGGGATACTGTCAGCGAGACGACGACGGCGTACATGTGTAAGAGGAAGACGAGCAGGAATGGGTTCTTTGCGCTGAGGGAGACGTAGGATGCGGCCGAGTTCTTGACGAACCACGCGGTGAAGGGGTAGACGAGGCGGTATTGGTCTTCGGCGGAGAGGTCGGAGCCGAGGCGTTCATGGACGAGCCGCATGACGTCTCGGAGTTGTCGAAGCACAGCTGAGAGATCGCGGTCGCCCTGGAAGCAAAAGGCCAGGCCGTTGACTGAGCCGATGCCCTCGGCCAGGAGCGTCTTGATGAGAGCGAAGCGATGTTCCATGTCTCCTGTCTCGGGTGGAGATGCGGCTACTGACTCTTCGGTTTCGTAGTGCGTTGGCTCGAATGTAAAGATTTGGTGAAAGGCCGACCGTTTGAGCCAAGGCTTCATCCGGGTGGCCACCTGCTCTACTGTGAGCGGTGTGGAAGAGAGAATGATTTTGTCGAGGCTTACTGTAGAGATGTTTCCTGCTAGGGTCATCAGGGAGCGACTATTACAAATAATGGTTAANNNATCCATGTTNNNTGTGATACGAGCTTGTAGTTGTGTAGTGTTGTATGGTTTGATTAACCTTTGGTTTGANNNATCTTGCAAGAGTGAATAGGTTACNNNCTGATCGGACATTATATATGAGCATCCCAGTGATGCAGCGAGAATTGCATCAGCGTTGTCTTTGGAAAAGCACCCCATTGCACGATACAGTCCATGAAGAGCTTGTTTCCGGTATTGATATGCATCCTGAGAAGCCTCGTGTGATTTTGTAGTTACTGCAAGTCGCTGAGCTGATGTAGCAGCCAAGGTATGTGCAACAAAGTCGTAGTGTGTTGCCAACTGGAAAAGCCTNNNAACAGTCAGCCAACCAACTTGATAGTCTCTATCAAGGCTGTTGCAATTCGAATTCAACACNNNCACGCCCATCTCGCCCCATAATAGGCAGATGTTGGTTGTGTTGCTTAGGTCGAGGATATTAGCAACCAAAGCCATCTTGTAGATGTACTTCAAGTCCTTCATGTCCATGTTGTGCCAACTTGGAGACGGTGCCAGCGATACAAACGGCGGTTCTCCTGATTCTTTCCATTGCTCGCATAATTTTTCAATGTCTACCGGCCACCAAAGGGCTGAGGCCTCCTTTTCGTCTGGGTCTTCAACCTCAGTCTGGTCGGGGTACTTGCATGTAATCTTTGACGAAAGACATCTGTGACTGTAAGGAAAAAGAAAAATTCGAGTCATTAGCATGAAATTAGGTTGCTTTGAAATAGAAAAAAGGGATAGAGAAGAAAGACAAACCATGTTGGTCGAAACTCATCACATTTGACATGTCGCTGCTTACAAGCTTGACAGCCAAACTTTGATTTCGTGTGACTTCGCCGCAACACAGGTTTTACGGTCGCCATGTTTCCAAGCAACTCCATTTGCTCTGTCAAGTCAACTTCTGAACTGGGTTCCCTCCTATTCATTAATGATTGCATGTTCTCAGCCCTGTCCCGCTTGTCTCGCCTAGGAGGGAACCAAGGGGGAGATAGGGCTTGTGGGGGCGAGGGTTTGCCACAACGAGATGTATGTCGCCTAGATAGATTTAGATCCGCATGGGACTCTATTCCTCCCTTTCGTAAAACACTCCGTGGTTAGCACAAGAACCTCCGCGGGATCTAAAGACTTGGGCCTTTTGGGGGCTGGTTGTACAGTAGCGCGCCCCCCTTGGCAATGACAAATGCACGTTTAGAAACCAGCCTAGCTTATTTGTGTTTGTTGTGCTCAACTAGCTCCCAAGACTTCGTATTTTGGAATTCGATAAATCAAAAAGGATTCGAAAAAAAGCACCGTTTCGCCTTACCAGCAAGACAAACGACAACAGCCGCGCGGGTTTCTCGCCTGTTAGACTGTGGGACTTGTGTTACTCCACATATTAAGCTATGGGTTGCTTTGTTGTAAGAATTGGTTTTCCCCAAAAGGAACTTGCATGCTGACAAGAGCAAGAGAGGAAAAGGGAAAAGAGGGGACCGTGGACCGGTTTATATACATTGTAAATTATACACCCCCTAAAAAGATCATTTCCGCTATTGGCAGTAAGTTTGTAATCGCAGCATTTGCCAGACCCCCATATATCCTATACACGTATAATAGAGAAACCGGGAAGGGATCATACATGATGTCTCTTACACGTCGCCAGTTTTATTAATGATGATGATTTCCCAGGGCCGCCACCTCGATGACCGCGTCTGCAAAAACCTGGGGGCTCTGTAAGGGGATGTTCTCGCCACACCCATGCACAATGTGATGCACCCGAGGCCCTGCAAAGTGCTGGGCCGTGGACGATCCATCGGTTGCGGGAAAGACTGGCGCTTGGTCTGGATCCAGCGTCACGGAGGGGGCGTGGATGGAAGGCAGCGAGTCGAGCCTCTCGGCCAACTCTGCGTAGGCCGGGTCTCCAGGCGCGTAAAGCAGGCGGTTGCGGTAAAAGTTGGTCGCGATCTCGACGTAGTCTGGGTTGCGAAACGCCGGAACCGCAGCGTCGAGCTCAGCTTGCGTATAGTTCCACTGTGGGCTGTTCTTGGACCACAGCGTCTCAGCCCATCCCCGCGTGTCATTGGCGAGGCCGCCGAATCCTTGCGGTGTGAGAAAGACGTAAAAGTACCAGCGGTTAGCCAGGGACGCGGGAGGCGCGATCGCCCACGCCGTCTGGCGATTCTGGATCAGGTATGAATTTGCAGCCACCATGCCGGAGCATCTACCCGGCCACAGGGCTGCTGCCGCGTTGACGGCCACCGTGCCCCAGTCGTAGCCGGCGAATATCGCCTTGTCAATATGCAGAGTGTCCATCAGGTCGACGATATCCTTGCCGAGGGCGGCCTGCTCTGCACTACGTGGGGTTGTGGGAGACAGGAAGGTCGTCGTGCCGTAGCCTCGCATATACGGGACAATCAAACGATATCCCTGCGCCATCAGCTTTGGCACCACATCGACGTAGGTGTCGATGGAGTAAGGGAAGCCGTGGACCAAGATGACCACTGGCGCGCTTGAATCGCTCGGTGCCGAGTCATAGTAAGCGATGGACAGAGTGGAAGTGTTGGCATGGCGGATGGGCGTCAGCGTTCGTTGGAGGCCTGACTCGAGCTCTATCGCGGTTGAACAGCTCGACAAACTAATAAGCAAACCAAGAAGGAAAACGCCTCGGATAGGCTTTCTGAGGACAGACAGGGGTGACAGCATAGTTTAGTTGCAGAAGATAGACTCAGAGACAACGTTGTATTATCAAGATGTCAGAAGTCCCTGGGGGCCTATCGAGATGAAAATGCTCGGCGAGATTAATCAAATCCAAAGTCTTTCCGACAGAGACAACCAAACAGATCATATTTATACAAATTTTACAAGTCTTGCCCATCTCTCTCTCCTATAACCGATGGAGTTGGACTAACACCGAAATTACGACTACGGCGATAATTAGCAGTCAATGTCGATTTTTCTGCATGGAAATGCCTAGTCTCGGCGTTCTGAAGCAATGTTTTGCGCTGAACATCCCCTACAGATGGCCAAAGCACGATGCAATTCACAGCAGTAGTTTGCCATACTATCACCATACGAACCAAAGTTGAGCTAACAAACAACATGATCTTCACTATGAGGCTCCGCTTGAACAGGGTCGGCAAGCCAGCCTGGTAGGGCGCAGCATAGCTCTTTTTAGATAGCTGCTTTTGTCAGCGTGTCAGATTTTAGCGGCGGCCGCGACAATTGGTGGAGCGGAAATCCGCACAAAAGAATCTCCATCTGTCGATTGGGCGATCTAATGGCATAAAGGTCTGGGGAGGGCCAGTTCCGGAAGTGGATGTGTTGAGCAGGTTTCTTGGAATTTGGAATATAGGCGGTAGGGCTGTGGGATAGTTGGCCAAAGCATCTCAACTGAGACAGCAAAGAGGATTTGAAATCCTTGTTCAACTCGCTCCCCCCAAATAAAGGCGGAAGGCAACCCGATCCCTGTTCTTCCCAGTGCCATATCTTTTCATACGTGTATATATGTATTTTGGGGAACCGATCCCTGTAAGCAAATCCTCCCGCTAGACTGGCACCAATTTTGCCTCCAATGAGCCAAAGTCGTGGGCACTTGGCACTTGCATAGAGACTAATAAGACCGTCAACTCAGGTCAGAACCTTGGATCCTGAATTGGACCAGTCAGACACAAACTGTCTCTTTTGCCCCGGTTAATTGGCCGGTGGCCGGCGACTCAGGTGCAACAACTCGTCCGAGTTAGCCATGCGAGGCAACCAGTCTTCGGGAGATGGCACGGGAGAAGGGTCGTCGATCAGACTAAACTACTACAAGCATTCTTTGCGTTGCATTGGGCACAAAAAGAGCAGCCCTACGCAACCTTGCGGCCTCCTTAATATCAATTACGAATGGAACCACTCTGGATTACGGTGGCTTATTGCCTTGGTCAGTTAAAACGTGATTATTAAACAACAAAAGAACCCTCTCATCCTCTCTTCAACTTGCCTCACTGGGTCAAACATTCAGACAGGGGTCGGGCACAGACCGACAAAGCTTAACACTTGTTTAGCAGGTTTAGCGCGGCTGTCTATCAGTTTTCACGCAGTCTAGGTGTTCGGAGATTGCAAGGGAAAGAGACCACAACTCGGAGTTGGTCAGACATATTTATGACTATCTAACGACTATTATGCCTCTGTCAGGTATAGTCATCGCCGACCGCTGTGGTTCTTAGTCATGATCGCGAAACCGAATCCGAAATGCCCGCCGAGTGCCGCAAAAGGCCGAAGCCATATCCCACTCCGCTTGCCGTCGCCACTCACCCAAAGACTGGAACTACTTGACTATTACTTTTTTTGTCTTTTTTCAAATCCCGAATAACGCAAAAATATCCCGAAGAAGCAAATGCCCTCCCTTACGTGTCGGTAGGGAACTCGTCGCTCGGAATGTCCGCCCGAATAACTGGCCCCAGCCAGGATTCGTAGTCGTCGGGGTTAGTCTCGTTACCATTCCACCTCAACGCCCGGAGAAGCGGCCGATAATCTCCAGACGAGATGTTGTACGACACGTTGTCATCGTTTGTCAGCGTAGGAAGCAGAAGGGCCTGAGCGAAGAAGTGGTTGATTATGGGCTGCGACAGCGTGGGGCTGTTGGCAGGCGCATCATCGACAGTGATTGAGAACAACTGGCCATATGTGGGTACGCCGAGAAAGCCGGGTAGAATGGCCTGTGAAGGGGGCTTGTAGTCGATGTGGACATCTGGGTCGAAGCCGTAGATGGAGGGCACGAAGGAGACGTTGGCGGGCACGAGGTCGAAGCGGATGAAGCGCGAGGGCAGCAGCACATCCACCCGGAAGACGGGGATGAATGACTTGGACGGGTCTGTCGACCAGTTGTACGAGTCAATGTTGGGCGTTGGGATCTGTCCGTCGGCCAGCAAGAGGTCGTTTGCCGGCAGCTTCAAGATGCCTGGAGAGTCATACGGCAGCTGGGTCGTCACGTTGTGCATGATAGGGCCAACCTCGGTGCGGTTATAAGGCACGCCAATGTATGGAATCGAATAAGCTGCATCGTCAGAGGTGATCTTTACGAAGCCGCCATACACGGGCAAGGACCACGGCCAGTCATCGTGCTGCGGCTTGATTTGAACCTGGACTGTAGCAGACTGGCCCGGCCCCAGAGTCAGGGATGACTGCGAGAAGCTGGCAGAGGCAGGGACGTCGAGAGGAATGACCTCACTGCCGCCGTTGTAGTCTGTGTTGCCAGTCAGATAATTATAGTAGACGCGATAGAAAGACCCCGGGCTGTGCTGGAAGGAGTATTTCTTCCTCGACTTGGACTGGTTCGTGATGGTGATCTTCCGAGGCGCCGGCGTTTCCGAATCGTGCAGGCTGAGCTCAGATGGACTGATGACTGTATCCGCCTTGACAGCCGCATAGGCGTCGATGAGGCCTCCTCCCTGGCGAGCTGTAGAAGCAATCTGCTTGGAGTTGGGTTCGTTGACGGGGCCGGCGGTGGTCATAAGCCGTGCATACAGTTCCGCGACGGATAGATGCGGCTGCTGAGACTTGAGCAATGCCAGACTTCCTGCGGCAAAGGGGGTGGCCATCGAAGTTCCCGACAGCACAGCATATCCGCCGGCTTCCAGTGGCCATGTAGCCAGGATGGTTCCTCCCGGTGCCGAGACCTTCGGAGCCAGTGACATTTCAACCGTCGGGCCAAAGCTGGAGAAGTCATCGGGCGTCCTCCCCAGCGGGTCAGCAGCAGAGCTGGGCTTCTTGCCGTCAAAGGTGAGGTAGTATTTCTGACCAGCGGGCAGCTGAGCCAGATTGTTGACGAGTTGTTGTGAGTTGTTGTAGTCCAAGTATAGAAGAGTCGTTGGATCCTCGGGCTCGTCCACGACAATGAGCAGCTCCTCGGGTTGATACGCCAGGATTGCTTGAGCACCCAAGTCCACGGCCGTCCCCCAGGCCGTGCCGCACCAGCTAACCCATGATACCAACAAGATAGTGTTGTTCCAGTCAACAGAGGCCGCGGCCAGAGCATCCCAGGCCGGCTCGTAGCATCCGCTGGAGACGTTGGCATCGATTGGGACGTCTAGACCAGTTCCCAGCTGGTAGACCTCGACACGACCGAGACTATTTGCGGGAAACACAGAGACATAGTCGATGGCCTTGTGCTTGTCATCATGGGCCGTATAAACCGTCGGATAGACTTCGTTCTCAATCGATCCCACGGACAAGGCATTAGTGGATATGCCCGGCGCAGCAGTCGAGAACACTCCAGCAGTTCCAAAATTCCCAATGGCAGCAACAACGGCCACGCCGTGGTTGGTCAGTCTGGTGATGACTTCATCAAACGGGTTGATCTCCTCCCAGATATCGTACCCACCGATCGATATAGACACAACATCCGCCCCATCCTGCGCAGCCTTGAGAAAAGCCGAGATGATAAGCTCATTGCTGGTGCTTCCCTCACAGCCAAAGACGCGGTAGGATGCCAAGGTTGCTTCGGGAGCGACTCCGACGAGGCCGAATCCCACATTATCGGGATCCTCCATGCCCACGATGCCTAGTAACGTTATTTCGTTAGCTTGCTCAACGCTCTGACCCGGTTCGTCACACTTCATNNNCAGNNNTGACATGTAACACTTTGACTTACCGGCAGTGTGAGTGCCGTGTCCACCATCCACGCATGTTGCCAGGGGGTCTGGATCCGGCACAGGAGTGTTGCTACCGTCATAATCGTCACCCACAAAGTCATATCCCAAGGCAATCTTGTGTCCTCGTCCAAACCCACCGCCCAGTGCTGGATGGCGATAGTCAACTCCAGTGTCGATAAGAGCCACCTGCACGCCTTTACCCTTGATGCCCTGGTCGTGAAGCTTCTGCACGTTGCTCATGGCCAGCGGTTGGTTGACCTTGGCACTGCCTCTGAGATTGGGCAAGGATGTCCCCTGGCTGATTTTCGGAGCCCCCGCNAAGTGATATGGCTCCGGCCGGGGCACAATGGCGACTTTCCAGGCATTCTTGACGCCGGTACTTTGACGCAGCGTGCCGAGGTCGACGTGCGTATTAAACGACACCGATACGCCGTAGAAGAAGTCGGTGCTGTTGTACTGCTGGCGAACGCGGTACCCAACCTTGGCCCCTGGCGCCGTCTTTGCGAACCGCTCCTTGGGCTGGAGGTCAGGGTGGAAGTCTGGCTGCAGCTCGACGATGAACGTGTTGGGGACCACGGTTGTGTTTTGGTTCGACACCAGCGGGTTCTTGTTGGTGTTTGTTGTGATGGTCAGCGAAGACGATGCTCCGCCGACAAGGGCCAGCAGGCCCAGGGCAGCATTGAACTTCATTGCTTCAACTCCTCACAGAGAGGGACTCGAGAGTTGACAACTCAAGAGACTTTGAGACGAAGGGCCTGCTTCGAAGCCTGTTCATCAAGATTTGAGGTGATGTATGTCCATTTATATACAAGGACGGCCATAGTCTGCGGATCGCAAACTCACGACATCTCCCCTCACTGACTTACCAAATGTCCCCGATCATCGACCGATCATCGAGGTATCATCGTCTCTGATGACAATGCATCTACTCATTTGAGAAAGGTCCAATCGTTGTATCGGGAATACGAGGAACTTTTCTCCCCTCCAGATACGAGGCCCCGTGTGATCCGGCTGGCTACAACTTCGTATCCCATCGCAATTCCTGCAACAACGCACACCATACAGACAGGCATCTCCGCAATTAGATGTCAATCGGCAGATACGACAAAGTCCGTCGGCAGAGAACTTTTGTATCCGCTTCGGCAGACGGCAGTCCGGGGTCGTTATCTTTGGTGCTATTTTTAAGCTTCTTTTGCTGCTTGCTCTTCGTTTCTTGGTCTTTTTGTTTTTTCAAGCTTGCATGATTTCAGCAATGGGCTGTTGCTTTATAAGGTAGGCAATGTGATGGTACACACGCTCATGCTGAAATAGGGATCTTCACCGCATACCCCTGTTGTGATGAATAGCCGGAATATACCAAAGTAGAATAGCAAGGTATAGTTCAAATTCTGGGGCTCGCAAAGACTTACTGGACTTGGATGCATGAACGGTTAGTCTGGATGGCTCACTCTTATCAACAACCAATCTATCGCTTTTACGACTCTAGATGCAAGGTTGTATCTTGCCGAGGATGCTACCAAGGGCTGGGCTAAGTGCGTATAAGTGGCGTATTCCAGTGCAACAGATGTCTGAACAATACGAGGCCCCTCAGGAACAAGGACCGAAGCAATCCCTTCTCCGACATCATGCGCAGTTTGTACACCATATTTTACGATTGCGAATGTCAAATGCAAACTAACAGCTATTAGAACTGGTTATGTGAAGCACCAAGTTTGTTATGCTTACCTAGGTATCGTAACCGCAGACACCATGCACTGAACGCAACTATCCCAACATCACAACTGCATACAAGCACATACATTTGAGGATTCTTCTTTTTCTTGCTATCTAATTCATACCCTATTGAATAAAAGCATATGTTTGTTAGAGATCCTGTATCCTTGTGTTGAATTGACAAAAGAGACACGAGTACTGGAAGGTGTTCTCGAAATGGCGGGGTTTATTACATTGCCGGCCCCGGCTCAGACTTAGATCTTAATTCTCCGCTTCAAAGGCCGTATTCCGCTTATTTAAGACGCAAAAGGCTACACCAACCACAGATTCAAGATAAAGAATACAGGGTCATCTAAGCGCTCAAAGTGGCTTTGGAAATACACGATCCGTGAATAGTTAATAGCATTTCTCTGTTTTAGTAAGGTTTGGGATTAGTGAATCAACAGCAAGCAGCGGACAGCACAATGAGCAGCGTTGCAAGTCCAATGTAAACAAGTCAAATTCACCCCAAACATTTTATCTAACGCCAAATTTCGAATACAGACATTCTTCGTTATATCCAAGGTCATTTTCCCAACATCTAGTTCCCCCAGGTCTCGGTGGTGTCTCTCTCTTGAAGATCGAGATGGAATGCTCTGATGATAGAGTCCGCATCGTCGATGGCCAAGGGACGTACATCCGCCATGGCCTTGATCTTGGTTGTTCTGATACACAGTCAATACTTGGCTTCTTAAAAGTTGAAGAAGAAGCAACTCACAGTAGCTTGACTTGAGCATCGGTCATGTGAAGTCCCAGCTGCTCGACTCGGCTCTTGATTGAGTTCCATCCGGTCAGACGGTGGGCAAAGTGGACATCTGTAAGTAATTAGTTTCAAAATATTAATGAACGCTGGGAAATATCGTGAAAACGCACATCTGCTCATGCCGAAATCCTCAGGGTTGATGATCTCATATGTCCTATGTGTTTGTTAATTCTCTATAGGCAACGTTATACCGGACTTGCATTCCGGAGTTGACGCAGCGAAAGGAAACTTACGAGGGTGAATTCAACTAGAAAGAGAAAGAGATTAGTATGACAGTACAGTATCCTATAGAGGACTGGCACTTACAATAGCCTTGCTGTGGATGCCAGCCTTGTGGGTAAAGGCACAGAAGCCGGTAACCGGGTTGTTGAAGGGCACGTTGACTAGTTACGTGGTGAGTATACCGATTCCAACGCAGATACAGGGTGACTCACTGTGAACAGCCTCGGCAACGATGTTCTCAATGTCCTTGAGACGATGAAGGTCGTACTTGCGCTTGACGTACTCGGGAGCCGCCACAATCATTCTCGCAAGGAAAGCTCCGAGAGGAGCAATTCCGTTTCTCTCACCTGCACTCGGGGTTAGGGGAAACTAGATCTTAAGTGACAGTTTCAAGACGTTATGCTTACCAATACCCAGAACACTGGTATCAATGTCTAGCAAGAGTGTTAGTGAAAGTTTACCAGCAAAACAGTAGTGTCAACAACCCTCCCAACATTGAGTGTGGGAAGTTTGATCACCAAGGATAACTTACGAGTAGCACCAGCCTCGAGAGCAGAGTAAGCATTGGCAACCGCGCTTGAGTAATGTTAGCATCCACACAGCCTTTAACTTGTGAGAGAGAGAGGTTTGCTTTACCAGCTTGTGTCATCGTGGCTGCTTTACGTTAGTCTCTATATCCTGGTATAAGAAATCCCGGACGTTACTTACAAGTGGCACTCAATATCGCACTTGACAACTCCACGAAGAGTTCGAACGAGATCGTAGACTTGTCTCGGCGAGGCACAGCCACTGCGAAAGTGTCAGTAGTCGTTCATAGATCAATTGTAATAGGGATGATCCTTACACAGTATCTGCAATACCCACCCGGTGGACGCCGGCGTTATCGACGGCTCTGTATAGACTCAAAAGATCCACGAGATCACCTGCATTATGTTAATATCGTATTTCTATTGTAATTATATGAGGTCACTAGGGATTACTTACTCCTAAGCCAGTGTTAGTCGCCATGTTCCGCCGAGTCATAAGGATGAACGCACCTGAATGAATCTTCGCTAGAAAATCGGACTTCGACACCTCGGCTGAAAAATGTTAGCATGAGAGTCAATGGTGACCAAGAGCAAATTCGAATTACCTCTTGATGTAGTTGACGACCTCTAGGGCTTGTTTGGTGATGGCAGCCATGTCCTTGCCATGTGAGTGCTCTCGTAGGAAGCTGGATGTTCCAATGACGACATCGACACCGTCAACACCACAGTCACAAGCTATATAGAGTTAGTATTGTCAGTTATTGTTGGTGATGGACCACAACGTACCGATCTTGGCATCCTCCAGGGTACACCGGGTGTCTAAGTGAGCATAGTCAATATGATGAATCGATTGAGAGAGCAGAGGACATGGCAATTGGTCCAACTAACGAGTAAGGATCTTAGCCTGTGGAGAAGGTTAATAAAAGAACAGATGAGGATAGAAAATGGTAGATGACGTGCCTTGAGGCCAAGTTTGCAGATGGCCTCGCAATCAGCTCGGCTGGCGGGAGAAGCGCATGGTGAAGTCAACTCAATGTAGTCAACACCAAACTCGGACAGCGCAGTCGCACTATAAATGACTTTAGCCTTCCGTTGTATCAGAATCAGCGAGAATGGAGAGGAAGTCGTACATCTTGATCTTGGTTTCTGGTCGCGTGTAAGTGGACGAATGGACAATGCACAAAGGCGGGGCCGAAAATACCAGTATCGAAAAAGGCGTTGGCAAACTGCTCGCCCTCTCTTAGGGTTGATTCGATGCTATTTTGAGTTAGCAAGAGCCCATTTTCTATAGGATTCAGATGTCAAGGTACATTTTGAACTTGCCGACATTGGAGATGAAGTCAGCGATGTGTTGGTAGGGAGATGTTGTAGCTGTAGCTGTAGCTTGCGCGCTGTGGCTCGGGACAGGAAGACCTGCAGCGCCGTTGGTTGCGGCTCCAATGCTCATATTGAACGATTTAAATGTGAGGGAAGATTCGTGAATGGTTCGTTGATCGTAGAGTCCGAGGCCAAGAAGACAGCAGAGAGGCAGAATATTTAGTGTGTTGAAGTGTTGAAGTGTGAAAGTAACGAATAAAGAATCTTGGATGGCACACAAGATGGTGGGAACGAGAGAGAATAGGAGTTGGATTGATGGAAAATGGAAACATTCAGCACAAAAGGGTAAGACAAGAGGTGCTACTACGACTAAACGTTTTACACGGTGGTGAACAAGGTCAATGGAATCATGCGTACATGTATAGCATACGCACAGCATGTATCCTTCTTTAATACTACTAGATACTACCAAGACAGCCAATCTAATAGTAATAACATTGATTCATCTAAACAAGACGGACAGACAATCCCACATCGAATCAAGCCCGTTCCTTTGCTACGGACTCCGAAATATGCATCTAATTAAGCCACCCCCGGCACCAAGCGGGGTTGTCAGCTCCGGATGTAACCCGGCCTCCGGGAAGCGCCCGGAATACATTTACGGTTTGAAGTATTTGCCAATCAGACGAATGTCGCTGGCCAGCGCTGCCGGGTTGTCCACGCCGGGGAAGTGGCCGCCGAATTGTACCTCTAGAGCAGGGATTCATTCCATCAGCATCACATCATCACACTGTGTCTCAGGTAGTTAGACTCACTGTTGTAGTAGACCAGGTTGCCAACCGTCGCCACCAGCTTCGCCGGATAAAACAGAATGTTGTACTGAAAGTTTGTGAAGAGCAGAGGCTGCTTGCTCCTGGCAGTTCGGTAAGTGTGCGAGAAGCCGTCGGGATTCTGGGCGTAGACAAAGGCGGCGGAGTCGAACGTCTGCGTCAGGTAGTACAAGGACACATGCCTGAGAATCTCATTGTCCGTCATAAAGGACGGGCCGGTGCCTCGTCGTGGGTCGGACCCTGTTGCAGTCGTTAGCATCATTACTCGGATTTGNNNTATCAATGGCTGAGGGTGAGGAGCATGGCTCTTTGACGAAGTGCACTTACAGATGACGAACTTTTCAGCAAGCCAAGCCAGCTGTCCGACGGGGTTGTCGTATAAAGCAAGGCCAACCGTATTCACNNNAGCACA
>JARWZN010000003.1:3445521-3580404 GCA_030015385.1 Trichoderma sp. BMH-0061
GGAATTTCTCTTGCTNNNCAATGGTTTAACCGTGACNNNGAGAGAGAAAGGGAGATGACATACCGTAGTTGTCTGTTCAATATAGTAGCCCGTGCCCGAGTTCTCAAAGTCCATGGCCCTATCTTCCAGCTCAATCTCATCCGCCGCAAGCGCAATGCCCTGCGCCGCCAATTGCTCCGGCGTCAGCGCAAAAAAGGGCAAAAACGCAAAGTGCACCGCCTTGACCGTCGTGTTGAACTGATCGTACATGTCAAACGCCACGCCGCTGCCCCAGTCCGTTCCATGCACGGCATACGTCTTATATCCCAGCACCTGCGTCATGAGCGTGTTGAACAAGGTTGCCGTGTCGGAAATTTCCCAGCCATTGGGCGCGGGCGATGAGAAGCCGAAGCCGGGGAGGGATGGCACCACGATGTGGAATGGCTGGCTGGAGTTGCTCTTCAGTTGGTCGACTAGGTGTGTCATTTCTAGGAACGAGCCGGGCCAGCCGTGGAGCAGGATGAGAGGAATGGCGTTGGGATCTTTGGACTTTTCGTGAATGAAATGAACATTTTGAGTTCCGATTTGAACCGTAAAGTGGTTGTATCTGTATGTNNNGGTCAGCTTGTGAAATCCATCTACGCTGCTNNNTCCATACGTATTGATCTGCTCTTGTTCTTTTGTCCAGTTGAAGCTCGTTAACCATTCATTCTGCAGACTCTTTAACGTAGAGAGGGGAATTCCCGTGGTCAAGCTCATATTCTGGTTTGCATTGGCGGCAGGAAGCTCTGCTGCAGGAAGAACTGTCCTCTGAATAAGATCAAGCATGTGAGGCACCCGTGAAGAAAGATTGACTGTGAAAGGCTTTGCGACGGGAGCGTTTGCCGCAGCTGCTTTGGACAGCAGCCCGAGGGAGCCAAGAAGAAGAGAAGTCTTCATCTTGAAATGTTGCAAAGATGGTCCACGGCTGCTGAGTGTGTCGAGGGAATAGCTGTTTTCCTATCCAGCTAATGCTTCTGTCCTGAGTAAAACTTCTATTTCATTGAACATTCATGATCCCTTTATATATCTTGATGCTCTCGAGTTTGATATCTTCATCTAGAACCAGGTTTGATTCCTATTGGCTCTTTTCGCTACGGGTCGCCGTAGGAGACATTATACTATTCGGGAAATATGATTGTTGCCTTTTCCCCTGCAGGCCCCACGATGCTTGGTCCCGTTTAACAGTGGTCAATGCAACAATGCTGAGTAACAGGTGCTTTTTCTTTGCTCTTTGCGCGGGAAAGGGGGCATTTGGCCGCGGAATATGTTTATACGAAGTTATAAACCGCCGGAACTACTCACCTGTTAATATCGCGAGCCGTGTTGATGCACCCGCTAGGTACAATCGAGACTCAGCGGGTGACACTTTTTTCCTATAGCGGGCGTGAGTCTGGCGGGACGGGTTGGAAATCAAGAAATAAGTAGCCTTCTAATGGAGCATTTTCATGCGCTTTTCACGCCCGAGCTAGGTTTGTGTATGAAGCCATCGTGAACTGGGCAAACTTCAAGGGGCAAACAAGCCGCCGTCGGAAAGACTCGGCAGTTGAACCACTGGCCCCAGTTTCTTTACAACACTAGGCAATAATGAAGGACTACTCCGTACTCGGGACATATTCTAATCACTCAAGTAAAACCTAGACAGACATATATAACCAGCACGACATCGGATAGCTAAAGATGTCTCCAAGCTGTCTTGAGCCATGACCACAAAGCTGTGAGGTGGAGTCTCGACGAGAGACGATCTCTTGAGCTTAACGGCCATTAGCCAACTAAAAAGCACGCCGTGTCCGGGCTGGCCCGTCAAATGTTCCTCGGGATGTCTTGCTCTAGCTCGGGGCATTGCTGCACTAGTGCATCTGTGCTTTGGGCTTGATTACGAGCTATCTTGGTGTGAGTAAGCGTTTACGAGAAGTTTGGTCAGGCTTTGGGCTTATTTTACAAAGAATGGTCGAATTGTAGGGTAGATTGGTGAAGAATTGGGTGTTTACAGCATCCCGTAGATGCAAATGTCGGCATCTTGTCTCTTGCCGTGCAGTATCATGATCATAATGGCGTGCGAGGATTTTGAGAACTATTTTAACAAGTCGTTCATTAACCCACCAGATAGCGTAGAAAATATAAAAATTCTCAAATGATGTTGAGATCGTTTACTCAAGCAACGAAAACGTGATGTCTATCCTTTTCGGGAATGCTCTCGTAGCCATTCAGACGGCCCAGTGCACATGTCAGCATCTGCACCGTTTTTGCACTGAAACGGAACACTCAACGTCCAACTCGATACTGCATCCTTACCAGATCAATCTACATATCCAATGCAGTAGAATCAGCCACATCTCCGTCTTTCATACGGAGACAGAACACATCAATTGGCCAACCGGAATTGTCCAAGCCGACAGAAAGGCTACAGTTCCAGCACTGTCCTGCACCGCCAGCAAGCCATGCCCCCTTCACCGCCATCACCACTCACATGTAAACAGGATGGCAGTCCCCAATATAAACCCACAATCCCCCATAAAGATCCCCGTCACTTCTGCCAACGCAGCAACGCATTGAGAGCAGGGCCAAGAAAGAGAAAAGGGTCAGCTGAATCCCCCCGTTCTTGGGCTGCCACGCATACAGGGCGTGAGCCATGCCATGCCCATGCCCGCATGGAACAACGACAGAACTTGCTTCTGGAAGATAGTACAAATGTTCCACGCATGTGGCCCCCTTATTATGTATTGCCAGCTGGATCACGGCGTGCATGAATACTTACATGCACTCATGCGAGGCACCTTGTCATCAGCATGGTACTGTATCAATGGGGTCTTTGGGCAGAGGAGCAGTACGGGGTTGCATCGACACGTGTGCACCCGCGGTAGATGCGTCTCAACTGCCGGAGCAGAGAAACACGAAAGAGAGAGAGAAGCCAATTGAGAGAGCTGGATATGCCGTTTTCTATCTTGCAATGAAATGCTATTAAGAGTACGAGTAATACGGGATAAACACTATTATTAGAAGCCGACACGATGCGATACGATGTGACACGAACAACACGAGCCATCTATCACGAACATCGAAATGAAACCAACCCTCTTCCCCGGACAAACACTTATCCACACATAGAACAGACAATTAGTCTCGTAAACTTGCAAAAGCCACAAAACGGATTGCCAAATGGAATAACCCGCTGTCAAAGGGACAAAATAAAAGAAGAAGCCATCCCACACCTCCTTTACGCCAGTTTTGCCCACGTACTGTACAACCCACTCACACCTTTTCGATTTTTTCTCCCCCATCCCGCTTCATTCACCGGGGCGCCCCCTTTGTTCAAAAACGGCAAGAAAACGAACGAGCAAACCACAAAAGCCCAAAAAACAAAAAGCCACAAAGAAAAATTTTCCTTTCCCTCGGTCTGGCTTGCTCTGCTTGTCCTTTTCTACCCCAAGGCCCAGCGGCCATTAAGTACTTTGTTTCTTGAAAAGCCGAATTCTTTTCCCGAGAGGCCGGTTTGCCTCCCCCAATTCGGAGGTCTTTTGTATCTTTATTCGCCGTTCATTTTCTTTTGTTCGGTCGCCGTTCCGGTGTCGCGTTGGAGTTTAGCTTAATGTAGTTACAAACCTTTGGGGGTGGCACACATTCACATGGTTTTGGGGATGGGGACGGCTGAAGACGCGCTGAAGCGGCACAGGAATTTACGAGCTGAAGAGCTGAAGTGAAATACCGTAAGAATGAGGCGATTCGATTTTTTTGCCTGCGACTGTATTACGTCGTCAAGTAAAAAAGATACGTGTGCGCATCATACATGTAGGCAGGGTCTTCGGTGAGCGAACATCTCCTCCATATCGCGTGCATCTCAGTGGAAACTTCATGAATCATCTCAACAACCATAATCATCGCAACACGCAAAATTCTTCCTCCTATCATCGGCGGCAAGGACGCGCGCTCATCCCCGAAACTACGGTCCGATCTCCAAAAAAGAGAGCGAAAAAAGGAGCGAAGAATAAAAAGAGTGACAATCATGACTTGGTAAGGTAACCCGCGTGGCGTAACACTTGCGGCCAGCCACATGGCACCGCAAAATGCTCCATCCAAGGCAGCCATGATTCAACACTCAAATGTCACTGCCAATGTCACTGTCACGCACATGTCATTCAAGAGTCATTTTTTGTGTGTTTTTTAGAATTTGTTATTTGCATTTGTTATATTGTTATGGTATTCCTGCCATTCAGTTGTTTCGAGACTTTGGGTATAATCCCCTGCCCCCCACGACCTCCCATCCCCATATCGCATTATCCTTTCCATCGTAAAAATAATAAGTTGTAACCAAAAGATATTGTTCTACAATAAATCCCGTAAAATAATAAACAAAACAATAAAAAAGACACCATCCATATTTTCCCATGGGGTATAAGAAACAACCAACAGCGAAGTCAGTCGCCGAAACCATGTGAAAGCCCGATTGGATTTGAACCCCTTCTGGAGATGCACCCACACCAGCCAGAATATGTTTGTTGGAAGAAAATATTGAAAGTTCAAGCCCGCGCTCCCGATGCAACCAGTGAATGAAGTCCATGGTGATGGAAAAAAATGATGGAGAGATAAATGATGATAAAACGCCAGTGTAAACCCGTTATGATGAGGTAGCCGAATGATTGGAAAAAATGATATTCTTTTCTCTTTCCCGCAGTCGATGATGGTCTAAAGCGATGAATGTTGTAGCTGGGTATGTGATGATGAAAGAAAGGCCGGCGTAGTCGTGATATAAGATGAGGAGGATGGAAGTGATGATGGATATGGGATGTCGAGGTCGAGTAGGGCGCAGATGATGATGTGTGTAAGGTATGATAGCTTGCATCTAGTTAAAGAGAAGCCATACACGCAGGATGGAAGCCATGCATCAAGCAGGCACTCCATCCCACGTTACCCAAAGACAGGTCAAGGTCGTGTAGTAGTGAAGAGAGTATTAGTTGATTCACTTTCGGTGAGTCTTCTTCAGCGCCTTGCCGTCGTGGTAGTGTCTCCTCGTGCGCTCTCGTCCTCGGCGCTCCTCCTCCTCGTAGGGGCTCTGGTTGCCATCGTCGCTGCTGTTGCTGCTGGTGCTTCGCGAGCGGTCCTCCTCGTACCAGGCGCTCAGCGGCTTTCCGCCAAACATGAGGTCCTCATCCTCGATGATGATGGGCTGAATCCACGCCTGGGCGTTGAGGTCAAGCTCATGGGCGGAAGGCTCCATGGTTTGTAGGTGGTAGTATGAGTCTGACTGCTTGGGAGACATGGCTGGATATTTGTGTGGAGTTGACGCGACCAGCGCTGTTTGAGATTGTTGGCGGTGGTTGTTGGGAGAGGGAGAGATAAGATGTCTCGGATAGGTGGTGGGTTTTGTTTGATTTCCCTCGCGTCGACGCGCAAAAATAGATAGTTTGTTCGTGTTATGTGATTCGGGCCGCGAGTGCGTTTGGTGGGAGTACAAGGTGTGAGTGAGATAAGGGTATATGTGGATAGTAGTATTGATTATTTGTTGTTGTTCGTTAAGAGGATCCTGATCCTGCTATGAGTCGTGTAATCTGATTATGGTATGTTGTTTTCGACGTGATGGTATAAACGATGTTTGTGAATCTGGAGAAAACACAAGATCCAAAAGTCTGGGGGAATTAGGGAGCATTATAGTCGAGTCCTCGATGGCCGCTCCTCGGCCCCGGCGCTCGAGTCAGAGCCAAGAAACTAGCTGCGTCCCACCGAAGAGCCTCGCCTCCCTCCCCATGCCTAGCCGGGGGTGGGTGTCGCAGTAAGAAAAAGGACGGGGGTGTGTCCTGGCCGGGACCATCCGGAAAGGGGTGATGATGTTTCGAGCATGTCAGGATGACCCACGGCTGTGCTACGGCGCTACCAAGGCAGGTTTTCTGGTTTATCGAGTTTGCTATGCTGGGGAAATGCAAATCCAGCTGAGGCGGTCTTTGTTTTGCCTCTCTGTTCAAGAATAGTAACTGAATGAAGGCATACTGACGCCGGAAATGCGCGCACAGCCTCTCTGTTCAGACTCTTTGTTCATTTCGAAACAACTCAATGAACGCATTCTCATTTACAGACTATCTTGACAACTATACGAGTAACTGAAAGAGAAGAGAAAAACGCAGCTGCCAAATAAAGGGGGGAGGGGTGAGACACGGACCCAACGAAGGAGTGCGGCCAGCAAGGGACAAAAGAGAAAACGGAGTTGGGCTCTCCGACTTTTCGGACGGTGGCGTTTTGTCTTTATTCCTTTTATTCCTCTTTTCCTCCATTGCTCCCTTTCCCTTCAGTGCCCAACCCGTTTCCCGAGGCCCGACCCCGGCTATACCTGCTATAAACCGCAACTCGTAGGCCTGAAGCATCAACGATCCTTTTGCCACGCGGCACGCAGTTCACAGCTGATGCGCTGGTTCGCCTCTTTTCAGCTGCGGAAGCCTTGCGTGCTGCGGGGACACGTAACGAATGCGTGCGTGTCTGAGTTGTTACTGTAGGTAAATTCAATAGCACGCATGTTAATTTACCGCCTTGTGTCTGGAACCCTTGGACTTGCAGCGATACTATTTGCCGGGGAACGGGAATGCCTGCACCGCCAATTTAACAAGCTTGATTTCCTTTTCATTTCGCCGTCCCACTGCGGCGCGGCAGCGGCAGGGGAGGGATCCATTTGCGAACAACGCAAAAAGCAAAACGGCGGTAAATGGTTCCCTCCTCCGAAATGGCGGTCTCTCCCCAAAGAGCCGGGGATCGCTCTTTTGATTGACACAAAGTTGGGGGTGGCTTTCCCAAAACCCACTCCGAAACTTGTGAGCCACACAGTCCTACATACTGTAAGGGCTTCTCAGTTTTTAGCCCGGATTTCGAGTCAAAAACGGAGAGCGGAAAAGGGAAATTGACAAGAAAGCTTTCCAAAGAGAAAACTGTCACCCGCCCAATCGCCCTTGAGCTGTGGCATGTCTCGCACCCGTGACGGCTCGATTCGAGCACAAGACGCGGCCACCCTCCATCACGAATCGATTCCGGAATCCTTCTTTGACACAGAGAGCTGAGAGCTGCCCAACAACCGCCCCAACCAACCATTCAGGTTGAGAGGGAACAAACGGTGGCCCGAAAAGGACGTGCCGTTTCCGCTAATGCAGCTTGTGCTTTTGAGTTGATGCTTTGCCTCCGGGAAAAGGCCCTAGTGTCTAGTTTTTTCGATGTGGGCGGCCTGCCATTCTCTTTGTTCTTATCCGGACCCTTCTTGGTGGTACACGCGGAGTTGCTTTGTAGTACTCGTTCACTTTGGCATGTGGTTGTGTGTTTTTCCTTTTATCCTTCCTTTTCCATCCAGCCGGCATCTTCTTTCATCCATGCATTCCATCCATCTCGATTAAAGGCAAAACACCAAGAAAGATGCAAACAGAAAGAATTGAACAGAATGACAAAAGGACCGGTGACCATACACACACGCACACGCAGACACACTCCCCATCCCGCCCAGCCAGCGCCATGTCTGTGCTCGACATCCCGTCCCTTCTTTCGCCTTGCCAATCACAGCCCGCCGCTACTCCTCTCGTACATGAAACAAAAAAGCATCACATTACGAGCTGGCCATACGAAACAAACCAGTGCCGTAAATGCAAAAACATTAACCAAGTCAAAGGGCCGCTGATTCGACGCCTCCCCGGATCGACAATGCGGACCAGACGTCAGAAGAGCGGTCTCCAGACTCTTTGGACTCTGTTTAAATTCTCCTTTCTCCGTGCATGTGCTGTTCAATTTGATAGACGCCCCGTTGGGTCGTAAAATGTGACTTGTGTCCTCGGCTGTTCATCTCCGTTGGCAGTTTGGCGAGCAAAGCACAGACAGGTACAGAGATTGCATCTTACCGTATTCTTCCGTATTTTACCAACCCAAAGCAAGATATCGCCGTATTCTTATCATCTTACGCCCACGTATACGGGCATTATATCTCGCAAATGCCCTTGCATCGTCCCTAGGGACCCGTGTTTAAAGATAGATACCGTATGAATACATCGCAACCCCGGCGGTTGATTCCGAGCAAGGGCCGGAGTGACCATCTTACATACATGCGTGATGCTTGTCCTGTTCCTAGCTGCGAATCTACCCGCTCACGTTGCCCTGTTTCCCTCTTTGGGCAGGTCGTCTCTCTTTTGGATTCACATCCCTCCGGGCATCAGGCAAGTCGAAGGGCAAAAAAAGAGCCCGGCGGATGAGCCAATCACCTGCGCTGCAACTGACGATGCCTGCCTTGCACTGCCCTTTTTGGCTGCCTGGATGAAATGGAAAGCTCCTCATCTATGCTTGTCTGCTGCCTATCCCTCGTCGTAAGCACCGTTGCGCCGTTTATCATTTGCTCTTTCGCTTCAGTTTTAATACTGGGCAATCAAAAAGGCTGCCCAGCAAGCAAGGGCTTATGCCTTCGGCCCATGTAACAATCCAATCGCCTCGCTCCGTTGCCCACACACCACTTGTTCGGAGCGCCCAGCCCAGCCCAGGCAACTCAACTCTGACTGCATGCACGGCCGATCGCCTTTGGCTGCAGGCAGAGCCACACAGGCATTTTTTAATTTTCAGGGTTCAAGCTCTTTCGGTGGTTTAGTCCCGGCATACCCCGCGATCCAATAGCCCATCAGAGCGAGTAGATGCAGTAGCACATGTAATATTCCACATATGTAAGGTAGCCTGTGGTGGTTGAGAGAACGTGATAGGCGCCCGGCAAAGACTCACCGGGCCACGAAGAGACGCCCAATCATTAAAACCCCCGTTTACAACGCCGGCTTTTTTGCCTAAACGAACTTTGGCCAGCTGTATCGCTCTGATTGAAAGATTTCGCTCACCGGTGCGAAATCACCCGCATCATCTGCCTAAGCCACCTGGTCGAGTTGGACATCAAAATGTTTGATGAGGGTGGGCATCTAATACAGTTCCGGAGTAAAAGCACCAGCGGAGCAAAACGGGGCACAAAAGAATAGCCCGTCAAAAATGTAACCGCAGATGGTTTGATTTTACCCCATACTCTAGACGGAGCATCTCGGGATATCACAGCATCTGGGGTGGGAGCTAAACAACCCACGCGTGAAGCTAGCATCTCGGAGCTCCAAGCTATTCTGACTCACATGTCTTTCTTTTTGTTTGATGCTCAGCCCTACCTACTCAGATTAGCTATAGGAGGAGGAGGCATTTTGTTCTTCACTCCCTCCGTCTTGTGCTCGTTTGCCTTGCGCCTTTTGGTACACTCATTCACTTACACACACACACCATTTTCTCTTTCGCATACCGCACATGTCGCACATGTCAGAGATGCTGACCCAATCTCATGGATCCCTCGGTGGCGATCCCCGAGCGTGCACGAGGAGCATTCGGCAGATGAACAGCGACAAATTTAATTGATAGCGACACCGCCAGTCGAGATGGATGCAGACACAAGACATATTAAACGGAGCTCGCATCTTTCAATCCGCCCGTTTCCTAGCAAGAACGGGCGTATAGATATCGACACTGTATCTCTTGTAATATCTGAAATACTCGGCGATTCATTAGCATATAATTCGCCGTAGAGGACGGTATCGGGTCCTCTCTCGGCGCAATACCGCCGGCTTGGCTCTTCCCTCCTCTTAGCCGCCCACAAGTCATGATTTCATCCGCCAAAGCGAGAATCCTCAAATTATCCCCCTCAAAAGCACAATGTAAAACCAACCCTATCAGTCAATGACTCGTGCAACAGCCAATACTTGCCATAGCTGGCGTATTGCTCGGCTCTCTGCTCCACGAGATGCCCCAGAGATGGCTCCATAAACCTCCATCGATAGGCGGGGGTTCCCCGCATATGAGCCCCTCGTTTTCGAATCCCTTACTCGTATCGTACGAGTTGATCGTGAAGCTATCTATCAAAATCCTGATCTTGTATCCTGGTGCCTACAGCAGAGACAAGAAATTACCAGGAATGGTATCCCGTAGGCGCCTCGGGGAGCTGACGACTCATATCTGATGTCTTACTTATCCTTGTAGTAAGAAGGTAACATCTCCAGTGCCGACATGTCAGCAAAGTGAGAGACACAGCCTGCTCTCACGTAAACCTATGTTGCCAATCAAGATCATCTTAATCAAAATCCGAGGTCAGATGCAACCACAGCCCTGTGACTGCTGTACCGCAACAAAAAGCGTTTATTCCCGGCTCTTGTCCTCCCCTCGGAGATCAAAATCCCCCATCGCCCTCCCCTCCAAAATCTACCACTGTGTAACCCCTGCAGCGCAAATGTCTCTCATCTCGCCAACATTCCGCCTCACTTTCAACAGACGCAATTCTCTCTCTTCGCACAGTCCAGATCATGCGCCTCCAAATAGCAAAAGCAAAGCACCGTCCACGCGCACCCGCGAAAAGCCGAATGCGATAACACGCATCCGCGCAATCTGATCGAAAAGAACACGCTTGCGAGATTTGGCATATGCTGGCCAGATCCGAGATGGTGATCATGGGATGCCGGGGGGGATCATTGCATTCTCACATGCCGCCGAGATTTAATGGCACGCACACGCTTTTTCCACCGTAACACCACCACTGCAACAATTAGGTGAAAATACAAACTAAGAATGAATTAAAAAGCATTTGGCCTAACTGACCAGTTTAAAACGGTAACAAGACCAAACCCCCCAGTCATCTGCTCCAGGTAAGTAAAATTCATGCGCCATGTTAATTAATTCAAATCCCAAAACCCAGCATCGCAATCAATGACATCATCATTCTTCAACACTTGCAATACCATTAACAAAACAAAACCCAACACCTAAAACCAACAATCGCACACCCCCCGGGCGTCTTCCCTGAAACCCGCATCCTGTTTTTCCCTCCTCTATTAACAGATTTAGAAAACCCGCATCTAAATTAAATCCGCATCTTTCATGATGACGAACTTCAGCCACGCCTCCCGCCGCTGCTGCAGGGGCGCAAACGACGTCATTGCGTCATCGCTCTTCAACCCAATTCCTCAGCTTCCTTTAGGTCGTTAAAACGGTCGCCGAGAATCGCCCCCTTACCTAGAATGAACAACTAATCTATGCTCTTTTTTCATTTCGTGGCAATGGATTCGGTATTCTATCTATAGCTATTCAATGAAAGCTCCGTACATCGGCCGGAGCTTCCCCCGAACGCCTCCGTCATGACGCAATAGTTAATGCCCTCGAAGGCGATCTCCCGATCCAGATTGCTGAGATTCAGAAATGGCCTTTTGCTCCTTTTTGCATGGTTCACTGTTCACCAGGTCCGAATGTGTCTCATGGTGGTTTTGCCTCATGCTCAGTTTTCGCCCTCATGATGCCCTCACGGCGTCATCCATCACCTACCTACCAAAATAGGTAGTCTTTTACCCCCCTCCTACATTCCACCACCGCATCCAGTATTCCTCACAATACCCTGAAGAAGAAAACAACAACAGTTAAGCTGATCCATAGTAAGAAATCCCAATTGTCTTCTCACTCCAACTGCTTCATCCCCCGAATCCGCATCATGATCCAATCTGCACACTTCACATCCTCATACTTTTTCTTCTCTCCTCCAACAACGACACTACACGTCTCATGCAGCCCAAACCCCCAAAAGATGGGAATGCTCACTCTCTCCTTGCCACTGTAGTTCCTCGCTCGATGAACCGTGCTCGTGTACTCGTCATTCGTAATTCTTTGCATGCAATCCCCCAGATTCACGACCAACGTGCCCTCTATCGGCTTCGCGCGCAACCATTGGCCCTCTTTATTGAGAACCTCAAGTCCGCCATGTAAATCCTGCCATAGAATCGTAAACAGCTGAAAGTCCGTATGCGATCCAATCGACACCTTCTTATCCTCCTCCTCATCACTCTTCCTCGCATCTTGTTCCGTAGAAGGTTCAATCGGGGGATAATAATTAATCACGTACGACGAACCCGGATACCTCACCTTCTCATCAAACAATCCCTCCTCCAACCCCAACGACAACGCAAAACATCTCGTCAATGCCCTCGCCAACCTCAAACACTCCCTCATATGCCTCATCATGCTCTCCTTCAACCTCGGCAAATTCCTCGTCTGCTCCCACGGATAATCATCCTCCCAAGCGAGATACTCCCTCGCCTCCTCCGGTATATCCCCTATCCCATCCTCCCCAACAGTATCATCATACCGCGGATCATACTGATACGAAAACGACTCCCGCAAATCCACACTCTCAGCCGGATTCAGCCGCTGCGTATTCGGTCCCTGATATCCCTTATCCCACCTCGTCCCGCTCGAATCCGCCCTCATCTTGATCTCCAAGTCCTGTCTGAAAAACTCCAACCCAGCCTCGTACACGTCCTGTATCACGTCTGCGGGGATGCCGTGGTTCTCGATGTAAAAGAAGCCCATGTTCTGCGCGGCGGCGCGCACCTGCTGAGCTACCGCTTGCCTCTCATCCAGCGACGAGCTGAATATCGGCGAGATGTCGATGATGGGGATTTCAGATGGCAGGGCGTCGCGGAGGGGAGTGCAAAGGATCTTTCGTGTGACGATGCCGCTGGGTGAAGCGAGACGGAGTTCTGTCGTTGCGGTGACTGTTTCTGTAGCCATAGTGGGCGACTTGTTTTGTCTGCCTTCGTCGTTTGTCCAATGTCGAATCGTATGCCAAGTCTCGTTCGAAATGGCTTCACGTAGAGTCAGTATGCAATCAGATTCTAGTCAGGAACAAAGCTTTGCCAGTCACCAGCAATCGAGAAGCGGGGGTTACATCGAGTACTATTCAGCCCATGTAGCACGACCATTGGTCGACACTTTGCCCAGCATATCTCCAGATCTGCAGTCACATAGTCAAGTACTCAGATGTCGTGTCACATTGCATTTTGGGAAAGCAAGTCAGGAGCAAATAGTATCGTTCATTTCAATGTGCCAACCCCCAAACTCCGCGTGCCATGCCCTTAAAAACAACGAAAAAAAAAATGAACTCAAACAAAAAAATACACAAATGCCCCCCTTCCCCCTTCCTGGTATCTTGTTTTTCAACGCCTCGCAATGCAAGATTGTTTTTTTTATATATATTTTTCTTTTTATATCCCCCTTCTCCCCCTTCCCCCTCCTGCCCCTCCACTTCGTCGGAAGTGATGGGAACTGTATAGCTCAACCGGTGGGAACCTTGCGGCTCAACCACCGGGAACTATACAGCTCGACCATCACTTCCGACTCCGTGTTGACGCGCGAGTCGCGCGCTTGGGGGCAGGAGTCCCGTTCCCTGCCATTCCTAGGCCGGCCGCGATCCTGCTGGACCGCTGCTTCTGCGCCGCCGCCGAGGGTTTGGCCGCGGGCTTGGAGACCCGGCTCCCGACCACCGTGGCCTTGGCCTTGGCCGGCCGCCCCCTCTTTGGCTTCTCTTCCTCCTGGTACGAGGCCAGCGGCTCCTTCCAAACAACGCTCTTGCCACGTGCAGCCTTGGAGGTCTCGGCTTCGTCCTGCTGGCTTGCCTCTTCCTCTTCCTCCTCAGAGTGCCGAGCCAAAAATTGGGCAGGATACTCAGCATTCCCCTTGTTACGGCGAGTGTTGGCGCGGGTTTGGTGGACCAAGTCCTGCTGTTCAATGCGCACAGAGCCCAGGGTGTTAGGGGGCGTNCCACGACCGACTTTGGTGGGTGCTGGAGTCGACGGCTTGGGAATGGCGCTTGGCTTGGTCTTCAAACGCGAAGATCGGCGGGATGCGGCCGGAACGGGGGCCTCTTTCTGCTCTTCATCGTTTGCCAGCTCGTCGACAGCATCACTTGTCTTGACTGATGTTGGTGCCACGTCCTTGGCGAGGGGATCTTCATCATCTGAGTGATTCATGGTAGCAACAGGCTTTGGCTTTGGCGGGGTGGTTCGATGAGCACGGCGGACTCGCTTGGCAGCAGGCTCCGGCTTGGCCTCTGGCTCGTTCTCGTTCTCTTCTCCTTCGCTGCTCTCAAATTTGCGCTTCTCCTTTGGCTGAGTCTCCATGTTAGGGCTTCTAGCTCCAAGAGGTTGACGCTGCACAGGGGCGATGGCGATGGGGGAGCCGGTCTCGGTGGTAGAGAGACGTCGGGGCTTCGAGCGTCTGATGAAATCGCGCAGATAATCACGTTCAGGGGTATCGTCGTGGCTGATGGGGTATGGCTTTCCGGATTCTGGACTGGTAGAGGAGCCTTGCTTGTTGCTAAGGGTCGGGCTAGCTGCTTTCTTTTGAGCGCTAGCTTGGTTCACGGGGGTAAATGAGATGGGTGAGGTTGAGGTAGGATCGTTGGTGGTGGTTGAATCGGCGGGCGATGGTTCGGCATCTGCATAGGCAGATTGCTCTCCTGCGTTCTCGGCGGCCATGATGGCAATGCTCAGTGCAGATGATTCGTTCAAAGGTGGCGTATTCTCAAGGTCAGAGAGAGAGCTGTCGGTATTAACGACAAGCTCTGAGTTCACGGGAAGCTCTGGGATTGTGGGAAGTTCCGGGGCCACGAGGGGCTGCGAGTTCATGTCAGGCTTATAGACCATGCCAGGCTGATAGACTTTTCTTTCAGATGTGGTCACGTAGTCAGGAATGATGAACTGATCGGCAGGTGTAAAAGGAACCTTTTGCGATGCTGGAGCGGGTGAGCTGGTGGCGATGCTTTGACGAGAAGACGAGCCGCGCTTGGCAGGCGAGGTAGCAAAATCGGAAACAATGAGAGTATTATCACTGGGATAGAGGTCTTCATGGTCGGGAGATGTTGAGGGCTTCGCAGGCGAGCCGAAATCGGAAACAATGAGACTATCATTATTGGGATAGAAGTATTCAGGGCCTGGAGATGTTAAGGGCATCACAGGCGAGCCGAAGTCGGTAACAACGAGAGTCTCGTTGACAAGATGAGATTCTTCATTCTCAGCAGACAGTGAGGCGCGCTTGGAAGGAGAGCCGCCAAAGTCGGAGACAACAAGGGTCTTATCAGCGAGATGAGATTCTTCCTCTGCGAGAGGCGATGAGCTCCATTCAGACCTCTGTCGAGGTTCAGGGCTGGGCGTTTCTCCTGGGAATTTGCGCTGGAAGTAGAGTGCTTGAGGGTCTGGCCGCCAGGGGTCTCTGCCTGCGGTTGAGTCTTGGGGGAAATGCTCAATGTACTTGATCGGCAGCTTAAACTGAACAAGAAGCCTTTCTCCCCTCTCAGCAATTCTGACGCCAGCCTTGTCGTAGCATCCGGTCTCTGCCAAGCGGGCCAGCCGCTCCACAGGGTTATGCGGGGGAGGAGATTCACGGCGGTATCTGTCGTTGGGGTCGTCGAAAACATCGTCTGGATGGCGAACAGGAGGAGGAGCATTTCTTCTCTCTCTGAGCATATCCTCTATCTGCGCCTTGTAATCCCACGAGAGGCGGTGAAAATCGTGTGGATCTTCGGGGTCCACGCCTTGGGCGAGCATGTCTTGGGCATCCATGTCTTGGGCCTGCATGTCTTGGGCGTCCATGTCTCTGGTTTGTTCGGTGGCAGCGTTGATGAGAGTGTTTGATTGAGTCGCAGAAGAGTTGAAGAGGTTAGAAGTTTGAGAATGCTCGGGAATTCGAGAGATGGAATTATCGCTGGCAAAGGCTGGCTCATCAATGGTGGGCTTGGCCCCACTCGATCTGATCTGAGGTGAAAGTGAAGTTCGTCGCAAAGTGTGAGATTTGAGCATGTTTCTGACCAGCGGCTCACTTTTGCGTCGCCTGACAATCTTGGTGCGCTCAATCTCAATTGAGTCCGTTGGGACATTAACCCACGAAGCTGAATTGGTGAATGATGGAGAGGAGGGTCGGAATTCAATGTTGCTGGGGTCGTATTTTTCGAGAGTTGCGGGTGACTTGTTGTGCTGCATCCACTCAGGCAGGGATTTGACCAAACCAAGAGACGCTCTGTCATTGGCGGGTGTCGCAGCTGCAGAAGAAGCCTTTTGGCTAGGGGTCGAAGATAGAAGGCCGCTCCATTTAGAAGGAGTCGGGGCGTTGGGGCGAGACTGGTGCACAGGGGATCCAAACATAATAGAGTTGTCTTCCATGCTAATGTCAAAGGTGGAGGAGTCGTTGCGAGGAGATGAAGGTGTTGTTGAGAGACGAGCGGGTTCCGACTTGCGCTTTGGGCGCCATCGAGCAAAAGGCGATTCTTTGGAAGAGCGGTTGGACCATCGAATGAGGCCGGGAGTAGAGTTTGCCGATAGCAGAGGCGACTTGGATGCACTGGGGCTCTTGGGGATGGTAATAGAGGGCGTTTGCTGACGAGGGCTTTCGAAGTCCTTGCTGGGTGTCGGGGGAGAAGATGGCTTGATGGGAGAAGGCTCGGCCCGAGGGGAGGATCCTGGCAGCAGTCTGACAATGGTGTCGCTGAGCCTCTTGCGGAAGCTCTTGCTGCCCTTTGTAGGGCTTGGGGACTGGGTAGAGGCTCGCTTCGTGGGAGACTTTGCGTCTGACATGGACTCGTTAGGCTCCAAGGTCAGGACGCTGGACGGCTCGCTGTCGTCGGCGATATCTGATAGCTCTGGCATGCCGCTGGCAGCCAGAAGAACTCGGGGGTTGCGAGACATAGATCGTAGGTGGACTCCAGCCTCTGCGATGGATGCCATGCTGACGTCGATTTCGGTGACGCCGCTCTGCATAGCTCTGGAGAGTATAGGGTGGAGCTCGCTGTAAATGGCGTAGCCATTGCCTCCGCTCGCGTACTCGAAATCGACGGAGGAATAGTTGCTGAAGCGGCGCTTCAGGGGGACAGTCTTCTTGGTGTACTGGCTCTGCTTGGCCAGGTTTCTCTGCTCTGATACGTCGGTGTATTCTTCGTGGAGGTAGCAGTTTGCAACGTCCACTATGAAACAAAAGCAGTCAGCAAATTGTACCTCGAGCGTCGTCACTTTGACAGGGATGTTGCAGGAAAAAGAAACGAGAAACAAACCCTTGGCGCGCATGACGGCGCTTGCCACCTCTGCTCTGGACAGAGGCTCTCCCTCCAACTCCAACACGGCGCCAGCCGTCGGCACAAACGAGTTGAGACGGCGACGGTTCGCCTGCTGGGCCTCCTCGAGGTCTTCTGCCACCTCGATCTCTGCTGCAGCCTGGCTGGCCGCCACCACACGAGCCACTCGGCCCACCCGCTTCATGATTGTCATGCCCTTTCGAAGAGTCGAAGGGCCGGCCGAGACGGGCACGCGGCACCACGCACGCAGAATGGTCGCTGGCTTTTGGGCGACCAAATTGTCCGCCCACGAACTGTTCACCGGAAATCGCGTTAGTACTCGATTCCAACAAGGTGATTCCAGCAAAGGCGAGGTGGAAATCGTCATCGGTCGGTGTGATACGCACATCTCCGGCTTGGCCTCCTGGGCCGCCGGGAAAAACTTCACAAACGCCGCTGGGAGAGGATTGCTGCACGTATCGTCAGCCCACGANNNGATTCCAAAATGAGGCTCAACGCAGTTCAGCAGCAAGTCNNNCTTGTCGACGGGCTCGTGCCCGCTTCCCCATCCGGGGCTGGTCGTGCCGTCCATTGCGCAAAACGGCTGGTTCCTGGTTCCACGATTCGAAGATGTTGGTGTTGAGGCGTCGGAATGCTTCGAATTGTGGAAATTGGCGGGTGGGCTTTAACTGCACGGAGCAGCGAAGTGAATTGCTACCCCACGCGCGCGCGTTTAACTGTGAATCATGAACAAGTCGCGTGTCTTGAAGTGCGTGCGTGAGGCGCGATAAGAGCTGCGAGCCGAAATTATTCAAGGAATTATGGCCCATCTTTTGTTTACATTGGGCCTGAATGGGGATGCAACTGGGGTGGGCTAGTCCTAACTAGGCAATGAAGGTGGTACGTGCTCCCGTAGAGGGGCATCAATTAACGGGCTCGTGACGCGTTAATGGGCTGGCCGTTTGTCAAGAGAAACAAGTACAATTGTTGATTGAAAACATTAAACGATAATAATGGTGAGAATAAATATACAAAATCTTACACTGGGCCTCAATCTCCATTGAAGTAGTGTCAGTTGGTAGTGTTACATTCTAGAATTGAGTACGACGTCGATATTAGTTGATGCTATTTACGGATGCTTCAATCGAACTAACCGTAGATCCCGCCAACTGCTCCGAATCTACAAGGAAGTGGCTTGCACGGGTTAATGAGACATTGATGTGTAATTTGGCGACGCAGCGCAGTGAAACATTGACTCTCTATGACTTGCATCCAGCTCAAACAAAGCCCGCAATTAACATGAAATCAGGTGTTCACTGTAGTTATCAAATTGATGAATTTCCCTTCTATAAATGCTGCTCTGGGTGGTGCCTGTCTCTCCATCATCCAGTACGGAGTACACGCAAACTCAATTGGGCAAGGTAAGCCTTCTGCTGACTCATCAACTCAGCCTTGCAGAAATGCGCCAGTGGGGTTTCGCCCCGGCTGCCCCTCTGAAACCCTCCGACAGAGCCTACCGAACTCCCTGAAGCCTCGTCACTGTCCAACGTCATCCCAGTCCTCGTCACGACACGCAGGCAGCACCTTCAGCCTCGCCATATCCCCCCTCATCGCATCGAAAACCCTCAACTCTCACCACCGAAAATCACAGAAGGTGGGGAAACAATACGAAGAAAGAGAAGGACAAAACAAGAAATCAACCATCATGAACCGCCTCTTCGGCTCCAAGCCCACGGGCCCCAAGCCCACCCTCACCGGCGCAATCACAAACATCGACACCCGCATCGCCTCCATCGACACCAAGCTCAAGGCCCTCAACGGCGAACTCTCCGCCTACCAAGAGAAACTCTCCAAAATGCGCGACGGGCCCGGCAAACAAGCCATCAAGCAAAAGGCCCTCAAAGTCCTCCAACGCCGCAAGGCCTACGAGGCGGAAAAGGACAAGCTCGAGAGCCAGGTCTGGAACATGGAGCAGGCGCAGAGCATGCAGGATAACCTCAAGAACGTCATGACCCAGGTCGACGCCATGAAGACTACGAACAAGGAGCTGCGCAAGCAGTATGGGAAGATTGATATCGACAAGATTGAGCGTTTGCAGGATGAGATGGCTGATTTGCTCGATGTTGGGAACGAGATTCAGGAGAGTTTGGCGCGTGGGTATGATATTCCTGATGAGGTGGATGAGTCGGAGCTGGATGCTGAGCTTGAGGCGTTGGGTATGGAGGCTGAGCTGGAGCAGGAGTATGGCGCTGGGGCCGTGCCGGGATTCCTGCAGGACGAGGTCGTGCCCGAGTTTGTTGACGAGCCGCCGCAGACGGAAGAAAAGGTTAAGCAAGCTGCGGGTTAGCATCGTCTTTGTCAATTTAGCTTCTCTTTCATTCAGCATCTTGATATCAGTTTATTGTATCGTTCCGTGGCGTGGCGTGGCGTGGCGTGGCGTGGCGTGGCTCTCGTTTTCCTTGTCTCCTCACAAACAAGAACAGCATCATCAAGCGCAAGTCCCTTCACCCCAACCTCATGTCAGTATCACACACTACTTCCACCGTTTCTCATTCAAAGACATGTAAATAAAGATCACAGAATAGGCAAAGGTTTCTTTTGTTTGAGTTTCATCATGCTATTCGTATTTCTCCCCCAACAGAACAACAAAGTATCTAATGCCATCTACTACCTAATTACCATCCTACCCAAGCCCTGTCCGTAATGTGTCCGCACATTCGAGTAATTACAACATGATACAAACGCCGGGCGAACTGTTGAAACGCCGGGAATGCAAGTTACAGTAATGTAGTCCCAACGCTCTTTTTTCTCTTTTTCTTTTTTCTTTCTTTTTGTATGAAGCACAAAAAAAACTATGATGGATATGCCAAATCTTGGTTTCCCTCCTAAACTCCTCCCGACGATACGTTGCGTTTTGGGCATGAAACGTTGCGTAAAAAGCTTTTGTGCTTGTTTCAGCGGCAATCTCCCTAAGCCCAGTAACGCCCTTTAGTCAATCGCTGCGAAGAAGCGAGCCACCTCCTCTAGTTCCGGATCGCCGTTGCAAAAGTCCCAGCCGACAATGACTGGAGCCTGGCTGCAGCAGATGATCTTGCGGGCATCAAATTGCAGCTTGAAAACACGTGCTGGGGGATTTTCAGCTGCCACGATGCGCGGGTGTTGCTCTGGAGCTGGTGCGGCGTCTGCCATTTCGACCGTGCCCGGCTGAGCACTGGTATGTTCGGGCTGGACGATGGGAGGAAGCTGGGGAGGAGGCCCCTGACCGGGAGGGATGGAAAGTTGAGAAGGCTGAGGCACAGGTGCGTGGAGAGGAGTGGATGGATGTGCCTGTGATGCTGGTGCTGGTAATGGGGAGTATGCCGGCTGTCGATGATCGGTGCTGCTGCCCCCGTTGATGTCCACGGCTGTAGCAGAAGAGGGCCCTGCTATTGCGCCGCCAGGATATCCGGGAACCAGACCTGCGACTCTCCCCTCTATGTTAAGAGGAGCTAGGATGTGGGCATTGCCGCGAGCAATGAGCCGCTGTCTAGCAGACTGGTTGTTTTGTATCGCAATCAAGCCATCCGCCACCACCTGCCTAAGGTGCGATCTGACAAAGGGCGAGGGCTCTCGTTCAATCGCGGCTTGCAGGTAGCCATGGTAGATGAGCACGGATGGATGGTTCGCCAGTGCCTGTCTCAGAGCCGCAACTCCAATGGGGACGACCTGGTCTATCATGGCCTTGTAAATGCGCGCCGCCTGGCTGTGCTCGCCGCTTGGGTCGCGGATGGGCGACGACTGCATGCCTTGCGACACTCCGGGATGGACTGGCGATACCGCAATGGCTGCCGACGCAAGCTGAGTGCCCTGGCGATGGGCGTTGGTCAGGGCGACTTGCCTGTGTGCGGCCTCGGCGGCCTCTTCCTGGCGCAGATGGTGCGCAGGCTTCCACACACCCTCCTTGTCGCGGCGCCAGATGATGATGCTCTGGTCATATGAGCCGGAAACGATGCGTCCATATTTACGTCCGCCGCCTCCGCCCGGCGGGACTTTGGCACCAGTTGCCTGGAGATCGGCCGGTCGAGAGCTTCCTGCGTTTATTCTCCTAGAGCGACGAATCCTACGGTCGCCCTCGTGGTCAATCTCTCCTGCCTCCACGGCCTTGAAGTACTCGGCGTCCACTCTCTTGGCCTCTGCCGCATCCTCCTCCTTGCTGTACGGCAAGTCGCCGAAGCCCGCCTGCACTGTTCGGACGAGATGAGCGTGTCCTCGGAGGGAGGCCACCTTGAGGCCGGTCGGCGCGTCGAAAATGCAAACTTCGTAGTCGCTACTACCACTCACAATTCGGCGCTCATCAAACTCGACGCAGGCAATGCCCTTTTCGTGTGCTGGGATGGTTTGTGTGCAGACCTGTTCCGGCCAGTTCCATACTTTAATGTGACGGTCGCCAGAGACGGAGACAATGGTGCTGCCCCGGACCTGGATGGCGTTGACCGCAGCGCCATGTCCCTCCAGTCTGCCAATGACGGTATAGGGGGCNTTGACAGGCAGCTCCTGGGAAAGATCTGGTTCGTAGCCGTAGGGTTTGACGCTCATGCCGACGGGGTTGACGGCTGCATCTACCTCTCCATAGCCCAAGTCGCCGTATCGCAACGGTCGGCGGTTGAAAATCTTGATGGTTTTGTCCTTGGAAGACGTGACTAGGACGCGCTTATCAAACCTGACGTTAAGGACAGACTCGCGATGAGCGTTTGTGATCCTCTGCACCAGCTCTCCAGTGGAAAACTTCCAGATGAAGACGTTTGAATCGCTGCTGCCAGAGACTAGGATGTCCTCAGCCGGGTCCGCGTCAAATTGAAGACACAGGACGGAGCCGGTGTGGCCGGTCAGAGGCGGCCGGACCAACCGGCGTGTATGCATATTCCAGACTCTCATCGTGCGATCTCGGCTACCGCTGACGAGGTAGTTTGCGTCAAACTGCAAGGTGTAGACACACTCTTGGTGGCCTTCCTCCGGGTAGCTGGGATGTGGTAGCACAAAGGTCTTGTACTTGCCTAGCTCCCAGTTCGATTCAAGGCGCCGCCTCATGTTATACAGGTACTTCCAGTTGATGCGATATCGCGAGCTGTTGATATCCCAAGTCCAGAGAGTCGACTTGATCATGGACGCTGTAGCGTCGCCTGCCTCGATTGAGGGCAACGCCATCTCGGGGGTGCCGCCGGGCTCTTTGCGCTTAGCTCTGCTTTCCGACGACGACGACGACCCAAGGCCCCGATCTACGGCCTTGCCTTTGCCAGAGAAGCTATCCAGGTGCATATCACCCAAGGAGGGCAGCGTCTGCCTCGAAGCCTGTAGTCCACCGGCAGACCCAAATAAGCTGGCGCCAGCACTGTGGTCGACGATGCTGGGCAGCCTGTCCGGGTCTGTCATCTCCGAGTCCTCGTCATCGTCATTGTTGAGTATGGCACGAATCTTGTTTGGGTGGTGATCCGACGTTTGCATCCTATGCAGATGCCCTATCGAGTTGCTGACGCCCGTGTTGACCCTGACCTCCCACGCATCGATTTCGGTTTGCACAGCCTTCCAGCCCTCAAGGTAGTACAGTCGCTCCCACAGCTTCCGATCCACGGCCAGGTCATACCACGCCCGACAAGTCTGCAGCACACTAACAAGGGATACGGGGTCGAGAAGGCTCAGAATCTTGAGGCAGATTTCGGCGGGAAGATGGCGGATGAAGTCGATGTAAAGTCTCGGGCTCAGGCGCTCGACGATCTCGACGATGGCAGATGTTGGAAGCTGGTCCAGGAGCGTCATGGCCAGCTTGCAGCGACGGGGNNNGGTTAGGGATAAAGCNNNTCGCGAACAGCACCAGAAGATAAGATTAAACTCACTAGACTTGACGGATACGGGGAGGAGCGCGGCGTTTGCAGCCAGCCATTGCGGCAGCTCGAGGGGGGACTTGAGCGTCGCCAGAGTAGAGAGTTGGTCAGCCAGGCCGGTTGGCCCCAGAGGATCCTCGGAATAGCCTTCATCAGGCTGGTGGGCGGGAGAAAAGGGCCCCATGGCGCTGTCTCGTCTCGACATGGTTGGGGGGCTTCAGGCTCAGCCTCGCCCAGATGTGAAGCTATCACGCTCGTTGTTTGTCGCTCGACACGGCCGGGGGATTGCGAAGCGCTGGGACGCAGGAGGCGGCGCAAACTCCCATATCGAGCTCCAGCTGGCGAGGATTCGGGTGTCAATACCAATGACAGGGCGAGTTGGGCAGGCTAGGCTCGAATGCAGTGGCAACGAGGACGAAAACAAACTGTAAGGCAACCAGACAGACGGGAGAGTCAGACGAATGGTCGCGCTGCTGCAGCCCGGGTTGCAGCCTGGACGGAACGACCTCCAAGTCCAATGGCAGTTGAGGCTAGAACCTGAAGGCTTCCGGCGGGGATGGGCCAGTGCTGGGTTCTGCCTCCAGGCGTTGCCAGGCGCTGCAAGGCGCTGCCAGGCTCAGCCCGCCGAATCCCAGCGCTGTGGAAGTGCCGTAGTGCCGTTTTGGGGGGCGGGGGTCGCTTCCGGTTTATTCAGCAGCGCTACAGCGGGCTGAGGTACGGGCTGGGTACGGGCTGGGTACTGGAACCTGGCTGGGAGCCCGCGGTGGATGGCCTGTACTGGCAAGGTAGTGCGAGGAGGTAGAGTGCCGGACCCGTGACGGCGGCGACCGGGGCTGGCCCGTCCGTTAGTGCTTCAAAACGGCTGCTGCGGGCACTAGGAGGCAGCTGGAGCCCCTGATGTCGGAACTGATGGAACTGAGGCTTCAATCGAATCGAATCAGCGTCGAGTTGTTGGAATGGATGGAGGCTTTTCTGGAGGTTGATTAAGCTTATTTGGGATTGTAATTTCGACGAGGCGGGCGTTTGTGCTGAGTCGCGTGTAAGATGGCCTCGTTTGATTTGTTTTGGTCGTGTTTTATACGAAGTACACCAAGACGGCTTGCGGCGTCTCAAACGACAAACAGAAGACCATTTTATGTAGGTACACAGTTCCTAACACGAGCAAACGGTCACAACGCATTTTGCATCCGTGAGAAAGACGTGCAGAGTTGCGCATTGTATTTCCTGCTCACCCTAGAGACTTGATCGCGCTCAGTTGCCTGTACAAGCTCTGACTTGGTGTGAGCATTCAATCTCTCTTCGTGTTGCTACCCGCACGATGCTTGTATATATCCCAATATCTCGACTTCTGTCTGTATATTTACCCAAATTGACGACTTTTACCCTTCCAACGGATCGGCTCCCGCCTTCTCCACAGCTCAAACAAATCAACCAAGGCTACATATTGGATCGACTCCATAGCCAATTTCTGCACGCCTAATCCTCGCCCGGCATTCGTCAGCAAAGGCAGTGCAGCAAACCGGCACTGGCATGCAGCTCTAGTGTTTGTTTGTCCATTCGGAAGAGATAAGGCTGATGGCTCGCAATGGCCGTTTGGGTACATGTACCTGACTTTGGGCATGCATTTTTAGCTCTTTAGGCATATCGGCAACCTTTTATAGACAATAAAGCAAACTTTAAGGCTATCTGCACCTCATACATGTGGCCCGTCCAAGAGGCGTCGTGTTGCAGACTACCCGCCAAGATATGAAGCGATTGATTACGAATTCTCTGCTGTAAACAAACGCTCAGTACAGCTGCAGGTCCATCCAATTGGCTTCAAGTTCACCAAACTAACAACTCAGATAAGATACCGTCTCACTAAGACAACCGCTACGGGCGCGCGTTCTTTGTTGTTGGGTCGCATGAAGGGTCTCGGTCCTAGAGCTAGTGAGATGCAGCTCAGCCCTACAATATCACCGCCTCAACTCGTCGTTGCACCTGTTCTCCACCCCTGATTTCAGCTCTTCGCCGGGGTGTTTTTTTTCTTCTGCTTTTCAATTCGCTGCCATGGAACAGCTCCATTTCTGCAGAGAAAAAGCCCATTGACGTCAGTCGCCTTTTTCAGCTTGGCAGAAATAAGGTGGCTGGCTGGCGATGTGACGGTGAACAAGATACGATCTTTCACCGCCGTTGTACAAATGCCAACAAGCCGAGAAGACGTAATACTATCTGTTGCGAATCCACAAAAAGGCACTCATGTGATCAGGTTGAAATCCATTGGGAGTCATTCATACGATAGCAATTCAGGTACAGTACGGAGTAGCTGCAGCATCTTAGCGATGTTCAGCTGAAAGGAGGCTGATGATCCCAGCTCCGGGTAGGCATTACAGTTGGGACTTGGCATCTGAAGTGGCTTTTGACAGGAGTGCTTGCACGGAGTACCTAGTGCTATCGAACTCGTACGTAGGTCAGTTTCCCAATCGACCATTTTGCTCTCGCTTGCGTCAGGGCAGCCCAGCAGGAGTTGCTCCCCAGTGGTGGATTAGTTTGTTTAGACGTGAGCGTGAAATGTGAAATGTGACGAGCTCTGAACATGGGGTTGCCAGGCCTATTTCTCCGAGTAGAGAGAGCCTTGGGCCTGCGTTGAGCTACTGTACCTAGACTGCAGACGATATTACTATTGTTAGATTGGCGTCTCCTTTTTTCTTCCCTTGCCGAGAGCTGTACGGCTGAGAATAGCTAGACGGACGGATGCATCAACATGTATTCAAGAAACATTACCGGTGCAACCTCAGACCAAGGCAGCCTACAGGTACCTAATGAAGGAGCAGGGCATGGCGTACGAGGCGTACCGTAGATTAGATGATGTGATAACATGCGCATGTCTAATCAATAGCAATCCATAGAACGCCCAAGAGCTGGAGCTGGAGCTGGCGCTGCTCGTGTATGTGCCTAGCCGCATCATGAGATATCGGATCCCGTAAACAACTGGTAAGCAAGCAAGCAGAGAGCAGCGGTGAAAACGGCTAGCCAAGAAGGGACCTGGAGCTACCACGATGGCCTAGTCGATTTGATCACAGCAATGTTTTGTCGGGAGCCAATGCACGGGAGATTGCTACGAGAAGTGTGACGATGCGGATGGCCTCGTAGGCAGTGCTGAGACGCGGGCCGTTGACGCAATGCGACGTCGTGGGTGGTTTTGTTGGTTCAACAGCCGCCGGTGGGTGCGACTGAAACAGGTGGGAGGAAGCATGTGAGAAGGGGGAACTGGCCGTTTGTTTGGTTTGTTTATTTGTGAGTGTTTTGGTTGGTTGATTGGTTGGTTTGTTGGCGGGAGGAAGAATCTGTCTCTTGTTTGGTTGATTGTGTGAGAGGTTAGAGCCAGTTGTTAAGTCTTGAATATCGGCATTTGAAGATGGACGGTATTAGTGAGCAGCAGTTGGTTGATTGATATTGATACAAGCCACTGCTCTCTATTGTCATGGATCATTATCATTCTTATCGCCGTCCAGTGGCGCCAGACAACAGACATTCAACACAAGGCATGATTTCTCAATTTCCCTCTGGTCGTCCCATTTTAGCCTGGCCAGGCCTAGCGCCAGCTCTGGCCATTGTGAAACAAGACACCGGCGCACTTGTGCATGCCACCAGACCCAAGGGTGCTAGGCAAGTACTGGTACTTAAATCCGTGGGCGCTAGCTGCAGCCAGCCCGAGTCCTGGGTACAACCGCTGCACTCTCGCCGTTGCCGCTGCCACGGTGGCAAAAACGGCGCGCTGGCACAAGACATTGGCTGCTCCAACCACCCGCAGGGAAGGGAAACGAAAAGGCTATCATCACTAACAAGGGAAAATACAAATCTTCAGCTGGAAGAGAATACATTGAAGGCAAAGGAAAAAAAAGAAAAAAAAGGGTCCCGAAGCGCCCCCCTCCTCTGCAGCCCCCCAGTTGAACCCCCTGATTTCGAAGCCCAGCACCGCACAAAGTCTCCGCGCTAAGCCGCCCTGAGCGCCTGTGGCCCCCCAATCGTCCCAATTAGCAGCCCCCAGAGCCTGTAGATCAACTGATGCCTCCAAAGGGCCTGATACTGTACTCGTACTTGTACTAACGTGCCCTCAATTGCTCATTGGGTACCTGAGCCTGAGTATCTGCACACCACTACGCGCAGCAGCCGGTACCGTCCCCGGCAGTACCCCATAACAATCCGAGTCGAGCCTGTCCCATCTCCAACTGGACTCTTTGTCAGGACAGCCTCCATCTTAACTCTTCTCTTCTTCCCTTGCCCCTTTACCTCCTGATCCTGCTGCCTCTGCAGCCTCGGCGTGCAACTCGTTAACACCATCCCCGCACACCGACTGCATAATATCCGACCGGCAGATCGCAACAGTAAACCTGCGCTGACGAGCATCGCCCTCTAGAGCCAGGGGGGCCCTTTCGATACCCGTCCGAATCCTGACACTGTTTCCCCCACCAGCAGTGCAAAGCCGTCTCGAGACGTTGCGCCGTTTTGCCATCGCCTTAAACCCGACGAAACGCTCCGTTTAGAGTAGAGAGAAGAGAAGCAAGAGAAAGAAAGAAAGAACATCGTACAAGACAGAGGGAGAGATAGACGACACTGTTAGACGCCCACAGCCAAGCCGGCCATATAGAGAGAGATAGAGACTTAGAGACCGGGAGCGATCACGATACACGTACACGTACCTACACGTTTCCCGATTCACCGACGACACAACACTCCGTCACATCGTATCCTCTCTTGCCGACTCAACTGCCCTCTCGACAGCCTCGTCGAGACTCGAAACTCAGCCTCCCCGTAGCAGGTCAGCCCGACTGCGGCTCGTGAGGCTCTTACCAGCGCTTGAGCTGCGACGTCCAGTAACTCCCCTGGCGCCAGCCAGACACAGAAACGACCTGTCGCCGACGGCAGCAATCCATTGAGACAGGCCCTTCGCGTTAAATGACGTGAATCCGTGCTCATTAAGGATCCGCAGCCCACGGACAGTCTTCCGCAAGAAACTCGTTCGCCAAAACCCCCGCCTTCGGCCTGGACCCCCCTGTTTCCTCCTCTTCTCTGCTTCAACCCCGTCCCCGACTTTTCTCACGCTCGCCCGAAGCCGCTCTTCGTCCCTGACCTGACCTGACCTGACCTGACCTCGACCCTCAACGACCTGCAAGCCCTAGATATCGGGCCCCCGACGGATGGAGTAGAGAGGTCATGGCTCATGCACCCCTGCTCAGAACCAACACGGCCCCGGTCTTCCAGTCTCATCCAAACGGAGCGGGCGCTTTACCACAACAAAGTATGAGCAGCAGTGCGCCGCGCACTAGCCAGCTGTCTGGATCAACCTATGCTGGATCTTCAACGTCGCTCACCACACTCAATAGCGACATGACAGTGGTTGCCAATGGCCCGGTTGTGGCCACGAGCAACATCATCAACCAGAAAGCCGACGCCTCGCGATCCCTCTACCAGATATGCATCTCCCTCAAGCAGCGCCTGGCCCAGGTGCCGGGCTTCGAGCCCTTCCTCGAGCATCTCGACCCGACAGATCCAGTTGATCCCCTCTGGAATCTCTTTCGCTCTGGCTATCCGCTCCTCGTCATTTACAACACGCTACAGCCGGCAGAGCCGCTAGCTATTGACGATGCCAATGCCAATGCGTCTGACTCCAAAAAGTCCAAAATCGCAATCTTCAAGTTTGTCCAGGCCTGCATGAAGGACCTCCAAGTGGCGTCCTCCGACTGCTTTGTCATTACTGATTTGATGGGCAACGATACGAGCGGTTTTGTCAAGGTATGTATACTTTTCCCCCGAACTTCCAGTAGAACAGCTTGTGTGTGTCTTNNNCGCATAGTGCCTCGTTCTACACCAATTTTCCGTCATTTCCCTGTCCTTCTTTTCAGCCTTCTAACACCCAACGTGACCCAAGTCGTTAATTACGTTCTTGACCTTGCGGAGCAGCGCGGATACCTCCTTCAGCTGCAGCCCTATCCCGATGGCGAGCCTACTGAGGCCGGTGCCGGCTCCAAAATGACCTATCGAGATCACGTCGTCAAGGAACTCGTCGATACCGAACGAAAATACGTCCAGGATTTGGAGAATTTGCACGACTTGAAGAAGGCCTTGGAGCAGAAGGGAGTGATTCCCGGCGACGTTGTCCACCAGATTTTCCTCAACATCAACTCCATCCTCGATTTTCAACGCCGCTTCCTGATTCGAGTCGAGACCACAAACTCCATGCCTGCGGTCTCTCAGCGATGGGGCCAGCCTTTTGTTACACACGAAGAATTTTTCAGCATCTATCAGCCTTTCATCGCTAATCAGCGTAAAGCGGCGCAGATTGCGAACCAAGTTTTCGACCAGATCCAGCAGTCCGACCACCCCGTCGCGGCCGACTTTAACACTTTGGATGGTTTTCTCCTGAAGCCCATGCAGCGTCTAGTCAAGTATCCACTACTGCTCAAGGTACGTGCTGGTNNNACTCTATCACTCAAAGTATTCACGCATGTTCCTCTACTAACTCGCTATNNNGATTTGGCCAAAAAGACAGAAGAGCAGGAGACAAAGGAAGATCTCCTTGCCGGATGCGAGGCTGCCGAACGCGTTCTCCAGAAAGCCAACGAGGCCGTTAATCGCGACCTTCTCGACGATGCGCTGGAGGAACTCATAACCAGAGTTGACGATTGGAAATCACACAAAATTGAGTCGTTTGGGAAGCTGTTATTACACGGTGTCTATGGTGTCATTACCGGAAAGAGTGAGCAAGAGAAGGACGTACGTACACAGGCATCTCCCGTGCATGTCCCGACAAACAAAAAGCTAACCGTGTCCCCATATGAAATTTATTTGTTCGAATGCATCCTTTTATGCTGCAAGGAAATATCACCAAATAAGAGCAAGGACAAGAAGGACAAGGCTCGACAGCAAGGCCCAAAGACGAAGAACAAGAATGCCAAGCTGCAACTCAAGGGCAGAATCTTCATGACCAATGTTACCGATGTTGTATCATTGTCAAAACCTGGTTCGTATACTCGTCTTTTGAGCAAAGGGGTTTGGCATATAGCTGACATTTCTTTTCTCGGTTCTCATAGTGTTCAGATCTGGTGGAAGGGAGATCCTGGTGTCGAAAACTTCACCATCAAGTTCCTCACGGAGGAGATGATGAAGAAATGGGCCAACGGCTTGGAGACGCAACGTAAGGAGAATGCGCCACGGGCCGCCACAAGTCCAGACGACAACCCTACCGATTTCGCTTGGACACGAGACCAGGCCGGCGGGCTCGAAAACCCCTACCTGCAACAGGAAGACGATGACGACGAAGACTTGGGACCCGCGACCGCTCCTGCTCAGTTCCCGATGCCAGCATCCTCCTTCGGAGGCTCGATCCCTCGAACTGCTTCAAGCTCCAACCTGAGAGACATGAGGCAGCGCTCGGTAACGGCAGAGACGTCTCAGTCTCTGGCTAGCATCGCAAGAGCNCCCCCTCCACGATTCCCATTGCCGATGCCACCACCGCCACCTGCTCCCCTTAGCCTCCAGACTGCAAGCAGCATGACCGTCCCATCGCCGGGAGTTCGTGGAGGGGACAGCTACTTTTCTCCCATTGGTGATTCGCCTGCATCTTCTCGAACCAGCACGACAAGCGGCATATTNCCCCCAACCAGCTACCCATTCCCCAAGACGGGAACTCCCCAACCCGGATGGGATGAAAACAACCGCTACACAGCACCGGCGATGCCACGTGCCCCGTCCCGGGACGGCACNCCNCCTACTGGAAGAAACCCTCGCGGCCCTTCTCTTCCTCCCATGGCGCTCCAGAATGCCAATAGCGCCAACAATGCCAACGGGCAGCAGAGGAGCCGCTCATACAGCACGCCCGATGTGAATGCACAAGGACAGCGGCGCCAGCCCAGCCAGGGCAGCATCCCTGCTGTCCCCGGTATTCCTATGCATCTTCACCCCGCGCACGACAGCTCCATCCCGAGATCGCAAACCGGCTCTCCTCGAAACGATGCACCCGCACCGCTGCGGACGAGCACGCAGAGCCCAGGCAGCCAAGGCCCGCGGATGCACAAGCATTCTCACTCGGGCAGCGTGGGCGGAACCATGGCTCAGTTCCCTACTCAGCCGATATATCCTCGACAGGCTACTCCTGGACCTCCAAACGGCACCAACGGCCTTCGTGTTGACCCTGCAGTGGCCAACTCAAGGACCGTCTCGCCCTCTCTCGGCACCGCAACCATGTCTCAGGGTATGCTGGCCCATCATGGCATGATACCTCAGGGCATGATGCCTTCCGGCATGTCCGGGGGTATTCCAAACATGCCGGGTATGCCAGCCAATGGACTTGCAAGTCCCGACGTGGCCCTGCCGACGCAACTCAAGGTCCGCGTCACCTGCGACACTGGAAACTATGTCACCCTTGTCGTTGCCTTCAATATTACTTACCAGTCCCTGGTTGATCGGATTGATGCCAAGCTAGCGCGGTTCACGATCAGCAGCATCGCACAAGGTGCGCTAAAGCTACGTTATCAAGACGAGGACGAGGACTTTGTCACAATCGAAAGCGACGACGACATCCAGATCGCCTTTATGGAGTTCCGCGACGGCATGAAGAATGCCTACTCCGCCGGTGTAGGAGAGATAGAGCTCTTCTGCGTCGGCGACATGGCGACTTAAACTATCTGCACACCAGCATTTCTTATTGGAAACCAGAGCACGCCTCTATAGATGGAGGCGCAATTTACCGGGAAAGCATATTTATCCTACGGATTACCACAGACGATTCGCATGTTTTGGTGTATTAGAACCATTGCATAACAGCAAATCTTTTTCTTTTTCTTTTTCTCATATTTTAGAGTGGCACGAGCTGCCATCATATTGACGACGGTCCAAGGCCCAAACAAAAGATACCTCTCGAAATCATCATATAGACACGACACCACACGACATGTGCGATCATGACCAGTTTATTTTATGCTATTTATTATCATCAGACTCCAACTCAGGTCATTCTTTCGCACCTACTCTCCGACGTTGCCGATGGCCCGTTGCCATTTCTGTTTACCTTTTTTGGCTCGAACTTTGAAGAAGAAAAATAAAAAGACGCACAAGATTTGCTTATGCGATGGACATTCATATCTAAACAAGCGCCGGCATCACAAGATGCAACAAATACAATCTAGCGAGAACAAGCTACAGCCGAGGGCGACTCAGCGATACACTCTTTCCCACCGATTTTTCCTTTTCTTTTTTTTTCGCACCACCCTTTTTTCTTTATCCTCCTCCTTACTACAACTATTATTATTATTGGGAATACACTATTTTTGAGTTGAGCTGAAGTGCAGATTTTATCCAAGCTCTTTTCTCTTTACCATCATTTCATGGGATTATATGGCGCTAGTGACAAAGACGGGAGGTTTATAGGAGAAATGAGAAGGCTATTCACTTTTTTATTCTTTTTTTATCTTTATTTGTTTGGGCGGATGATTTGTTTGTTAGTGTTTTTGTGTTTCCCCCTATGCATATTGATTTTTTGGCTTTGTTTTTTTTTCTTCTTCTTCTATTAGTTTTAGTCTTTCTGCGTTTCTTCGCCTCCTATGCTTTCTCTTTCCATGTTGAGATGATGGGTTTTTCGTTGTTGGATGTTTTTTGTGTTTTCTAGTATTGGATAGACAGAGGGGATGATGGTGCAAACAGAGATGGTGATGAAAGTATCAAATATGCTGTGCATTGTGAATGGTGAATGATGGAATAGATTCCTTCGTATGTGACTTGAAATGTGGCGGGATGTCATTGATGCATTGGGTCAGAGAAAATGGTAGAAAGTGTAGATTCTCGCATAGAGGATGCATTCTTTTATCTTTATACAAGATGGAGTGTTCCCATCAAAATCTTTATTTGCGTCTGCTACTCGTACATGAACGCTCTATCCGCCCTCTCCTTTTTGCCTTCTATAGCACCCTTTTTATGTCCAGATATGAGTGTGTTGTACATTTTTACTTTTTGATATCGTCCATTCCCAACGCCGGTGAAAAAACCTCGCCTTAGTTCCCTGCTTCTTGTTGCCCCTCCATCCCCCTCTTTGCTTGTGGTTCGTCAAAAGTTCGTCATGTGCTGTAAGGTACGCATNNNCCCCCTCAGGGCAATACCGCTTGCTTCTCTGCTTTCAAAGAGCTCCTCCCTCTCTTGTAGTATATCTGGTCTCCGAGAATTTGAGTGTGGAAATCCCGAGTTCGAGAGCGTTATATCGACAGTCGAATCATGCGATGCGCAAAACTCTGCTCCTTGTCGCAGAAACATACCCAATGCCTCTCTAACCTTCCCTCCAAATCCTGCCTTTCCAAACGTTCTTTTATTTCTGCTTCCGCGGGCTCGTGACGTACTTTGCATCCGGGACAAGTGGTAGTTGATCGTGTTCGCGGGGGCCGGCGGCGGAGGGGGTCCGTCCATGCATTTGCGGAGCTGGTTCTCGATGGCGGCGCATCCGGCGGCGTTGTAGCCTGCAGAGGCCCAGCATGCTGCAATTGAGTCAGCAGGATATACAATGATTGAGGTTTTTCTCTTTGAGAGAGAAGAGGCGTTACCTAGGACGCTGGACATGATTGCGATGCAAGGGTTTTCGGGCTGGCGCTTGGGATTGTGGACGCGCAGCGTCTTGAGGGGNGANAGGCGGATGGCCTTGGCGCTCCCTGACATGATGGGCGAGTTTTGGGAGGGATTTGGGGAGCGAGCGAGGCTGGAGAGGGAGAGGTGAGTTGTGGTGAAGCTGGTGGTTTGGGGATGTAGATGGTCTGAGAGAGGCTATCAAATGTTTGGAGGGGCGTCACGGGATTGTGCACGTGATGTGTATATAGCATGTTCACCCATAGAGGATTGGAAGCAGAGGTTGGTGATAGTAATTGCTCTTCATTATAACTTTTTTTTCTCTCTTTTATTTGAAGAGATGTATTCAGTGAATACAGGTGCGAAATTTGGTGGCTCATTCACAATTCCGCTGCCAATCTTGTGCCTGTTGTGGCAGCTCTCACATTGTGTCTCCACGATTGCTTCTCTAGTTGAGGAAACCACCAATAAAATGGAAACACTTCATCCTCCTCTTGAAAAGAGTCAAAGATAGGTACAGTATTTTTATGTGTGTAGTCGTTGGACTCATTTTAGATGCAGCAGATGCAGCTCTTTGACCCTCCTTGCTCTTCTATAGCGCAGACTCATACATACAGGCATGTACCCTACAACAGCTCTCAGCCTAAGTAAAAGTAAACTACTAGGTATTGAATGCTACCGTAATCACAACATTATAGACAGAAATGGAGCTTCCAAGGGTAGATAAGAGAGAAAGTCAATATCTTCAATAACATCCACCTGTATATATAAGACTTCTGATCAGGAACATGGGATTTCGTGTAATAAAGCGACTGATGATAAAAGTCCAATCATTTGACAAGAGATCCAAGAAGTAACTGCCTATAATTGTACAAGGCCTCGTATCTCAAGTGTTACCACAGAATCCTCGTCTCCAACAGCCCAGGATGTTCCTCTTTCTGTCTTTCATGCTTCGTTTATCCCCGTCATCATATAGGAGGCGGCGCTTTGTATTATACTAGCATGTTATTGTCAGATAATAGAGACATGAACGAAGAAACAGAAGAACTGAGAGAGAAGCTTCAAGATACTTGCTTCGATAGCCTCTATCCATTTACAGGATGCATTTATCAGATCCAGGCCTTTTCAGGACCATTCTTCCAGACGCAAGTCATACCCTTGAGTGCCAGCGTTGCCCAACTTTATTAACACCAGATGTCGAGTGTCACGAGCTCTGCTCCACGCGCTTCAAGTTCTGTAAACCGGTACAGGAATTCCTACGCCATACTGAGATGTGCCTCCGCCATTCAATTGATGAGGCAAAACTAGACTTGTAAGAGTCAGGGGCGTAAATTATCACATGTAGTATTGACAGAGTCCCCAAGAATCGTTCAGTTGCCTGCGTCAGTCCCCAATGGTTCCTCAATGAATGGGAAAACGGAGAATCAACATGCCTGTATCCCAGCATCCACGATCGACCTTGGCACTGTAACCAACTCGGCTACGTTCAATCCATTTCTCTCTCAAATTTTTTTTCCGGCACAGACTGAGGGCACACAAGTCGAGATACTTGAGACATACCGCAAACTAATGCCTCAGATGACAGCAGGCCAGGTGCACAAACGCAAGCCTGTGAACTGGGATTAGGTTCATTTACTATTCAGGTTATAGCTGATATCATGCTCTATGGCAGAATTCTGATTGGTTCAAGTCAGCTAATTTGATTCAAGGTGTGGCATTGAGAAGTTGAACCCTTGCGGAGTTCAAAACTCAAGTCTACAGTATGTGAAACTGGGTATGAGTGCGTTGACCATTCGGTGGTTTGAAGTTTTGGGATTATGATACTCGAGTTATAATGTATTTTTGTAAGTTACGCTTTGAGCATACGGATTACAAGCCGATCCACTATTCTCAAGACATTCATCATATGTGTCATCACCATGAAACAGTTGTGTATTGGAAGCCCTGCTGTCAACAGCGGCTATCAGGCCTTTATGCGTCCACATAATCTGGACAGAGAAACTTCAAGATCCACTTAAGAAATCACCGTGGCTACTTTAAATATGCCTTTTCAACGCCAATAAGCAACAATGCGCACACAAAGTCCGTGAAACCCCTAACGAGAGAAAGAGATCACTTCTACATGCACTTTTCCATCATCCCACCACGTCAAACTTTTCGTCATCGCCCTCGGCCATGTCCACGTCGGCTGCTGGCCTGGAAGTGAAAGCTGCCCAACCGGTTCGGACAGGTACATTAGGTGTCTCAGTCTTGACTGGCTTTGCGGCTGGCTTTGCTGCTGCTGGCTTCGCTGCCGACTTTGGTGCCGCTTTTGCAGCTGGCTTTGGGGATGCCTTTGCTGCAGGTTTCGCTGCAGATTTTGCTGCAGGCTTCGCTGCAGGCTTCGTGGCCCTTGCGGCCCGAGGTGCTGGCTTCGCTGGCTTCACTGGGGCAGCAGGCTTTGGCGGCTCTTCTTTGATCTCTTCCTCTTCCTCTTCCTGCTGTTCACCCTCTACTTCTTCTCCGCCTTCTTCCTCTTCACCATCGTCTTCCTCGTCGTCTTCATCATCGTCGTCGTCGTCGTCATCGCCATCGTCAGAGGAGCCAGATCCCTCACTCTCACCCTCACTACCAGGATCATAGTCTTCTTCGTCCTCGTCCTCATCATCTTGTAGCTGCTGCTCAGCCTCGAGTTGTGCGCGCTCCAACTCCGTCATGCCATCACCTCCCTCAGCGGCCTCAGCATCGCCGTTTTCTGCGTCCCCTTCCTTCTTCTTGGGGCCCTTGTTTTCGGCCAGTTGCAACTTCGCCTTCCTCTGCTCAGCCATGCTTCTGTCTTGGAGATTGTTCATCTTGATGTAATCGTCAATGCCGCCATAGTTTTGCTGGTCCAGCATCCCAAACTCCAGTTCTTCCGTATTGCCATCCTCCTCGGTGAAGATTTCAACAACTATGTTGAACGTGATTTGAAGAATGTTGGTGTAGCTGATTGCGGCAATGCGATTGGTAGGAATGAAGATGAGCGGCTTCTTGAATCCCCATAAGATGCCGTTTTCAAGAAAGAAGAGGTAGCCGTCCTTGGAGCCCCTGAAACCACTGACATGGACTGCGGTTTCGTTGGGTCGATGAGGTTGGCGAACCATGCTGCGGAACTTGTTTGGATCGGCAGAGACAAGTTTGACAGCACTGCCGGCTGCCTGTAATCGCTTGGTCAGGGCCCAGTGAAACAAGGACTTGTAAGTATCTGATACTGCAGCCGCGCCNCCGGCCTCGGATCCCCCAATAGTTCCCTGCTTCGGAGCAGTGGCAGGAACGGTGAAGACAAATGGCTCAGCGGATGGGGGAGTGCCTGTCTTGGGAGGTAAACAAGTTCCCTTGGGGAAGAGAATGTAGTTGTGTTGAACCTGGGCCTTGTCCGGCACGGGAAGATAGAATGCATATTCTGCGGTTTGNNNGTACAAAAGACGATTCATTACTGTTTTGAGGGATCTGAATGAAGAAAATGAAGAAAGCGTACCAATATCTCTCCATGCATAGCTGACGCCTGGAAGAGGAGCTGTTGTCCCAGGGGCTCTGGCATATAAGTGATTTGATGTGAAGCAAATCTCCAGCTTTTTCCTCTGCGGAACTGACACAGAAATCTCCTTGATTTCCAAGAGAACGGCCTCATCTGCCGCATTCGACAGCGCTACCTGGCTGCTTGGGCTGCCATTTGCCTCAGCGCCAACCTTCCTCCTCTTCTGCGCCGGCTCGCCATTTTCTTGCAATCGTTCGTAGACGTGATCGGCAATGTCATTGAACAGAGAAATCCGCCCGGGGGAGTCTAACATCGANNNGCAGCTTGATTCGAGCTGGGTTTTTGGCTTTGAGCCTGTAATGTATATACCTGCAGCCTGGTTGATCCTAGCGATGATGTCTGGCCGAGACTGGAAGATGACGTCGAGCCGTTTGGAATTGAGTGACTGTGCCATTTTGATGCAGCGAGGGGATTTACGGCAAGGGGAGAATTCGCTGCAATGGAGGCGAATCGATGGCAGAATCAAGTCGCGTTTGAGGCTTCAGCTTCAGATTATTCGCCGTCCACTGACGCGACTTTGCAGCTGCAGCGACGTCAGGTGATTAGTCATCCAGATGTCAATCCCCCGCCACAGCTATTGGGGGAGCGTTTGAGTCTCAGGCAACAACTTAGACAAGCTGTGCGTCTATCAAGTCTATCAAGTCTATCAAAGCATCTCGAATACCCGTTCCACCACTGCATGAACTGATGTATTCATGATACATATACCGCCATAACGAGGACGAGCAGCGGCTGAATTTCTCCGCTGGACACTCGCAGCAATGGCAGCTCCTTTCCCCAACCTGTACACACACCGAAAGGTTGCCGAGTCGGCCGCCAAAGCTTGTGATATCTGCTACAAGCCCAGCTCATCGGTGCTCATCACGCCGGATAANAAAGGTACCTCCTCAGTCNNNATCCCCGGGCTGGCACATGGCTTAACGCGGCTGGCCNNNGACTTCTTCTACATCTGCCCTCTCCACCTGAAGGATCGGTACTTTTGCACTCCCAAGATTGATGAAGAGGCCATCAAGGCCAAGCGGGAAAAGGACTTGGCCGAGGAGAAGGACAAGTTGATGAAGGAGTACCAAGAGAAGCAACGCAAGAAGAAGGAGAAGGAGAAGGAGAAGGACAAAGAAAAAGACAAGGACAAAGACAAGGATGAAGGGAAGGACAAAGACAAAGAAAAGGATAAGGACAAGGACACAGAGAAAAAGGAGACCAAGGATGAAACCGAAGCAGTAAGTTGTGCCTGGCTGAGAGCATTAAATGGCTCTTTAACAGACAAACAAGTGTTGACAAGATATCAGGACAAGAGTGGTACAGAGACTCCCAAAGAGGACGACGAGCCTCGTGTCTTTGAACTCAAGATGNNNGTGCTTGTACGGAAGCTCACTTTGCTTGCCATTATAACTCATACCTTATACAGTTCCTTCTATCAACAGCGTCTGCAGCGTAAACGCCAAGCTGAAGCCGCCAAAAGAGACCGCGAGAGAGCATCCCAACCCAATTACTTCCCATCTGTGCCAACCGAGCCACCGAGAAAGTAACTCACAGCTCATCACGCGGGTCGAGCGGGATCATCTCTCATCGTCATCTTCTTCCCTGCGGCCCCCATGGCCCAACCTGTCATGACAAATTATCTTCAAAACTCCGTGATAACAGCTTGCCGAGTGCCATTCGCCTTTCCCTGTCTGAGTGGACACAGCAAAGGGAGTTGCGACATTGACAAAGGCCACGCTCGGTATCTCCGACGCTTCAGTGCCCTAATTTGCTAACGATTAGCGCATTTATCCGCAAATTCCTATTACTTGACATCTTCTCTTCGTCGCTCTGAGTAGATCATGTCATTTTCACTCCCATTTGGAATATTCATCCTCATCAAATCAGATGTTTAGCATAGCTGAAACATGGCTCAATCGTCCGCTCTAGCGGCAGTCTTGCGCCAAGAAGAGGGCGTGCAAACAGGCCATGGTGAGCAGTTCCCGTCAGCATCTCATTTCCAACTCCAACAGGGCCAAGAATAGAGATTTTAAACGCAATTAATACGAAGTAACCAATCATCAAGTCTGCTGATGGAAAAGTTTCTTCTTCAGTAATAACAAAAACCTGGAGAGCATGGTGACGAGTGTTTGGTTCGGTCCCGAAACGGAGTTCTCAGTTGCCTCGCTGACGTCGACTACCAAATCGGGAGTCTTGCTAACTACGGAAGCTGGTGATCGATCCGTCTGAAAGCTTACTTGTACTACGGAGTAGCACTACTTGTGCAATACAGCGCATAGCTGCAGTTCGTGACAGATGGGGAGCCTAAAGCAACATGATGGTGGCAGCTTTACTAGTGCTTACACTTGCGGTGTCCCTACAGCTTTCCCAGCTGCATCTTTCTGCCACTGTGGTTCCAGCCAGGGCTGAAATTACACGCCCTCCACAGGATGAAATTCCGCAGAAAAGGGAAAAGGAAGCTGGAGGGGGTGTGGTGTGCCCTCTCATCCACTGATTTGCTATTCTCTTTTTTCTGCATCATATGATTGTTGATCCCCAGAGCAGAGCGGTCCAAGAACGAGGACGACCGGCGTTCCACGGAAAAGGCTCCGAGGCGAGGCTGCGGGCGTCGAAAGATGATGAGTTGCAGGAGCTCCAATTATGGCCATCGGCGACCACAAGACAAACTCTAAAGCCTCTTGGTCCCCGATTCCCACCAGAGGGGCTTTACGACCTGTCAATTTCAAAGCGCAAGGCTCAGAGGGCAATCAATACTCGTACCAGGCCAGTGAGGCCCGGGCACGATGATGGAGTGGCTGCAAAGGACTTACAGGTACGACTACCGAAGGTGCGTCCCAAGAAACTTGGCCCATGCGCATTGCCGTCGCTCTCGCTTATGGATGTACGAGTATGCTACGGGTTACAGTCCAGCCGGCGGACGGAGAGAACTTCGGAGGAGTGCTGTTAGCATCCTTCCAAAGCTGTCTGTCTGTGAGCGAGCCCGGTCCCAGCTCCATGCCTGTCTTGTCTTGTCTGTCTGTCTGCACATGCACCAGCTCAGTCAGCACATCTCGCAATCAGATTCATACACCCCTCCCCGCCAGCCAGGCCAAACTGAAATTGAAACCCCCGTTGCCGTCGACAGGTAGCAATGCTCATTGTGCAACCCTGCTTGGCGTGCTGACATGGAGACGTCGACGATGCCCTTTCCGGCTGACTCTGCATACACTGGTGCTAGCTGGAGCAGTAGCAGTACAGTACGATACCGCTAAACTCGGTACTCCGTACTCCTGGTATGCTGTAATCTGGGGAGTTTTGGGATCTGCCATTCCATTGTCCCGCACTCCGGCGGCTGTTTCAACCATTGGCTGCCAATCTGGCGGCGGGACTTGGCGCATGCCGTCGCAACTTTTGCCCATTTGCAAATTGGTCGCTGTAGCGCCTCACCAGCCAATCACCAATGTCTAAGTATCCGTCTTCTATCTCGGAGCTCGCCTTTATTACCAAGAGTCTATGTCATTTTCCACCCTCGCCCTTGAACTCTTCGTCTACAGCTCTACAGGTACGTTATCCCTGAGAAGACTCAGATTTCAGGCTCCTGACAAGGCTCTCATCATTACCGCCGACCAGATCATGTCAGTCAGTCAACGGCAGTGAGCACAGAAACTCAAATCCAGGGCCATGCGCGGTTGCTAATTTACCCACTTGATTGGTAAGAATGTGGTGGACAGATTAGCTGACCCGCGGGTCGTGCTCTACGGATATGTTACGCGGTTCAAGCATCCAGAGGAGATGGCCATGGGGGAAAGGGCCTGCAGAGATTCACGCCCTGCGAGGGCCCGTGCATGACCCATTACCAGCCTCTCTGTGTCGGGGGAGGCGTTGAATACCGTTCTGATGGACGGGCGTGAAGACGTGGCCTTGTGGAGGTGCAGCATGTTGTCCCCGTCACACGGTCCGAGCTGTCATCGATGGCAGACGATTCGGTGCATTATTGAAAGGACCCTGAAAGGAGACTCCCTTGGCCGGTACATTTATCGGTCGGCTAATTCTCCATCTTAGACATGGAGACGAAGATATGGTCCTGGGTTGCGGTGGGCTACTAGCTTCATGCAAGCAAAGATTGAAACAAGACGGGCTTGAACCTTTGGAAAGGGATCTCCTCTGGTTGTCTCTGGCTTTTCCCTCTTTGGGATCAGACAGATCACTCGCGTTGGCCCCAACTACCCCCCTGGGACTCAGTTGGAGTTGACTTGACCAACTATGCCCCGTTTGAGGTTTTGAAATTCAAGTTGCTTACGCCAGCGGGTCATGCGACAAAGCACCTCAGGATCGATCGCAAATAGTTGCTGAAACACCTAATGTGTGCCTCTAGGTTTATCCTTTCGGGAGGACCATCGCCCAGGAATGCAATGCAGGTCGCCCAGAAGATCGAGATTTCATGGGGGAGAAGGGAAACAGGCCCTAATTGCCCGCACTGCATGGCGAATGGGACACACGCACACACCCCCTTTGCGCCTCCGGGGTCACCGACGATCCCAACTGCGTGGTTTCATCGGATCCTGGTGGCTTTGTAAGACGCCTCCAAGGCAAAGAAAAGGACTCGAGGGGGTTAGGTAATACGCTTGGGCGAGGAGGCTTGCTGTTAGGCCAGGTTCAACTAAGCGACCATGAGAGAATAAGCAGGCAAAAGGGAAAGTTTCTAGAAAAGAGACCAGGGTTCCAAGACTAGCTCAAGGGTGCCTCGAAAAGCCCAGCGGACTTGAAGAGTAATATCGTCACTGTTACTGTTGTCAACAGAGGGGTGTGTTTTGTTTTCGGGAAATCGGGCAAGCCCTACTCGGCAAGACTCGACGGCACTTTTTTCGGGACTACATCGTGGACCTTGGCAATGATGAAGGATGAGAGAAGCGAGACTAGAGATGAGAGAGTTGCGATGATAATCTCACGGCTCCAGGAACCAGACTCGCCCGGGACATGGTACTTCCGGCAGGATTATCAAACAAGCGTGGCTCTGGCGCTCGGTGCTTGTCTTAGCTTCACACCCAATCACGAATCAGGCCCTTTTTATTCTGTTGCCTGGAGCGAAGTCATATGATGTTTTTGCAACTCCCGTTCCAGACCAACGAAGACAACATGTGTATATGGATGACAACGATAGGAAATCGAAAGCCTAGGGGACTGATAAGCACCACAAATGAGGACCCAGTTACCAGAAGTGGGGGTCAAAGCAAAAATCCAAGCTTCGACTATCCAGGTTATTGAGCATCGGCGTACAGAGAAGCAAACTATTGGACGCTACGCTAACAGACTATTATGGATACTTGGTGTTGGATCTTTGTTTTGCCTCTTGTATTTCGTTACAAATGCCAAGGCATGGCGGTCGAACTCGGACAGCCTCATTATTCTTGTTTTCTCATCATTGTCTCATGCCAAGTGACCAGCTTCCTGGGTATAGAAAGATCAACTCTTGGCATAAACATAGGCCGATTGGTGGACTTAGACTATTGCGATTGAGCGAGAGCCGGATAGCTCCAAAGCCGAGCCTTTTAGGTCTGATGTGGCGGCCGACTGCGGCCGAAAGAAGTAAAGACGGCACTTTCAGGTCCAGTAAGCACGGCATCAAGCTCCTCTGGGCTGTTTACACGCACAAAAGACCCGTGGCTCAGTACGCTATCCCACCGGTGGCCTTTTGCATCTTCTTTTTTCTTGCTTTGAAGCTCCGGAGGGATGGGGGGCTGAGCAGCCCATCAGGAATTAAACGGTCTTTTTTGGTCCCGGATGTCGGCCCCGATCGGACCGCGGACGGGCCGGGTTCGTATGCCCACATCCCTTGACAATCCTAACATCGTGCTACTTTCGTAGGGCGAAGGTGCAGACGACACGCAACCCAAAGTCGCCGACGGAATATCACACCCGCATTGCCGGGGGAGGAAGCTCTTTCTAGCCTTGCTGCTGCTGGCTGGCCTCATAAGGCTCGCGCGACTTGGGGGTGAGGGGAGGGGTCCAGTTCCGTGCATTTTTGCATGGGCGGACAAAACAAGGGCCTTGAGTTATGAGCCATCATGATAGCCTCGCTGTTTTTTTGCTAGAAAGGGGATAGGGCGGGTCTTCTTGGCTTGCAGCGTCTGCCGGCTTTTGACTTATAACGGCGATGTGGGCTAGAGGGGAGGAAGGTCCGATTTCTGACGGCGGAACGCCATGGCTTGTCAGCTTCTAATCTGTGTCAAATGCCGGAGAATTACTGACATGATTTGTTTTTTCGTTTTTTTTCTGACTATTTTTCAGCTTTGGTCATCATCGAACGAAAAAGTATAATAGTGTTGTAATCACATCATGCCATCTGGTGATGAATGGAGCCCCTTGTTAAGTAATGGTCTAGAACTGTGCCGTCTTGGCGACCTAATGCGTACAAGTGCTGTTCGCTTCTTCTCACGGGCTTTCCTTTCTTTTATCCAAGTACCCGGTTAGGAATATGGTCTGATGGAAAAGTAAAATTGAAGTATATTGTAGGCGAAGTAGGCGAGGTAGACGACAGGGCAGCGCTATTGAATTGTTTATTCTACGGAGCTTAAAGGGGGGCGCGGCGGCTTATGCTACGGGAAGAAGATATAGAATCCATGGTGCTAGTATGGTATGATACAAGGGGATCTGGCGATGGCTGGATAAGACCGGAGTTTAAGGAGTATGCTTAAGCCGCTGACAGAGCAAACGAAATGGTGATGATAGTAATCAAGCAACTCCGGAGTCCGGACAAACTCGCCCCCCTGATGATGATCCCCGGTTGCCCTGCCGTGTCCTGTCCTGTCTAGGTAAATCACAAATTCCCGTTGCCGCCTCGGCCAGGAGGCATCCGCAGAGGGGCCCTGGACAGCTCCTCGTCGACCCTCGCCTTCTGCAGCGAAAAGGCCGGGTCCTCGCGCGAGCCGCACGAGCACGGAAACCCCTTCCAGTCGTACCGCCCCACGCCGGCGCCGCACTTGGTGTTCGGGCACGACAGCCGGCCGCTCAGCTCGCCCTTTTCCAGTTCGGCGCGCATCCAGCTGAGGGGCTCGATGAAGAAGTGCTGGCATGACGCCGCAGAGTCATCGCGGGGTTTGTGCGGCACGATGAAGGGGGCCGTGGCGAGGATGCGGCGGCACTTTTGNCAGCGGAGCTTCCTGTCCGGTGTGGGGGCCGAAGATGAAGACGACGAGTCTGACGGCTTTTCGGTCTGCTCGTCTTCGAACCAGAGCTGTGAGGGGGCCTGTCCTACGGCGATGCTCTCTCTGGCGGCGCGCTGGTACAGCCAACGCTGGTAGATGGGTTGCGTCTCTATGTCGCCGTCGGCGGGACAGCCCATCTGCCACCAGAGGTCGAGCTGTTCCATGAAGCCCGGGTTGGGTTCCGCGAGGGGCCTCGTCTGCTTGATGAGGGCGAGCGCCGCACGGACGGGCTCGGCGACGGACTCATCGGCTTCGGGGCCTTCAAGAGTAGAAGCCAGCTGTGCGCCGGCGGGACCCGTAAAGCGGTCCGGGTAGCGCCAGAGGAGGTATGCGATGAGGGCGGAGATGGACCGGGACTTTCCGGCTGCGCAATGGACGAAGACGGCGCCTCGTCGGGGATGGCTCTGCTGGGGAGGCTGATCTGAAGAGGCTGTTTGTGAAGGTGGTGCTGAATCTGATGCTGATGAGCCTGATTCCTTGGAGTCTAGGCTGATGCGATCAACCGCCTTCTCTGCTGCGGCCACATCGCTGCTGCTGGTGGGCTTTTGATGCCGGCTTCTCTCGCTGCGGAGGCCCTCGTCGATGAACTTGACGGCCTTGGGCAGCTCGATGAGAAGATCCTCGTCCTCAACGTCGTCAATGTCGATGAGGAGGTGCTTGAAGGGCTTGCCGTACTCGGAGAAGGGCTCGTCCTTGAAGTTTTTGAGGTTGCCGGGGTTGAAGGAGACGAGGGAGAGGACGTGTGTGATTTTGCGGTCCAGGAGGGACTGAGAGCGACGGAGGGCCCATAGTCTTTGTTTGTGTAAGAGATTTTGTGGNNNGCTGTGATGTAAGAACATATATATGAGCATATGAGTGTAGTATACGTATATATANNNTATATATACACTTGTATATATGAACATCTCATCNNNTGCATGGGGTTTCAAAACCACNNNCCCTCCGACATAGAGATTGGGCACCCCCTCGACTGTGCTCAGGGCCATCTCGACGACGCTCATCTCCAGCGCCTTGTGCTCCTCCAGCTCGAGCCGGTGGCCAAGCTGCTCCCTCTCGCCCTCGACAGGGGGCACGTCAGCCGCCGGTTTATCTGATGACGAGGCCACGATGGACGGAGGTTGACCGGCTGTTTGCGGCCTGAGAATTGCGAGTGTGGTTTGAGATTCTAGATGAATATATGTGATGGATTATGTGAGAAAGAATGAGGTTCTGTCTGTGTTTTGAATCGAGATGTGTATCTATCCTGTATATATTTCTGGCTGGCTTCAGATGGTGGTGGAAGAGGGGAAAACTCTGCTTGCTGCCTACGACGGAGACTTTAGCCGCTCAGGGTCGAAAGTGCAATGAAATGCCACAAGGATGAAACAAAAAAACTTCAGTCAATGAGACACAAAACAGTGAGAGAGTCGTGTTCAAGTGGCTGAATCGGTTTTGCGTGATTGGTTGTTGGTTCATGAGGCAGCAATACAATGTACACAGCACACATCAAAACCAACCTTGAATTTCGCCTTTCGGTCTGCACCGCCACACATGAAAATTGCACCGCCACATATTCCCCTCCTCTACCAACTCTTGTTCTTCTCAGCCTTACAGCAGGGCTGCTGGCTCAGCCTCGTTTCCGCCACCCACTAGACTATTGGGTGCCATGTACAGGTACCGTATCCCCCATACTGTATCCTGCTAGACAGTTTGGAGCCCTAAGGCCACTGCAGCTCCCCTCCAAATGCCCTGTAGCAGCGGCATCGCACAAGTGTTACAGCGCTATGCCCAGTGCGGCCTCGGCACGCTCTCTCGCCCCCTCCCATTCCAACTGCAGCTATCCTTCGGCTATTTCGCCGGCTCCTCGTGCGATTTACCAAGGTACAAGTACATGCCCGTTGACTCTTACGATAGGTATTACATGTACACACCCTCTCACTAGCACAATCCGGCTCTTGAAGCGACTCGCCTCGTCATCCCTTTGCATGCAAGATGATGGTACGATGACAAGGACGAGTTGGTACAAGTACAAACACAAGCATCTGTGATTGATGGCAAATAGACAACATAAGATTGATGGAAATCAATAGCTGCTATACAGGGGTTGAGCCACTAGAGCTCATCACGCCCCCTCTCATCGCCCGATAGACCAGCATCGGTGTGGAATCTTTCATCGCCGCATGATATTCCACTGTAATATTTGGTTCATCCCACTTGAACCACGCCCTCGTGCTCGCTTGTCATTATCATTTGATAAGATCTACGAGGGAAGGGGAGAGGTCGAGCGAACTCGTCCGTGGAGGATACGTGTACATCTCTCCATGTAAGTCAAGTAGACGATACTCGTATCTATTACGGTATGACAGCAATATCAAGGCCTCTCTATATTTAGCAAACACCGCAAACACCGCAACGCCGCACACACAACTCCATCATCAATGTAACTCGATGAGTATGTAAGCGCCTTGTCCTCGGACTACATGAGCACAGGCTCATCCGTTACACACATGCACCTACCCAGAAGCTTACCGGCAACAAGCACATGAACACCGGCAACACCAAGAAACAGAAGCAAGGGGGTGTGAAGACGCACAATATGCAACAAGGGAGGGGAATAGCTTGACCCAAAGCCCTACATATTCCTAAAACGGTAATTAGCCCTCTCGGTTCGAAGACCCGTACGGAGTTGATATACCGGTGCTGATATACCGGTGTTTAAAATCCTTTGGTTTCTCTTTGTCACTCTTCTGCTTATCCCACGCCCTTCTTAGAGAAGAGCTCTTAGCGAGGTATTTTTTCCTTTTTCAATTCGGATGCTCCCCAGGGCGTTGATGCCATATGATCGTCTCCTCGTGGTCCTTTATAGGAGTGTCCTCGTAAAGGTGTTAGTTGGTTGAACTTGGCGTAAGAAGTAGGCAAAAGCGAAAAACGAAACACGAAACACGAAAGAACACGAAAAAGAAGCTAAACACAACACGAAAGACTTTGGCCTTTTAATATGCACTCATATCTTCATCTGGTACTGATCGTGACTTATCTCCGAACCATCTCCGTACCCATCGGCGATATTAGATTAGCCGCTCCAACTTGTCCGAGGCACAATGGCTCAAAACATTGGAATCAGGGGCCCCATTAATTACACGAGACTATCGTCTCTCCTCCCACTCACCGTCTGCCGTATCGGTGCCGCCAATACGGAAGGCTCCGCATGATCTAGTCACCAACACGGAGAGCTCCATATGTACATACGTGTAATCGTAGTCGCCCGACTCGCCTCGTAAACTATTCCAAATACATACACAAATTCTAGTCCCTTGGCACCATCATCGCCATGACATTCAAAACCCAATGGCCCATAAGCCTCATCCTCACCATATCCAACAGAGGGATAGTCCATTCTAAGGAGGGGAGGGGGTTTGCGAATACTATTCAACCGGAGCGGATGTATTAACTCCTTCAGCCTCTGCGAACTGGTGTACGCAATAGGCAATCCATCCGACCGACCCAGTGACATTCTCTTCTTGGCAGGACAAAAAGTCAAACGCATTGATTGGGAAAATATAACGTACAAAGTAAGCATATAACATTAATTTCCGCGCAGCTCCTCCAACTGACAAAGAAACAAGGAGAAACTAGCGCTAACATGACAAAGAGACTTTACTTGTGGAAACCAGCAATAGACTCCGAAAAAAAAATACCAAGCCTCGGCCTGTCATGTTCTTCCCTTGTCCTTTTCCCCTCCCCCAAAAATAATCAATTCGAATTCTAAGAAAATAGGCCCCAGAAAAAAAGATCTTCGGGGCTGGGCTATTACTGGGCTACACTGGGCCGTTACGAGTAAAGATTGCTGCTGACAGCCTTTGCTAGTTCGAGAGCCAAGAAAGCTATCCTCTTAGTTTCAACGGCTCTCTTTTCTTACTCTCTTACCACATAGTAATTTCTATCCCAGACTTGGTACTTGTGCACTTTCCTATTTCTCCTCAGCCACAAAGACTATCGGAGTAATAGTCTTACAAGTAACTCCACAATTACTCCAAACGAAGAAACCCAAACTTCAAACACCCCCCTTTGCGCCACCAAAGCCTCACAGTTCAGTCAAACCTTTCAATGCCGTCCTCAAATCCCGGGTGCCCAGGACAAGCGAACAAGAAAAGAAAAAGCTCTCCAGTTGTCAGCTCCGTTAGTCCCTTGTACCCTGTACCCTGTCCCTCAAGCCAATCAACTGCACCGCACCTGGTACATGCGACATGGCCCTTCTTTCTTCCCTCGCTTCAGCGCCACTATTTTCCTTATACGGACTTCTCTTTTCGGCCATCATCATCTGCATGGGACTGCTGGAGAGTACTCCGTAACATGTACATGTAGGTGCAGGTCAGCAATTCAAGCATCGCTGAAAGGGCTGATCCCGGCTCGTCTACGTGGGATACAACCTGTCGGTATTACAACCCTTGAAGTATTGACGCTGGCGGAAAAGCAAGCGAAACACGGAGCAAATTCAATACCCAAGATAGATCCAAGTCCCCTCAAGAATTCAATAGCCCCCAACTTTCCCCCATGTAGTTGTAAGCGAAAAGCCACATGCGCCGTCCAGGGCACTGTATGCTGTAAATGGGTCAATATTAGCAAGGCCACTCTCTACATACACAGACCAACTCAAATACCATCAGACAACAAAGACAAAATAGCCATGCCCGGAGACATGAGAGATCCCGGCTTCCGATCCCTTCGCACTGCCCAAATCTCCTTGAAGTGGCAGCTCCCCTCCCGGAATTACCCTTCTAAGCTGCTCTGTCTCTGTCTCTGCATGGGTTCTTCCCTGGCCCGTGCCCTGCCTCTTCTTACAGTATCGTATTGTATTTGCATTCTCCTCTGTCTTTCCTCTGCTTACCATATCCGTCTACATCTCGTCATGTTATTCATCTTTTTGTCATCACACAATCCCCTCCCTCTACTCAGCACCCAAAACCCCAATAATAAGATCGCAGGGGGTGAAGAAGATCCAAGAAAAGCAGAAAACAAAAAAAGAAACACACATGGCCATCTATTCCAGTAACTAAGTAAGCCCATCAATCTCAAATATTCCCGCAGCTGCTTCCCGCGCCAGCACAGAAACGTAAGTAGCGTCTTCTTCTCCCCGTCATCTCGTCATCCGTTACCTCAGCAAAAAAAAGCTCAGATGCCGTTGCCGTACGAGGAGAGACGCAGACACAAGACAGACAGACACACCAAGAAGCCAAGCCCAAGCCAAGCAAGCATCGGCAAACCTGCCCTTGGGATCCACCCCAAGATTGCATTGGTGCATTGAATCCTACACTGACCTACCTAGTACCTCGTAGTAGCAGCTACAGTAATACAATACATACAGTACGGAGTACTCGTAAGTTTGTTTGTATATACTGTAACGCAGCAGCCATTTCGTCTTGTCTTGTACTCCATACATGCGAACAAGTAACGTCCTACTCACCGTCGCCGCGCCTCGCAGCAGGCCAGAGTAAGACACTCGGTAGTACAGCTCAAGTATGTGTGACTCGGCCATGTCAGTTTTGGTCCAAGTATGCATAAAAATCTGGAACCCAGCTTATGCGCGCGTGCTTTTTTTTTCGTTGCGTTGAATCCTGTCGGGTTTAACATGACAAACACATGCGGGAGGGGGAGGAGATGGGGATGGAGAGAGAGCCTTGTTGATGAATGAATCATATTGCCATTTTTTTTGGTTCGTATCTAAATATTTTGAAAAATCGTGCCTTGAAACCCATTTTCAAGACTTTTTTTAAGTGTCTTTAAATCACTTTTTCTACTTCATTTCGCCTCCACCCCTTTTCGGCATTTGTCTGCGTCCTCGTCTTCCCTCTTTCGCCGGCCGGATCCTCCTACCAAACCCCGGTGACTCTTCCCCCTCCAATTCGCAGCCGGATCGTCTGGGGCCGAAAAGGTCCGTAAAAGCTATTGATGAAACCTCGTCATCCTTTGTCATACACGCCCATGGCATCAAGGCTGCACTGTAGCAAAAAAGAAGAAAAAAGAAACCCATTCACAGCGAAGCAAGGCAAGGAATGAAACATCTTTTTTGGCTGTTCCCTCGCTCGCACATGTGTGGCACCACTTTCAGGCGGCTTCCCATGCCTAGCAGCAAGCCCGTCCCAGAGGGCAATCTGTATGTCAGCTGTTCCGGTCTGATCTCTTGCCAATGGGCATCCCATGTCTCGTTCGCTGGGCTCCGTCACACGACGGCTGGCTGAGCATCTGCTGTCCCCCTCCACCTAGGCCGAGGAGGGTAGGGCTTGGGGCCAGCCCGTGCCATGTATCTGGGACCGGGGTCTCATGCCTCAGCCCAACCAGAGCCCGTTCATCGTCAGCCACTTGCGTACAGCCCAACCTAGTGTGAAATTTCGCTCGGGAGTGGTTTGCGACGGGCTCCCACGGCCATGGGCTGGCTTTGCTTAGTTCCTCTGCAGCTCTGCGGAAATCTGCGCGTCTACGGATTTCCTTTTTCCTCTTGTTCCCAGGCGCCGGCCAACGTCGATGGCGTCAACATTCCTTCTCTCGCAACAGGTGAGTTCGCCTTCTGTAGTTGCAATTCGCTCCAGGGCCGGTACATAGGGCATGTCGAGTCCCACAGCAAAAAACGGCAATTGAGACGCAAACCCGGGCTCATCTAGACTTTCGGCAGAGGGGAGAATCAACGTCCGCCCCGAGCCCTGGTAAACGCGGGTTGCCTGGGAGCTCTTCCGAAGATTCAGCTAGCCTGCAATTGGACAGTAGTAGTGCTCCGTAATCGTAGCAGCGAAGAAAGAGGCAGCCCTGCGATGAAGAGACGGGGAAAAAAGAGATCCTGAATCCTGTGTGAGGCCCGTCTTAGCGGCTGACATGGGGAGCTGCCTCTCTTCGCCGAATTCGGCGGCACAGGCGCAACAGAAGCATGCGCACGTCTTACTCGTCGTGGAATCAGCCGGGGGGAGGATGCTCTACCTGGGATTCTCTGCAAGCCCAGCTGCGTGCCGTGGTTTTGTCAGCCTGACCTGTTTTGCAAATGTCCAATGGCATCTTCGGCTCGACCTCCTCTCCTTCAGACCGTTGTTAGGCTGGCACCAATGCATCTTTGCCATATTACTTTCCAAGGGCACACAAAAACACCCTGCGAATTCTGGCATTCGTGTTTTGGAATCACCCTACCTCCATCGGTGGGCTGAGGCCATGTGCCCAAGAGTGGCGACATCGTATCCAGCCATCATCATGTACCCTGGCTTTATTTTACTTGCGAAATCACACATGGTTCCCTCCTAATGCTGAGCCAACAACATGTTTGAGAGCTCAATTTTTTTTCGTAGTGTTTCTTTTTCCCTGGTTTGACACCCAAGCGCCCAATTATATGAATCAACTGATTGTCGTAAAGTCGTTCGTTATCAAAGAAAGGAAACGGAAGAGAGAAAAAAGCCTCGGCCAATGCGAAAAATATTTATTTTGACTGTCAAATGCAAATGCAGAGCTCCACTATATCGCCTTCCGGAGCGGGTATTCCTTTTGTTTAACAAAATAATAACGGGAAAAAAATGTGAGGCTATGCCGTCTTCTCAAAGAAACGAGAAGAGCTTTTATGTATAAACAATTCGTTAAGTAAATCGTCATGAGAGCTGCTGCGCGCGGCCGATCCTTGCAGTGCTTCGAATGCAGCCGTCGAGAGCCAAAAATTTTTTTCCTTCACCTCGGCGAAGGGTCCTCCTCCATCAAACAGGCATTCTCCAACATGTTTGTCCACTTGCCGCTAGTGCCTGCGTGACTGTGCTTGAGATGCTGGCGGAAGTGGTCGGCCCTGTAGAACTTCTTGGACGAGTTGCACTCCCGGAACTTGTGCACCTCTTGAAGGTGTCGGATCCGCTCCTCCCAGTCCTGGTCAGTAGCGTGTCTTGCCTGGATACCACCGTTGAGTAAGCCGGCCCTCGCTCCAAGTCCCGATCGAGGGAACTCCTCCCCACAGTAACCACACGCATCGGCCTCGCCGGGATGCGTTGTCGATTCGTGAAACGCCCGATTGTAGCCCGACAGCGCGGAGCATGACCATGAATGACGGCGCACATGAAGAGAGTTCTGGTGTCGCTCTGCTTCATTCTTGTTCTTGAAGCGGTTGCCGCAGAAGCTGCACTCATACTGCTTTTCGGCTTCGTGAGCACTAAGAGGTTGAGTCAGCGCGCTGGAATGGTATAACAAGCAAGACAGCTTNNNAAAGGAAATCCGACCCAAAAATAAATGGTGGGGCATATAAAAAAGAAAACTTAGCGCATTGTTTACGTACCTCAGCTCCTCGGCTGTCTCAAACTTCTTGGGCTTCTTGGGACAGCACTCGCACATGTAGAATCCTTGGAACTTGGTGCTGTTGGGCTTTTGCATGTCAGGGAGCTTCCGTGGGCTGGCGCCAGACGCGGTTCGTGAATGCATAGGTGCTCTGCTGGCAACTGACGTCTTGGGGCTTGGGTTGAGGGATGCGGGCGTGTTGTATGGAGAGGTGCATGATGTGGGAGAGAGGGCCCCTGGTGAGACCCCACCGGGTGAGCGGTGGCCGTATGAGCTAGCAGAAGGCGGGATAGAGATGGAAGACATGAAGAAGCCGGGTCGCGAAGAGGCGCTGCTCAGCATTGATGTCGCGGATTGAGGGCCCGATGACAGGCGAGGAGTAGGAGAGCCGCGGGATGCACCTTGGCCAGACATCATGTGTAAGCCAAGGTCGTCCGATGCAGGGCTGGCGGCCCGGCGCTTCTGACCTGCGCCTGCGTATCCATCTTCAATGTGAAGTCTCTTGAGAGATGACGTCTCGTCAATCTCCATATCGTCAACAAAGCTGCCCTGGGTGGAAGTGGCATCATCGCTGTTGTTCCGCCTTGACCTGCCTCGGGGTGAACGATCTGGTTCTGAGCTGTCATAGGGAGAGCGGTGGTCAATTGGGGATCGGTGGAAGGGCGTTGAGTTGGGGGAGACGGCGGAAAAGGTTGGTGAGTCTCGGACTTGCGATTCAAAGGGTGCGCGGCTGTGGATGGGGAGTTGGATGGGTAGGTTGGGTAAGCTAGGAGCAAACCGGTCGTTCTGCAGTCCTCGTGAAAGATCGCTGATGGGACCGCTGAGAAGCGAACGGGGGGCNGATCTGTCCACCACCGTCCGGATAGGAGTCAGCATCTTCTTTGCGCTGTCGCCGTGAAGGTCGGCTGCTGATTGGTAGTGAAATTGGTTGTGGTGAAGCCAAAAGGGTTCGTTGTTGGAGAGGGAATCGCGGGACCTGCCATATGCAACATGNNNGTTTTGTTTTACTTTCTTCTTTTGNNNCTCTGCGAGGTTTGCGCAGGCAATCAGTTCCCACCTCTCTGTGGAAGCATAGCTCGCATAGCCCTCATCGCTAGTAATGCTTCCAGCCTCCCTTCTCTTGTATCCAGATCGATCATCCATATGACAGGGACTCATGCTGCCGTAGCCACTCGCAAAGGACGAGCGACTGGCAAAGGAAGAGCCACGAGAGTAGTCTCTCTTGTCCTTGAAGTCGTCCCGAAACTGGGTAGGTGCGTCGCCAAAGGGGAGGTTTCGTGGCGGAGGTAGAGGAGGAGGCACGTCGTCCCGCGTTTCGATACCAGGAATGGCCATTGCCGGACTTCTTGAGAAGGGAATGCCTTGGTCTCTGAATCGATTGGCTCCGTTTCCAGGCACGACGATGCTTGGGAGAGGAGCAGGGACCTCTCTATACTGCGGAGGAAAGGCCATTGTTGTGATGTGAGGTGGGAGTTAAAGGCTTTTGAAGTTCGGGAAGAGATGTCGAGAAGAGAAAGCAAAGGCCGAGGTGGGCCTTTGGAGTGGAATATGTGAGCAAAAGGTGTTTGCCGTTACACGCCCATTCGAGTCATGGAAACGAATTGTAGCTGACGGGAAGTCAATGCGCCAGTGAAATGGCAAATCTACTGCTTCAGCTGCGGCAACGGGGTCCGTCGTACGTGTCGCGTCGGCGAAGCAGGGAAGAAATGCGTAAGTGGCAATGGATTCGGAGTTTTTTGCGTCTTCCAGGTCCAGCTCTATGGGCCGCAAAGATGCTCCGAGGCAGTGCGTGCCTGGGTGTGGTCTGGGGATGGTAGCTGAACAAAAACAGGAACAGACAAAGAGGCAAACGTGTAAAGGCGAATAGGATTGGAGAACGAGGATTGGAAGAATGATACACGAAGCCACTAGAGGCAAGTTGAGGGGACCAAAGACATGGGATGCCCTCGAATTATAACAAGTGGGAGGTTAGGACGACTTTTAATGTAGGGGCGAGAGGCGGGAGACCAAAAGAGAAATATCAAGCTTGGTCTCCGCTGCGCTCTCTGCTCGGCCCAGCCAGAGAGACAAGACAGTGAGCAGGGCGTGGGAGTAGGAAGACGAGAGCACGGTCATGGGGCGTGCAGATAGATAGGCGACCAGCATTGAGATGGCCTCCAACAAGTGCCAATCCTGTTAGTGCGCGGGTGGTCGTTTGGCTAGAGGAGAACCAGGGACGTGGTTGGACGAGGGGTGCCGTGCGTTGGAGGAGCCATGTTTGTTTCTTGTGTCCAAAAGTAGCCTATCTTTTTCCTCGTCCTCTCTCGCCTCCCTATCTTGTTTTTTTCCCCAGTGCCGGGGTTGAGTCAACGAGGCCGAAGGCAAGGCAAAGGCACACCGACAAGGCAACCAGCCGTCGATGCCACTCACGCTGTAGCTGCCGTTGACATGTTCCCTTTTGATACCAAGCAAAGGCCGCTGAAGGCGCGAGAAGCACCAGCCTTATTGGAGCAGAGCGGAGTAATCGAAGGGAGGGGAGGGGCGTATCCATGCTTCCGTTCCCTTGAGGACTTTGCAAGCGTACCAGCAACAGGGGCCAAGAGACGATGCAGAAGTGCTAGTAGTAGAAGCAGAAGTAGAAGCCGAGCGAAGAGCGTTCCCAGAGGATCGGTTGACTTGAGAGGTGCGTTGGACTGCAAGCCCCTCCCCAGGTGTACATACAGGTACAAGCAAGACTCGAGAGCCAACGGTGCTCGGGTGCGGCTGCTCTAGCACCGTCGTACAAGCCAAGTAGCAGGACGGGATGCGCGTGGGCAGCCCTGTCTTAGTGCCTTATGGTCCTTTGGCCTGGGGAGGAGGGGTGTGTCCATGGCTGGGCTGTAGGGCCAGCACTGACGCTGTCTGGAGATGAGTGAGAGCGAGGACGACACCCCAGTGGCCAGGAGGGGGCGTGGATGATGCAGGCAGGGACCGGTAGGGTTAAGCACGGTGGTGTGCATGTATGTAGGGCCATTGATCCCACCAGTGGAGCGCCTCTTTCTTAGGCTGGGCTGTCTCTCCCAGGGCTGGACGAGGGACAAGGGGATGAGGGGGCGTCTGGCTTCGGCGAGGCGTGGCTGCTGTCCAGTCCAAGTCGGCGCTAAGCAATTAAGGTAGCCAGGCAACATCCATCTCAGGTTGTGGTGAGCAGCGCGGTCCTGTTGCTGGGAATGAGTGCTGCTTGGAGAACTGACTGATGATGCCGGACGCTGGACATGGCGGCCTGCTCCATCTCCATCTTGTCCCTCTGGCGCTCCACTCGTCTTCCAACCCTACTGTATTATGCTCGTACTTGCATTCACTCTCCCCAGTCTCTCCTATCCCTTTCAGTAATGGCTGCCATTACTGCTCCATGAATGCAGAATCCGGGCCCCTGGCGATGGAAACGGCAAAAAAGGGAAAGCAACAAGACCGGGGTCATTCGACCTGCGGTATACGAAGTCTGTTCCAGCACGTCGTAGCTATGTTTCCATATTGTATGGCAGCACTTCCAGAGCCGAGCCGCAGGAGACCATATTCCTCCGACTAGCAGGACAGGAGAGAAGTAGCCAGCTCCATCCAAAGAGAGGGGAGGGGTGTAGGGCTCTGCTATGGCAGCCCTGCGCTCAGGTGGTGGCAACGGCGCCATGCGGATGCCTCGCACTTCCTTGTTGTATAATGTCCATGCCTCTGGTCAAGGCCGTGAGATCAAGTTTCGCAGTCATAACATTGACCTAAGTTTGGCGCCTTAGCACTGGACGGACTGCCAAGACAACGGACTGGTGACTGATGAGAAATACCAGCGGATGATGTTTCAGGCGTGTCCTTGGAGAAGCATTCGTAATTAGTCGTCCTGACCAGGCCAGCATCGTGGCCAGCTCTTACGTTAGCGATGGGATGGCCTCGGCGAACCAGGCAGTCTGCTAATTTGCGGAAGATGGTTCGCTGTGCTCGAGGCTCAGCTCAGCTCATCCTGAAGGCTGGAGATTTGGAATCGCCGTTGGAGCGCAGGGAAGACAGGGTTCGGCTTGTTGAAGACGAGATCAAATGCTCACTAAGTCGGGGAGACGCCGCATGACAGCGGTTTACTGTATGGATATCTGTTGGTACGAGATGCTCGTTACCAGTCACCAGCTCCTAGATTGCGGCCCCGGTACTGGGTACGGCGGGCTAGTGGGCGGTCTAGTGCAGTTGTCTCAGGCAATCTTTGCCAAGTCCAAGTACCAGCTACCTAGGTTGGGCAAATCCTACTGTCGGTACCAACGACAACATGGTACCACAACTCCGGTAAGTTGGGTGGGAAAGAGCGGCCACAGCCAAATAATACCGCTCAACACCGCCTTTTATTCAAAAGTACCACCAACCAGTCAATCAGCCCAGCCTCACCAACGTCCAGTAAACGTCACCAGCATTTCTTCGTCTTCCATCACAATCCTGCCCAATCCAAAAATGCCTTGGGTTGAATCAGGTCTCGGGTAGCTCATCCTCACACGCAGCGTCTCCGGCATGTCGGCTCTGGGCTAGTGCGTGCTGCTGCGTCAGAATCGCTGCTAACCCCCAACTTCGCCTTTGCATCACCAACAAGTCGCTTCAGCCTCTCAGACCCGACTGCAATCTCCGTGGACAGATGACCAAGGTTCTTGGATTGTGGCTTGCAAGACGTGTCAAGATTCCGCGGTATGTCACCTAATACTGCCTCGCAGCATGGGGTTTCAACCTGTCAACGCCGCTTGACTTCAGCTGGGCGGAGCCATGAGGCCTAACTAATCGTGCCTGCAACAGGATTCACGCAATAATTCCGCGTCCTCCATGGACTCTGCGCCCTACCGGTCCGCCCACGCACGAGCTTCTGCTCCTGGGAGGGCTGAATCGCCCTAAGACTAGCTCAGAGCTCAGCTCACCGTGCTGACTTAGCATAGTATGCTGTTCCCATGCAACGAGTCACAAGCGGCGCTCCGTGCTTCCGCACAGAGGCCAGCAGTTCCCTGGAGAAATTTTTAGCTCTTGTGCTCCGGTACGTGCCCCAGCAAGCCACTAAGCCCGTCCAAGGACATTTGGCTGATCAGCTTGTGGATTTCGGCCGCCCTTTCACGTCGCCGGAGCCGACCCACGAACAGCAAGTTTTGCTGCGAAAGACGACGACGGGAGACTCCTTGCTTAGCTCGATCAGCCTTGACATCGCCCAACTCGAGGTTTCTTGAGCCATGACACCGCCTAAACCCCCCGTACGCCCCCTCTTTTGCAAGGACCCAGCTGCGCGGACTACATGGACTTGGAGTTTGCTCAAGATGAGATTTGATATGCAACTAGCTATGGATACTGCCCCGCAATCCGAGTAATAAGTATTGCGAGGCAAGCCGTCACTGGTGCAAAGAAATCTGGATGTGGGCATCAGTGCCACCTGTAAACCCGTGTCGTCAGCGCCTTTCTCAGCCCCAAGCCAGGAGACGGGAACTGTTGAGGCTGCAAACCACAATCAACTCCCTACGCTGGTTCGGCTTCGACTGTCCTCGCAGTGAAACAGGTAATTAACGCGAGGCCTGGCTAGCATGTGCCAGCGGAGATGTGCTCTTGGCATCGTGCCGGTACAAGGTTGACAAGTTTTGTCACGTGATGACAATGGCGAAATCGCCTTTTCTGGCCATTTCATGAGACAGATTTCGGCAAAGCCCTGCAGAGTCTCATCAATTCTACTCTCCTGGCTTGAACCATCCAGGCCTCAAGGTTCTAAACGAACGCTTGCTACCGGTAAACGATAGCCTCTTCAGGTAAGGTGTGTCGGTCTCTCAGAACAGGGCGTTTTTCGGAGCCGACCACATTTCCGTGTCAGTACTGTATGGACTGCACCAAGTCGACAACCACGATTGTCCCAGCAAGGGTAATTCAAGATGCTGACCGGGAAGTTTGAGCACCCACTAGTTCACACTCACAAGAGGCACTAACCCTTTCAGCTTTTGCGGTACATGATGTCGGCAATTGATGCCATTCCGCAGGCCTTCCGCAAGGCGGCACAGCATCTTGACCAAAGGGCGCCGCAGGGCGGAATAGAGTGAAGGGCAACTGACTCCCACAGCCAATCGTCCACAGCAAGGCTACAAGATCTGCGCGAGGCGAACAGACAAACAGCAAATACGGTTATTCATACGTCTTACGCCATGGATGAGATGGGTCGCCAACGCGCATGCGCTTTGGGCCGCCCCTCAACCTATCGATGTACCAATACTAGTACATAGTTAGCTGATGCTGGTGATTTCCGGGCATCCTGGGTTTATTAGCATAACATTGCCTTACGACACGACACAAATGGTAGGCTATTCGGCTCTCAGCCTTATGGAGAACGAGCAGGGCTATGCTCCCAATTCCGCGTTTAACCACCATCGCTTTTAATCGCCATATTCGTCAACAAAAGGGTAAAAGGTGGGCCGAGCTTGGTCAAGCACGCCGCTTCCCCGCCAAAAGAAGGCTTGACAAGCAGCGGGTGTATTTTCTACATTTGGCATTCAAGCCAGGTGTCGTGGCTCCTGAAAGCGAAATGAAGTCACCGTCCATGACTATCTCGGCCGGCATGAAAGAAGAGGGAAGAGGAGGGGTGTGTCAGAACGTAACCTGTTGAAGCCCGTCTGGAGTCATCAAAACACAAGCTACGCCCTGCATCTATTTCTTTTCTCCAGCTACCATCCCTCGCCGCTAGCAAGATCAGCCTAGCGGCCTGAAATATCGGCCGGCGCATCGCTCCATCGTTGCGCATGAGTCGGGGCAGCGACATTGAGAAGAAAAAAAGGAAAAAGGGGGAACGGATTGTTCCGTTTCTTGTACTCGTAATTGCACAACGCAGCTTGGCCTCTCTACCGCGGCCGCGGCCCACTCAGCTGCGCCTTGTGAATGGTATGAAGCTTCGAGAGGCGGATTCAATCGCAACGCACACCCTGGCATCCCAAGCTAGCCACACCAGTTTGCACCCTGTGGTTGGACAGAAAATGGTGCGGTGCCGATACGGCAGCTAAGCCTCAAGAGGCGCATCTACTGGTTATCCTGTGCGCATTGCGAGCTACATCACCTTATTGTCGTCAGATCCGGTTGTGCTCTGGGTTTACGTCCGTCCGATATCACATTTACGGGCATTTTTTGATGAAAGAGTCTCTGCAGCTAATGCCAAAAACCAAGGGGCAAACCCCAAAGATGCCCACAACCAGTCCAAAGCATTGAATGAGCCTCGGCATCTGGGGACTATCTCTGCCGCCACCAAGAACACGGCCAAGTAAACGACTCGGGATCGATATTACGGTACAGAGCACATCTTACAGTCATGCCAATCCCCCACCTATTGTTACGACATACTGGAGGCCCTGTGCGGATGTGAAATGGTCCATGCTCTACTCTGTATAACACGCTGTGGAAACACTTTTCCAAAGCGGCGTGTTATACAAGTTGGTCGACCGAGGTTTCCGGCTAGTGCCCTACTCTAGCTCATATCATCAATCTATCTAGAAAGTCTCCGAGCACAAATGAGTTTACTCAACACAAGCGCTTATAAAACACGAGCGGAAACGAGACCCTCTTTACTGTGATTCTAGCCGGATCTTCCAGAAGCCTGCAGTCCAGTTGGGCCTTGGCGGAGATTGAACGATTAGCGTGGATGTCACAAGGCTAGCCGGCACCAATAGAGGGGGTGGTCCGCAAGGCTGAAGCATAAACTCCAATTAGCAAAGATTCGCAAGAGAACCAGGTGGCCTGGCGCCAATTACAATGCCCATCGCAGCGATTTACCGCCCATCTCCCAACATTTTACGTCTTCGGACGAAGGGAGACGGGAGATTTTCCTTGCAGTGGAAGCATGTGGAGAGGGTTTGAGTCAGGACTCGTCAAGCAAAGGCGATGCATCATATTATTTGCGAGGGCGGCCTGGAAGGGTGGACTCGACAGCAAAATCTCATTCAACTGGCCAAACGTCCGGACGAACCGGAGCATCGGGCGATTATGCAGCATACCGTCATTAAGGAACGACGATGCCCCAAGGGAGCGGCTAGGTTCTCTTACAACCCTTGGAGCCTCCCTCAGAATGTGGCGCGAACTATCATCTGCGTTTCTCCACTATGAGAAACGTACATGCGCCTCCTGTGTCACAGCTTTGTTCGTAGGGCTGTAAGTCTGCCAAGGGGCGTGGCACGTGTTATCGTCACAATGGTGGTTAAAAAGAAAATTAAAAATAAGGATCAGCAACAATGAGTCGGTGTTGGCTAATGCCATTGCTGTATGCGCCTACGAATGTGACAAAACGCCTCCTCTTGCATTCACGCCTGGTCAGTGCCTTGCTGATGGGGTCCAGCAACGCCCGCAAGATAATCATGATGGCGGGCTAAGGGCTTTTGAGAGGCACGGCGTGTCTTACACAAGGAAGCCGAAGATGTGAGCGCAACGACGTATACAAGAGAAATCTCATGAGGGTTTGAGAGGTCGCCGACCAGGATGTCTTCGAGGTCCCCGTAGTCCGGGTCCACAAGACTCAGGAACCAAATTACTCTCCAAACGGAGCCGAAGGGGGAAAACCGGGGCAGCTTGACGCAGAGCTCCAGTTTATATGTCAACGGCTGCTTCTTATTCGCACGCTCGTATGTATGTACGGACCGAACTTGGTAAAAGAGGGTCCCGAGCTCCGACGACCGATTTGCAAGCCGTCGCCACGGATGCACGCCGTGCCAACTGCCGGCGCCGCCAGCCCTTTTTCATCCGGAAACACCTGGGATTTGGTACCAAGAACCAAGATGGCGGTTGAAGGTGCAGATTGTTGCCAGAAGCTGCGGAGTGCATACATGTTACGTAGGTCTGCATTTGCCTCGGGGCTTGTAGATATGCCACGCGCTACGAACCGCACACAAGGCTCCTTTCCCGTCGAGAGCGAGCAGCCGATGGCGGTGTTAGTGATGAGGTCAGCAGGAAAACCTCTTCACAGCCGCATCACCACCGTCCTCGGGCTTAAGAATGGCACCTGGGAGCGCTCTTTCTCCTTACACGCGGGCGAGGTGGCATGTACGAGTAATAGCAAGCTGCTAATTATACACGACATACACGGCACGAAAGATCTACGGATGGGACCCGCGTTTCAAGTGGAAACGATAACCAAACGCACGCCCAGGTTAGGAAGGACATGACGGAAAACAACGACAGTGGAAGAAGATGACAACATGGCCCGGTTATCTTGCAAATTTCGATAGATGGTCTAGGCGGCATCTGGTCTAGCAGAGAACGCTAGAAGCATTCTAGACGGCGGTCTGACGATTCGCCTAAGAACTAGACCACTACGGGTAGCCTGGGAGAATCATGCGCTGCACCGCAACCGGCTCTAGTCCATGAAAACATGGATGGAAAGAGGGTAACAATGCCGATATGAAGTCGGGGTTCCCCACAAATCGCTCGCGCCGCGAAAATGCTGCCCAAAGGAGAAGGGGTCAATGTTCTTCTTGGTCCCGTCACTAGGGCTTCAGGTGGGTGTCAGAAGGGAAGGCAAGGGGGATGCCTCTTGGTTGAAGCGGTCCGGGATAAGCGGGGTGGGACGGAGAGTGCATCTTCAAGCGTGCCTCTTCTCCGATCGCTTAATATTGGGTTGGTTAGAGATATATGCGGATTATACCACGGCCTAGGCGCGGACGTTGGCGCAAATCACCTAGGCGAGATGCAACGCCGGGCTGTGCTTTTTTACCTTGGTCCGAGTATACGGAGTACGGAGTGTGCAATGCAGAGAATCGGAATCCTAGCGCTAGATTGCCTGCTCTATCCCTTCCGATGCAAGATGAACCCCCTGAAGATCCTGTGAGTCGGCCACGGGCTGGTCTATGTCGGTCCTACTGCGGGCGGGCCAAGTGTCGAGACACAGCGAGGCACGCAACATAGCATTTGGAGAGTCAGGTCAGCTATGATTGCACATTCTGTCCATCATACCATGATCGTACCACTAGGTAAACCACAAGTGCGCATTGAGGATATGCCTTTGCCAGCAGAAAACGCGTTCAGCCGCGGGCGCAGGGATGACCATTTCGCTAAATGTCACTTGTCAGATTGCCATGTATCTTACGAATGATAGGCATCTACGGAGTGCTAGCAGCAGCCTTGGCTCCATGTTCGCTCTCTGCAACAGGTTTTCTGGATTGCTTTCACACGCACTTTGCATCAATATTTTGTCGATCTCGAGCTTACTAAAGGAAATCTAATTGCCATGTGCCCGCGCGGGAGATTGTCCTATTCTGGGAAATTTCTTTGCGGGGATTCGATTCTGCACGCTCAGAAGCGTGGCTTGGTTCTTACGTGGCAGACTAATGGGTTTCAAGGGAAGTGGCCGCCCGGCGTCTCAAAGCAATTACCATCATCCCGAGATGGGTGCCATGGCTTGGGCGGGATGAGGTATCATGATGACATGTCGGTTCGGATTTGCCACGACGAAGCCTGGAGCTTGACTCGCATCAATCGAAGAACTGAGACACAGCTGTCCGATAGCCTACTTTGCCTACGTACACCTGGGCTATTGCATAAGCAGGCAGCGAGTGGCGTGTGGGGACCTGAGCCAAAACCAGCAAGAGTTGCATTCCAGAAAGGGAATAACTTGGCGGACTATCCCAGAGGTGCCGTCCTCGCGCTGATTAGCAAAAGCCGAGCTGAGGTTGATGGTTGAATCTTTAGATTTAACGCAAAATATTGGCCGACTATGCGCGCGCACTACGGAATAACATGTATACGGCGTTAAACTATCAGCAAATGGAAAGGGGTGGGCGAGAAGGGGGTGAGTAAGACAGGCGGGAAACAAGAAGAGACAAGAGACCAAGAGTTCAGCTGGGCGTTTTGGAAGGATGAGTCTGGCGCAGGAGATGCTGGTCATGTGGTGGCCTGTGCTGCCCATTTGATTGATTGTCTGTCTCTGCCTCGCTCTCTCTCTCTCTCTTTCTCCTCCCTTGGTTTGCCTGTTTGATCCCACCCAAACGATAGTTCAGCTGGCCTAGGCACTAATCACACCACAGGCACGAGGCACTGAGCCGAAATGGTCGGACAGGAGAGATGAAGGAGAAAGCCTCGGGACCGAGATGAGGATGGAGCTTGCTGATAGGTCACTCGCCGCAGCTCCCTAACCTCAGCCCCTCCAACCACAGCCCAGTCGGATGGAGGGGCAACATCTGCGTTTATACGATATGAGGTTTAGCCCGTCGTCTCACCCAATTGAGTTAAAGCAGCCCTGCTGTAGGGCTTTGCAGGAGGCTTTGGGTCTCATGCCCCTCTGAGAACGTACGGCTGGTCCTTGTACTAGGCAGTATCTGTCACCATTCTAACTCGACTTGGTACAAGCAAGTACTTGGTATTCCTTCTTCCTCCAAGTGGACCTTGGGGTGTGAGGGGACAGCATCACAGGCCCGAGTGATTGGCTAAGAGTGACACGGAAGGGGAGTCCATTCCCAGCGCTAAAACGGCCGGGTCCCAAGCAATTGTCCTTTTCCGTCTCTGTTTTGTCTCGGCTTCCTCTGGCTCCTGGGATGTGGGCGTGCGTCTGTAGGGCCAGCAGTCACAGGGCTGAAAAAGCGGTCCTGTAGCATGAAGCTGAAGAGTGACCGCCTTAGCACTCGCAATAACTTGACCGTTTACAGCCGGATTTGTCTACATACGCCTCGAACGTCTCTGTTTCTGTTTCTGACTGACTTGCCGACCTCCAACGTTGCGGTAAGGGGATGGGCGTCTCTTACAGTCGTGAGATCGAGGGGGGAAGGGTGCAGTATTTGTACTAGCATGCCCTCTCGAATCCAAGAAGGCAACTAACGGCGGACTTGGGATCTATTCGAAGCCAGAAGACAACATCTGGCCAGGGGCATGGGATTAGTGTGCTAGGTTATGCCAGGTTGTGCTGTGTCGCTGTTGCATAACTGCTGCCTACTCCGGCATTGTTCCAACATGGGTCACGATACACGCCCTTTTGGCGCGGTCTCTGCTCGGCCGAGGAGCGGCCGCGATGCCTCAATGTTCGGCCGATACACGTCCATTACAGCCACCTACCTGGTAGCCAACCCATGCACAACCCTTTCAGGGGAGATTGCTTCGTAGGTAACCTGATGCTTGCACTGCGAGCACCAATACCAGCCCTTTCATGGAGGGGGATGTCCAACGGCATTCTTCTGGTGGTATTATCCCCCCAGGCCAATCAGAAATTAAGCACCGATTCAATTTCCTCTCGTCTTGTCTTATTCCCGCTGCAAGGGGGCATGCAGGCTGCCGCATCTGGATTTTGAGAGACACGAGGACAAATTAACTGGAGGTGGGGATACGGAAGCCGAACACCTCTCACTCCCCACTCGGCATCACCTATCCGATGGTTGAGACTTTGAGAGTCTCTTTCCAAATTCTTTCCGTCCACCCACCTCCCTTTGGAGAGATCTAAGCGGAAGGATCTGGCTATGACTGTACGGATGCGGCATACTCTGCGGCAACTGTGGCTCTCCGCGGCAGAACGAATTGCGTGTTATACTTAAGGTGGTACACTAGAAGGTTAGTTGGAAGCTCCGTTTATCTCCTATGCCTCGGAGCGATGAGATGCTCGTACTCTGGGCCAAGCAGCGTTTGGCTCGACTAAATGGTGGTCGACGTAGCGTCAAGGGCCCTCGTCTTACAAATTCTTACACTACCATTATCTGATATATCTCACCTTGGGTTGTGAGGGGTGAGGGTGAGCTACGTTATACGTGGGGAAGCCATCTTGCACCGGCGTGTAAATACGATGCGCTCCTGTGGATATGATATCCGAGCTGGTCTTGTGAGGCGGCATAGTGTCTCTGCAAGATGCTAATCCGTTCCTCAATCGGTAACACAAGTACTGGCAAGTATATTTACGGATTGCGGTGAAACACGTGTTGAGATGTTGTTGAGGTTAGAATATGGAGGTGGATCTCTTCATCTCAAAGCCTCGGATAAGCAGCTGCTACCCGAGTCAGTTGAACGAGGAATAGGCTATCAGGATATGAAAGAGCCCGCAAAACATGCCAATTCCGGCTATCGCATATACTTCCCCAGGGGCAAACCTAAATCTGGACGGCCAAGAAATTCCAAATTGCTGGAAGCTGGTTAATTCTTGCGATTTCCCTGGGCCCAGATACTATCACAATGCGATAGACACGGGAGAACTGTAAGCGGCGTGTCGTTTATGATTCTATTCAACGGTATGCTTAATGCTTACTCGAACGTTGGCGACACACCCTACGGCCTAACCAAGGCTCATGATTCAGGCGAATATGGGTCATGGGAAGACGACGAGGGATAGGAATAAAAAACACCTCAACTTAGGATTCAGCACTCGCCGGATGGTGAGCTGGGACATGCAAGTACATGCGAGCTCCGCGCAAAAGTTCGCCCATGCCCATTCCGCCAAAGGATGCAGGGTAGGCGAATGTACCGCAGGATTGGGTATGTGTATGCGCCTTGACGTATGCTCCGTATGTAGGGCTGCTGTCTGGGTCCCCGGGCTAGGCTTACTTGTGTGGAGTTTCTTCACTGTTGCGTTGGCCATGCAGTAGGAACGTGCTAGACGGCGTGGGAAACGGAGGAATGCGGTTGTCAAGCTGTGTTGATCCTACCGCCTTGTCTTGCAAGCATACCGCTGCTGGCTTACTACAGAAAATGGAAGCGCAATCGGAAGGATTCCTCTCTGGTAGGGAGTACAGTCAGCCGGACTCGAAGCATCCGACCCCGCCATCAGATGTCACCGCTTGCTCCTCAGCTCGTCTATTGGGTATACATGGATCTGGATCATAATCGGTACGGAGCATGGGATGTGTTGTTTCTCAGTCTCCGTCGAGGAGATGAAAGCCGGCCAGGGAGAGGGGAGGAAAAGATTAGACCGGTCGCGGCCGGGAGTGTCTGCCGCCCTTGATGTAACGTCGGCATTGCGCCCGCTCTGCCGTGTCTGATGGGACATACATGACTCTACCGCTTTTGCCCGTGATTTATTACTGCATCTAGACATTGCTTCACATTTGTCTGGGACATTGACCCGGACTGTCGGGTGCGCGGGTGGGCTTGGGCTGGGACGCATCGCGATTCATTCATTCCGCCAGCCGCGGCAATTAACCAACAGGTCGGTTACGGGGGGACGTTGGGCGCAAAATTGCAATACTTCCAAATAGCATTCCGTATGGCTTTAGTACCACGAGTCCATGGCTCTAGGGGCTACGGAACGGCGTCGAGTCAAGACAAGAAGAGGCGGCGGCACGGCAAGGGGGCTGCCGGCTCGCCCTACTCCGTATTACACGCTGCAGATATCCTCTGCTCCGAAGATCGAAGAAAACGATGCCATCGTCTCGCATGATTCACGCCCTTTCTTCGCTTTGTTTGTCTCCGAGCGGCCTTCGGGAAGCAATTGAGTTGGGGTCCTAGTGGGGATGGTGGCTCCAAATTGCCGGAGCAGAACCGCCCGAGCGGCGCCTACAGCGGGATTATTACTAAAACTGCCTAATACGGGAGGCATGAATATGCGGTGGCAGCTCTGATAGACCAGAAAACACCAAGCAGGCAGATACATTAAAGTACGAGAGCCGGATGGTATGATACCATATTCCCAAAGAAGCAAAAAATTACCAGTAAGACGATGAATGACTCGGGCATGGACAACAACACCAAAGCCAGACTGTGAAGGGTAAGGTATGATTCCTCTATAGCCTTTTCGCAAAATCCTTCCGCTGCACTCCCCTTTCCGTATTCTCTTCTGGTCTTGGAGTTTTTACTCGTATACGAGCAATTCGACTGAGACTAGGATCACTGAGGCTACCGTCGCGCGCTATGGTATGGTTAAATAAAAAAGACGATTTGTCAACCTCACAAAGCCCACCCAAGTACCGTCGATACGGCATGGCGATAGTATACTCGCCTACAGCAGGATCCATAGCGTTGACCAAGGGATGACTAAGGGGTATAAGTCAGGCAAAATCACAAAAGATCTTGAATCTGAACTGATATTGGAGTTTACACTACTTGCTTGGCCCCCTCTTGCAACTCCATAATCCTACGCAACACGCCCTCTTTCTTACTCGAGAGATGGGGGTCCAATGGGTCTTGAGGGGATTTACGAGTTTGAAATGATTTCGTGGGCTGAGATTCAAGCTTCACGCCCAAAAACCGGTGTAAATGAGGATTCAGTGCATTTTGATATGCGGCTTGGCAAGAGAGGTTTGCTATAATTCCGCATCTGCCATCGCGCAAAGGAATTAAAGTAATTCCTATCCGATCCTTCTACGCACGTGTGCCCGGTATAAAGTAATGCCAAGGCAAGATAGGGGACTCGACCGCTGGACCGGCCGTTTGGGAATGGGAGTCGAGATGCATCCCGGGTCCGTATTGCATCGTATACACTGGGATCCATAAGGCGTGGCGACGATTTGCTCACCTATATTTCCGGGTCCACTATGATGGGGGAACCGGGACAGAGTTTATGCCCACGTCGTCCGCACGTGTCTTGACCGGGCCTATTTGCCAACCCAATACTATGGAGTCCGGAGTCTCGGGGGACGGGATGAAGAATAGCGATTCTGTACGGGTGCGGGAGCGGCGATTGCCTACAGTGGTAATACTACAAAGGGAAACCGGGATTTGGGGGCAAATTGCTGGTTGTTTCGTGGCGTCTGGGGCTGAACTGATGCCAGCCAAAAGCTGAAGCTGCTACAGGGCCGGGCTTACATTGTTTCTCTTGCTGTGGCTTGCTGTTGACTAATAATGCTTGGCTTACAGACTCGCTCTTTGTTGTGTGGCACGCAATAACCAAGAAATACGATGCGATAAGTGAGATCGGCCGAGAGGAATATGGCCTAGACAAGGTTGCATTCGCTCATCCAGGGACTTGGACCACCCCATTACGAGTAATCGCTCTCCTTGGCCCACGTCTTCTCCCCATATAGATCTGCCCCAAGGGTCTTTAATTACGGTGAGTTGGTCTAAAAACGGGAGCTCGGATATTACTACCTACTACTACTCACAAGGCCCAAGTGAAAATTAAAATAAACATAAGAGAGAACGAAAGACACTAACACGTTCCGTATAAGCAAGGACAAATACGGGTGCTACTACGGGGTGTTGTTTTTTCCTTGATGCCGCCAGGAAAATGAAGGCGCCTTCGCCTCGTCTCACACCCCGCGGGTCTGTATTCTTGGCCGGGCGTTACATCGGTTTCCCGTACGAGTTTACGAGTGGCAACGAGCCTTGTTTTTTTATTTGATTTGATTTTGGCTCTCTCCTCGGAATAGTTACTAGCATTGGTGCTAATATGATGCTGCTGGGGAGCTTTGCCCCGAGCTAAGGGGGTACGTACTGCTCCGGTTTCTTTCCGCCTTGTACGAAGCAACTGCATGTACTCCGTAAAGAAGCGAATCACGCATCCGTGCAGCGTACACGTAAGCTAGATAGGGCAAGGCAAAGTACGGAGAAGGGGCAGGGCTCAGGCCAAGCTAGTTAGATGGGGGTCTGTGGTTGGTAGGGCTGCTGGCTTGCTGATTACTTATAGTACGAGGCTTTGGTGGTGCCATGCCCAGCCTTATCATCAACATGGGGTCATTGCGTGGGCCCTTTTTTTTTTTGCTCTTTCAACCTTATACCTAATGGATGTTGCCCTGCGGCTGAGGACTGGACACGGCCGGATGGTCGGACGGTCGGTTTTTGGTGGGATGTGGGAGGAGGGATGAGGGGGCGTGGCCTTTTTTTTTGTCTTTTTGGTGAGAAAAAGGAAATATTGAACTGCTTAGTGCCGCCGTGTTTTTCGTACGAGACGCCCCTCCCCTTGGCTTGGCTTGGAGAGCCTGTCATTGTTCTTGTATAACATGAGGGAGGCTTGGCTGGGGGTGGGAGGGGGACAAGCCTCGTTTGGGAACGGGGTTTAAAAAGCCGCTCGCTTGATTTTATTATTTGTCGTTTTTCCCCGTTCCATTTCGTCTTATAAGTTTGAAAAAGGGAAAGCAAGAAAAGAAAGAGAAAAAGAGATGGCGCGCTATTCTTCACAAGACAAGGTTTGCGAAAGGGGACAAGGCGGATGTTGGAAGGGGGTGTGTGCGGACAAGGGGCGGATGACGATAGCTCAGCAGTATGAAGCCAAAAGAGAGAAAAAACTCAAGCAGAGTGAGAAAAAGTTGAAAAAGCCGTTCGAGGGAAATAAAAAAAGATGGGGCCCATGTAAGAGTAGCGCCATCGTAGATCGGGATGGCTGAATCTCCAACACCTGATTCGTGAGTTTTACGAATGGGAGCTGTTGATTCGCAGAGACTCCGGGATTTCAGGTTCGCCTGGCGTTTTCCCTTTACTCTATTCTTTTTGGCTTGCTGCTGCTTGCACACACACCCCCTTTCATGCTCTGTCTAGGTAGTTACTGTCTCTCTCTGTTTCTCACGCCTTTCCCCAATCCATCATCTCGTTCATCATCCCTCCCCCGCGGCCTCGCTCTTTCGCGCTTTACAAAAGCACGCGGCATTCCGGAGTTTGGGGGTGGTTTGAGCTAAAGTCGGAGCTTACCCGAAATGCATATGCAGAGCACGCGATTGACGTTGCTTATTGCCGTTTGGCGATGATGGGAATTTGGTGTGTGCTACGGGATGTTGTTGAGAAGGCGTCACATTTGGAAGTAGTGCAATGCAGTGTATTAGTTAACGGAGTAGTGTAAGTATGATGGCGACAAAAGGGTATGCCATAGCTGTTGTGTTGCGTACACACTCTCTAATGTTTGTCCTTTTGTGTGTAAGTTGGGCTGAAGAAGAAGGTGGCCCGCCGTGGTTCGTCATCATCATCGTCATCGGCATCATCTCGACTCAGCAGGTTCTCGATATTAAAATTACTATACAGGATGTAGTATCTTGAAAAAAAAATAAGGGTCAATACTACTGTAGCTTTGCCGGAGAGCGATGCTTTTTTTGGGTGTGTCTGGGGGGCGGCCGGTTGCTTGGCATTGCCTCAATATAGCATGTGCCGTTTGGCTGGGCTGATGTGCTGCTTATCAACGGGAACGGAGATGCAAGGACCTTGTGTGTGTGGGAAAGGATGGACGGGAATCCGAATTCCCCAGAAATAAGACCACATCGGAGAAATGGTCGTGTTTGTATTTACCTTTTTGTCTCTTTTGATCCTGGACATCCTTGCAATGTGGTTGTACTGTAATCTGCTTTTGCCGTTGGTAGCAAGTCTGTACGAGTACTAGCCTTGTTCTGATGTGTGTAGTAATCTCTCTTCTCTGGGCACTGCCACCTCCCGGGGCTGTTTTGCATGTGTGAGAGACGGGAACTTTACGAAGTATGGATGTAGATGGACCACCCACAACAAGCCGCTACTGTAGCCAGGCCGGCACGAGAATGGGGAGGTGTGTTGCCATTTCTCGGGGACTGTGTAGAGGCCGACGTCAGTTGGACAGCCTTGTTTTGCAAGGCGCATATGGGCTGGTGGATATTAGTAACGGGTCCAACAAAGCAGGGCAGTGAGTAACTAATGGTGCATATCGGTGCAAAGCCGAAGCAACCTTTGAAAGGAAAATCTGGGAAGAAAAGCAAAGCAAAGCAAATCAGGGCAGGGCAACTCAAAAAGCATGTGTTCCTACAGGGTAGCAATTTGCGAGGGATGTGTCATGCCCTTGTCGTCATTGGGCATGTCACTGGGGCAGCCTCAGCCTGGCTGGACTAGAGTAACAGCCCGTGGCAATAGCACATGGACCGGATTTGTTGACTATTGCTAGTTGGATAGGGCAAAGAAGAGGTCAAGACTTAACACACAAACAGTTTGGTTGCTTGGCTGTATGTAATTGATGCCCCCTTTTTCTGCTCTGGGAAATACTCACGAGTACAAAGATTGGATTTCCGGATATGGGAAGTGAAGCGTAGACAAGGATACAGAAAGCGCATTACTGTATTCGTAGGTAGTAGCCTAACTCCGTACTGAGTCCGTACACAGTCATCAACAAAACCAAAATAAAAATAAAAATTATCAACAAATTATTAACAAAACTTACCCAAGAGAGAGAAAAGGAAATTGAGAGAAAAGAGCCCAGGAAGCGGGGCAGGCCGCACCGCCCCACTGCCAGGGCGCGCCATGTGCCGCCACCTTCCCGTCCGCTATGGAGGAACCGGGACGTGCTACAACAGGCGCTACTGTAGAGCCGGACTGTTGCAGTTGCAGCGCTCCAGCACCAGCAATGCAGCAGCAAGCGCACTCCCACAGCGCTACTGTACGCCTAGGCATGTGCCTAATGGCGCTACGCTACAGCGCATGTGCAGGTACTCCCAGGTACCTGACCTTGCCTGGTGTACTTGGTAGGGCGCTGTAGGGCGCTGTGCTGGTGCTGTATATCCGTACCTCCCACGGATTTTTGATGGCGCTACTTGGCCTTAGGTAAGCTCGAGTGTACATGCAGAATGTTCAGTCCATGTACCGTCCAGTACAACACGAGTTCGAACTGAACTTCTCCATTCAACCGTCATCATCGTCATCATCACCATCAACCACCACCTTACGCATTCATACTGTATCCCTTGCAGATCCCCTCGTGGCAGTACCGCACAGTACATACATACAGTCGCATCTCCCTTCTCAAACGAGGCACAATCAGCAGCAACAAGCAACAACAAACCGCCAACAACCAGAAGCGGCTGTACAAGCACGCATGCATAAGAGTGGCGCCCCTTCAGCCCAATGAATGGCCCCTGTCTCGCCATCTGCTGCAGAGTAACAGCGCTGCTGCTCTTCTTTGCTCTGCTCATCAACGCCGCTCTGCTTCTTCTTACTATTCGCACGCCCCCTCGGCCGCTGCTGGGCTGGGTTCCCTCCCGCACAAGTTAGTATGGTAAGCTACCCGCGCGGACACACCTGCTGCTGTCTTGTAAGCTTGCCGGACGGTAGATAATTAAAGGCCGGTGCCAGGCGGCGATAGGGTCGGTGCTTTGGGTTCGGCCGCTGATCCAGAGCGCAGCGCAGTTACAGTTCGACCCGCTGCGACGCCCGTCTTTTGTCTCGCCCAGAGGATGCTGTTTGGCTGTATGCTGCGAGGTGTTACTGTACAGCCTCGTAGGGCAAGGGAGGAAGGGAGGAAGGGGGGTGCTGCGAAGACGAACAATGAATGTCCAGGTTTGTCACCAAGTCTCGAACGGCTTCTGTCTTGCCGGGCCTTGTCCTGGCTGCCTTTGACTTTGCCTTGTCTTGCCTTGTCTAACCCAGGTCCAGGGCAGCAACAACAAAAGTGCGAGATAATGCAGGCATCGCAAAAAGTGGAAATGCGAGATGGCTCGAGTCATGGGGACGATCGAACGGGCTTCAACTAGCCGCTGCTTGACCCCCAAACACAAAATACAGTAAAGAGGGACAAGAAACCCTTGACAACCCTTGACGTTTCGCGCCCAGGCTATGTACATAGCGGGCTAAGGCTCGCGGAAACTTGACACAAACAGACGCTCGGCCTGCGAGCCACCGAGTTCCTGCTGCCGGCATGACGATGCTAATGTTTGGTGCAATTATGAGTGCTGCTAGGCGCGAGTACCGTAGCATCGCGCAATATCCCCGAGGCGAGAAGCTGTGCAGGACATGACCGGACATGGCGCCTGCATTCGACTACCAAGCAATAAACACCAAACAAACCCGAGGCGCGATACAAACCAGCGCTTCCTGCTGCTCCAATTGTTGGGCTTAGCTGACCACCCCGCAGACCCGCAGCGTCTGCCACACCCCTTTCATCTGTCGAAGGCTTCCAGAAGGCTTCCAGATATTTTCCTTTTCCGGGCAATCCCCTCTTCTCGCGCGTCTGCGAGCTTTCCCATGATCATACAGTACAATCTACAGGTCAACTTACCGGAACATGCAGGATTCGCTTGTGTGCTTGTGCTTGTACCTGTGCTTGGTGACACATTGAGGCATTTTGAGGGGTAAATGCAGTAAATGCAGGGCTTCTCTATGCCTCGTTTGTGCGTTTCCGTCTGTCATCGCTCCCGGCCAGTGGTCATCAGGATCCAAACCATCTTCATCAACAAACGCCCCTCAGACAGAGCTTGGTGTTGAGTCGCCGACTGCAGGGCTTCTGGCAATTTGTTGCCGTGCTAGACAAAGTATTACAACCACGAGCGGCTCTCGCTGCCAAAGACCGTCGTGTTCGTCACCAGAAGTGGGAATTAACCAGACGCTCACTACAGGCATCGGAGTTGTAGCGGACAATTGCTTCTTTACTTTGTCTCTGTCTGTCTCTCTTCTTCACCCCCTTTTCTTTCTAAATTATTACAAGATGCCGCATATCCAGAAGGCGGGTATTCACTCGGCGAAGCCATCGGAATGAGGAGAACAAGGAAGAGGGGGAGGCCCATGGGATGGGATGTGTGTGTGTTTCCCTCATGTTTGTTGCGACATGTGAGTTGGGCCTGACCTGCTGCATGAATCCCACCGGCAAAATAGGATCGTCCAACGCAAAGCATGACCGATGCTGATTGGAGAGGCTAGACAGAAAAAGACACCCAAACGAGCACACGAGGCTAATTGTCGAGTAGCACAAGGCTCCAAACAATGATTGCAAAGCACGGATTCTGGACTTTCATTTTACCTGTACAAAGTCCGCACTCCGCAGCTCCGAAACTCGTCGTCGTACCATAATTCAAGACAACGGGCGTAAACCTCATATCGACTCATGCGCTGTCAGTTTAATTAATCAGCTTGATCATACTTGGCAATTGCTTCTTGCCACTTTTGTTCTCAATCAAACCGTCAAACGGGCGTCAACCACCGTCTAAGCGGGCCCTGCTTTGGAGATAATGTCATGTACGGTAATGAGTCTTTTGGTCGGGGGAAACTCAATCCACATCGGGCCGCGTACTTTCGTACCTGGAACGACTCAAGATGGCCTCTCCTAGTGAGATTACTCGAGTCGTCGTGGCGTGTTGATATCTTGCGGGAACTACATACCACGCCGTTTCTAGGTTTGCGCAGGCACAAAAAGTCACATCACACACTCATACGCAGACTACCGGGTCAAACCTTTTGCGTGTGCCCTACACCGACACCGTAATTCATCAGAAACGGGTCCGGCTTGCTCCCTCGCTAGGCAGCAACAAAATCCCGTCCTGGGCGTGTGTGTTGCTCTGCTTATGACCAGCACGGCGCGATACCAGTCTCCTGATCCTTCTGGAAGCTAAAAAAGCCTCGAGCAGGAAGCAAAACCATGTCCGCTCGAGCAGTGTGACGAGCCCGGAGCCCTGCCGGAGGTGCCGGACCCTGAGCGGGAGCCAAAGTCGGTGCTGCATGGCACGACACAGATCCGGCGTCGCTCGGCGTCAACGGAGGGGGGACCCTGACAAGATCCAGAGGCAAGAAAGGGACAGTCATCATCGAGATTTGGAGAGGCAGAAATCTGTTTTGGGTCGACGCTTGCCTTGTTTCTCTGCATCATCTGCTTTTTTTCTCCGTGGGCAGAGATGAGGGCTAGAACTTTTACGCCTGCATGTCGTGGGCTAAAGTAAGCACTACAGCATCTATCGAATGACATTGCCAGCAAAGCGCACACACACACGCGCGCACACGCACATCAGGAGCAACAAGAAAAATAAAGGCACAAGAGAAAAAAAAAACCACACCCGTCCCTTCAGGGCCTAACCGTTATGCAGGTTCTCGCGGAATACTAACGGTATGCAGGGCTCTTTAACCTACGCCCGTCAGCTTGGGCCTCCAGTGGGGGTGAATAGTCGAAACGAAATTGGGACGATGACTCGATGAAGCAAATGCCAGGCAGTAGTCTGTTCGATGGAGACCTCCAACGAAGGTTGTAGCCCGTTTGTGTTGTCTTCCCGGAACGATTATCACTGATTTGTTAAGCGTTTTTCTTCACCGGCACTTGAGGAGATTTTGCTAGATCTGATCCTTGAGCGTTCAACGACACTATCGAATCACGCATCCCCGTTCTCCATGCCGCTACTTCCAGAAAGGCAGGAGACAATGCGACGCCCGTGCCAGTTTGCTGGATCTCTAGTCCGGAAAAGAGGTAGCTTGGGTACTGTTACTTTGACTTGCCGGATGGATGTGCTCCCACGCCTTGTATCCGATGCTGCTTTCGGAACTCGCATTCGAATCATATGCTGAGACGATCATGCCCAGACTGTCACTCTCAAACAACATCAACAACAATTACGTGTCTTTTTGAGTTTCACTTGGTCTTCGTTCTCGTTGACGATGCCGTTATTCCGTCTCCTTAGTGTATGGGATACGGTCCTTTTGCGGACGAATACACTCAACCGACTTACAGACGAAAGGTCACGGGCCTCCTCCTCCAGAGACCAGTAAGCATAAAAGCGAGAGCGAGAACGCCAACCTCAGTTATACGCGGAATGCAACGAGTCTAACGGCAAGAGCGACAGGAAGCTTTCTTGGCTTCCCCAACTCGCGGACCCTATTTACCACGTTTGCAGCCTTACAGTGATGACCGGCTCGTCATCTCATTGACTTTTGGGCTCGATGACGGCTTTGCCGCCACGTTTTTTGTCCTTTCTGTGCCGTGTCAACCCACCCTCACTTCACTCTTCACCCTCACACCCTCTCCCCCTTTCTTTGCCTCGTGGTTTCTTTTTCTGGAAGATCCCGCTAATTAGTCAAGTTACGAGACAATATGGGGATAGGTGGCTACAGACTCTCTCTCCTGCGTTTACTCTTCCGGGCAAGTTTAGGTCAGCGGTGCCGTGGAGCTTGTCAAGTTCCATGTCATTATTAATTTAGGACCTGGGGGGTGGGCTTCCGTGAGTTGTCCCGTACTATCGGCTGATGCTGCTGTCACCGTGACCATCAAAGGGGAAAACGCCCGTTATTAGACGGAAATGGAGCAATGTGTTGTCTCTTTTTCCGTTTGTATTTCCAGCGTTTGCTATGCTCAGCTTATGGTGTTTGTTTGTCACCCAGCGTTGCTCTTGCTGGTGATTGCGATATGAAGTCGGCATGTCACTCCCCCTTCGAGTTGAGACATTAGGACGCCGAAGCCTCCAACTCCCGACATCCACTGCCGTGAATGCCGGGAGCAGCTGTGGAACCCAGCTGTCAACTTTCGCTTACTGTCACTTCTCTTTGCGGTCCGAACGAGACTAAGCCCCGTTCCGTTCACCTTGCGAGACGGATAGCCTATGATTGGGGGATCATTCTTCCTCCAGCCCCTGGGTTTGAACATGCTGCTGGTATTTCGAATCTCTCCTCGAGAGATTGTAAGCCCGGGGAATGGAGTCGGCAACTTCCGTTGAACAAGACGATTATCCGAGCTGATGCTTTGTCATTTCACCCCCTAGCCTACCACTCCGAGACAAAGACTATCTTGGGCTATATTACCAAACAACAACTCGACTACCAAAGTAGTCTATAAGCTCGTCACCATTCATCCCCCGGCATTGCCTTGACGGTGACCAGATTAGGAAACAATGACGGAACGATAGGATCCGACCACGTTGTTGCTGACAAGGTGGCAAACGGAGACGCCCCCTCCTTCATCTCTTCCCGCGCGCATGGAGTTGACACGGCCAGACTTGTACTTACTCGTGCACTCGCATGTATGTAAGCATGTCCGTGGGTCAGGAAGCCTTCTAGAAGCCTGAATGACATTCCATGAGGAGCAGCTTATGAAGCAACTTACCGTAAACAGTAAATGTCCTTCCGGAGCGTCCGTAACGTCCTTTTGAACCCGTCAACCGTTGGATTCTGCTTTGGAGCTAGCCTCACGTCATCTCAAAGGCAATCCACCCATCGCTCATGACGGTGACAAAACATGCGCATAAAGATTCCCCTTTTCAGTCATTGCGTTTTACTATTGTGAATTTGGTATCCGGAGTTGTCAAGTTGAGAGAGTTGCAAGCCCAAATGCTTGGCGGCCTCTTTTCTCTCTCTTGGTTCCCCGATTGACAACGATGACAATAGCAACCAACCAACGTACAAGAAAAACACCAAGAGGCTTGATAGGGCTGAGGTTTACCGACTGTAACACTGGCAAGGCTGTGCCCCCTTTGTTAGAGAAAATGGGGACAAAATACGGAGTACAATTAACACTCTTTGGTCGAGCGTTTCATTTTTAGTGCCCAAGTCAAGGACACCACTAAAGCTAAAACGGCCCCAAAAAGCTTGCCTCTGCCGCTCCCTAGCACGGGGATGCTAGAGTGTCTTTAGCATTTTCTTTAGCAGTCTTTAATGGGCAATTAGAGAGCAGGGCCATGCACGATGACGGCTTTTCCCTCGGCCGATTCGGCCGAGCCAAGCCAACCCGGAGGGATGGACCGATCTGGTCGAAGCCCCCGAGATGGCGTTTTTTCCTTCGTGTCCAGTCTGTGCTTTTTCTCTCTTCTTTTGATGCTGACGCTTAATTCTCCCCATTCGACAGGGCTGCGTGTCAGTTTTGGGGGGAGGGAGGGGGTGGTAAACAAGAATTTACTGTTGTATTCCGCTCTTCTCCGTCCCCCGGAACCACCCCCTACCTTACCCTCTCTCTCTGCTCTGTCTTCTCCCATTTTCCTTTTCGTATGCGGATTCAGAATGCGAGGAGAAGCAAAGCGGGCTAGGCGAGATTCGAGAGTAGTATGAGCCCTTCCGCTCGCGCTATCGATCAGTAATTTGGTCAAGAGAGGGGCACAGATGTCGTTGTTTTCGTGTAAGCCTCTTTTTGTTTTCTTTTTTTACGGGATGGATCGATAGGCGTCTGACAGGCGGGCTTTCAGATAAATGAACCTCATCAAAAAAAGACTTGACATTTTGGAAAGTGGGATCTAAGAAAAAGATACACCACAGAAGAGAGGCAGAGGCAGAGACGGAGGGTGTGTGTCCCCAAGCCGGCGATGTGACGTGCTGTTATCCGATGTGTGGGATACTTACTGTATGAGCAGGGTTGAAGCTTGCTGCTGCTGCTTTGTGCTTGCCTTGTTGTTTTTTGTCTCTTTTGCTCATCCCGCGCAAAAAAGTTGTCCGACACACGAAAAAGGATTTCGGTGACCAGACTGGGAAAAGAGGCAGGGTTAAAATTTCAGAATGAGGGAGGCTCACAGCCCTTGCCTTGCCTTTTCCCTTCCAGGCATTGCTTGATTCGACCAAGCGTATTTTTCGGTGTATGCGTATTATTGCGCAATTGGATGTGTTTTATGCCGGTTGAATTCCTGGTCCCTCTCATCCTCTTCCCCCCACGGGCAAGGGCTTGATATCTCCCCGAACCTGTTGGGGTCCTTTTTTTTTTTTTTGCTCTGCCTTGTCTTTCTTTTTCTTTGTGTCTCTGTGTGTGTGTCTGGGTCTCTGCATGCATAAAGAAAGAACGTAGCATTGCATATAGGCGAAGATATGGGGGCCGGCCGGGCCTCGGGAAGCCAAATACCGGAGCAAGAATGGATGCTTGCGTTACAACTGTATGTACATGTAGTCTGTGCGGTTGCAATGTGCTTGTCTTTTTTGTGAGGACTTTTTTTACCTTCTGTTTAAAATCCCGATGAATCGCGGCGCGTGACATTTCTGGCGGCCCAATCAGCGTTGATGCAATGTCACGGTAACGGGGTGTTGGAAGCTGCCAAATACTGCTTGGTGGTTTTGGGATGGGGGAAGAGACCGGAAGGATTACCCTTGAGTGTGGCTCCCGATGTTCGGCAAATTGATGCCTGATTTCTTGGATGGAATCGGTGATTTCTTTCATCATTTGTTTACTTCATCTGTGCTGTGGTGTTGCAGCACATACGAGTACTACATGTGTCCGTCTCTGGGTATATCAGTCAAGATGATGATTCTGAGAGTTGTATTCATGTGTCATTAACGATGTCAGGGCTTTTGGAAGTTCAATTGCTTTGTGTGGTATAAGCCCGATTAGGAGCTTTTGTGTATCAACGTAGATGTTTCGTAATGATATCTGACGAGGGGCCTTTCCTTTGGGGGCGTGGGGGCTCTTGCATGAGATTGATATGGAGCTCCAGTCGTTTTGGACGGTATTTTACCGTACTCCGTGGCTTGTCGGATGTAAGCTGTTTGTTTTGATACGAGAGATGACCGGATGCCGGTATCCGTATTCCATTGATCAATATTGGGTGTTTATTTTATTTTGTTCTTGTATTGATGTGGCAGTGTAGGGAAATTATCTGCTCTTAATCTTGTTCTGACAAATTATTTGTAATTGATCATGACCAAGATAGTAGTGCTTTGTGTACATCTTATTTATCGTGCCTACTTCAACTATGGTTCTGGGACATGAGATGATGTTTAATGTAGCTCTGTAGAAGGAAAATGATACGCCGTTCCTTATTACTCATTTCTGTTTTCTTATCTGCTTCATTCTCTGGACGATTACCACGAGATGTGCGGACTTGCGGGACTTGTAATGGTGCTAACCTGAATTGCACCTGCAGATGCTGTCAAAGTTTGCCGGGAACCGATCCCCAATCCTTCAGGCATTGTGATTCTTGAAATCCCGAGCTAATGGGTGTTTTGTGAAGCACAAGATCCGGTAGTTTCGATATTCCAAATAATACTTTATGACCTGTCATCAGATCTTGGTTGGGGGCTTTCACTATTCGATCATTCTCCGGCGGACTTTATAAAAGTCGCCGATGGATAGTCATTCGCCAAGACTTGTTTTCGCGGGGTACAAGTTAAATACTGGCCTAGAATCGTGGTAGATGTCTATTTCGTAACTTCCGTAGTACCTTTCAGTTGAAAACTGTCAGTTGTGATATTCACGAAAAAGTCGTTACAGGTCCTCAACCACACAGTTTCATCAGTTTCAATGGTACAGAGACTTTTATTCTAGGTTATGTGTTCTATCAAAGTCGAAATATAGGATATGAGTCTACTAGTGATGTTGGAGGACATTGGAATTTGGCCAAGCTGGGTTTCTTTAACAATATAAAGTCTCCGATATGAACTACATGTGCTCCTGTCAGAGGTCGAGAAGCTGGATAGCGGAAGAAGAGAAGCACCTTCTTAAAGTCAAGTAAGGTCTCCGTTAGATCACTAGCTGCACGACTCCAACTAGTTTGCTGCCCGCTCACCTCTTTGTTTTTGACTTCACCACTCTTGTCTTGTGTTCCAATGTCCTGGCAGCTTCTTCTCCATCGAATTTCATCGTAAAGTATTGCCTTACTTTCCTGTATGGAACCATTCTCAGTTTTTGATAGTCAGGTATGGAACAATTAATCAAAAGGGAACTTATTGGCGAAAAGTTTTTACTGGAGAACTAGAATCGGCATATTTGAACAGATTCCGCTATTTTGAAATTGAATACAGCCACTTGAAAAGGCCACTCCACATAAGCCATTAATCAAGTAGTGCATAGAGAATCTGGCTATCCGCAAGATAAGATACCATTATTTCCTGTCTTTCTGCCCGAAGATTAGTTACGGTATACTAGGCTGTAAGAATTGAGGGTTGGTGTTTGTAGGTGATACTGCATTGCACTACTTGAGCACTCATCGATCTGCCAGAGAAGCTGCTGAAAGAGATAGGCAGGTATTTATCTGAAAGAAAAATGAAGACTCATCTCAGGAATCGGCTAGATGACATGAATTGGTCTTGCGACTGCAATGATATCATCCATGGTATGAACAATGGTTGGAACCAAATGATGCAACTCTTGCTACACTCTGCAAATTCTACATCTCTGATTCTGCGTCTCCGATTCTGCGTCTCCGATTCTGTATCTTTGATTCTGCATCTCTGAACCCCTGTTGCATCTACGAACTCATTGTTGATAATATCGGCGCATCTAATTATAATTCCTCTTGAAACGGCTATCCTGAGCCTTTCATAGGAATGAAACATTCGTCTGATTTTGAAGAAACACATTTCATGGTATGCATCTCGAAGAATCTGAGCGCCTCTCAAGTGATGTACACATTTAGGAATAGACCTCTGGAGCCTCATTTTGGATTGTCTTTAGTTGGATTACAAGGACTTGTATGCCTTATAACCTACATAGCATTTCGTACCAATTCACATTCACAAGCATTCAATTGCAAGAAATCACGCACACGAGAATATGTTGAGCCTTCAGAATGCTGTATATGATGAAGCTAGACTTGCGAAAATGAGTCTGGTGTTGGATCACATATCGGACGAGCCACGGAAATCCAAGCTCCTTGGTTTCAACGTTGGAAACAATTAGATTAAAGTTGCGGCGTACGAAACGTATCGTAAATATCTATATGCCTACATAGGAATATTAAAGAAATAACAAGCCGGAACCCAGAGCTTCTGCAGTTCCTTACGGGTGTGGCTTGCAGGACTGTGTGCAGTTGCCAGTCAAGGGGTGCTTCTTGTACTGCTCAACGGCGGCGTTCTTGATGGAATAGTCAATGAGCTTGCCAACGCCCGGAACCAGAGCTTTAGCAAAGTTAAAGGTTGCAGGGACGCTGAAACCGCCAAACTGCTTCCTGATGTCGACATCGTTCATGATGCCCGTGGGGTTGACGGTGAAGTCGTTGAGCGGCGGCGAGACCTCTCCGGACAGCAGGTTGGTGGCAGAAGCGTACTCCTGCGTGGCAACGGCCTGAGAAACGCCGAGCTGCTTGACGAGGGCCTGGATGGAGCACGGCTTGTTCTTGGGGTTGAGCAGGAACTTGTTGGCGGCGTACATGGAGGCCATGAAGCGAGTCAGCAGGGCGTTTTCAGCCTTGTTGCTCAGGGAGGACTGGCGGATGGTGAAGGCGCTCGAGGTGACGGGGGCGACGACGTCGGAGATGCGGGCGAGGATGTTGGGGGCCTGGCCGGGAGCAAGAGCATCGCCCTCGACGGCGAAGGGGTAAGTGAGGATGGTGGCATAGACTGCGGTGCCGTTGGGAAGAGCCTCATTAACGAGGGCAGAGAATCGCTGGGGAGTTCCGCCGACGGTNNNCATTGCAGCATGNNNGTTTCGTTGGCCAATTGCTTTCTCTTCCCGTTGCTCAACNNNACTCACCATGAAGTAGTAGTCGTTGTTGGCCAGCGTCAAGCCGTGGGTGGCCAGAACATCTTGCAGCAGATATGCGTAGCCGCTGAGAGGCGAATCAACAATGATTGGCTTGCCCTTGAGCTGGTCGATGCTGGTGATGGACGGGATCGACGCGAGCACCAGATCCGGGCCCTGATCCAGCTGGCCGATGACGGTCACGTTCTGGTTCTGGTTGAAGCGGTAGTTGAGCGCATTGTCGACCGTCGCCGTCAGGATGTCGTATTGGCCATTGAGGATGGAGGCAAAGGCCGCCGTGCTGTTGGGCACCTGGTTGTAGATGACGTTGAGGCCGTTTTCGGTGAAGAAGCCGAGCTGGTTGGCGACGGAGTAGGTGGCCGTGGCCAGGCTGCGGTANNNCAGNNNATCAATGCCTTGGTCAGAGGTTCTAGAGATTCCGTAGACNNNCAAGGCGCCGTATTGGACCGTGTCCAGGGCCTGGGCGCAAGCCACGAGACCAGCGAGAGCGAGAGAACGCGACTGCATTGTTCCAATTGAAGAGTCTAGAAAGACAAGGAGAGAATGGAAGTTGGTTCTGTGTTTTTGTGTTTTTGTGGCTTTTCTGGATTCCCCTCTATTATCCTCTACGTTCTTCAACTACGTAACATGGCGGGCGACACACAGCGCTCGACCAACGTAGTTATATGTCTTTCCGATTAGTGACACAATCTACTTGCGACGGGTCGACGCGCAAGGCTCATCTTGGAGTCGGGAGAATCTTCTCGCGAAGCTAGCCCGGTCAAGTAAAGGCATGGTAGCAGACACGTGGTGGAGGCGGTTATTTCCAATGCAACTACGAGTATTTTACAGGACTAGTTACGGTGACACGGAGCTGGGTCCTAAAACGAGGTCCCTGGTTGCTGTTGTTTGCTGGGAGTTGTTGGTCGAGTGTTGCGGTTGATGGCCGTTTTGGTTCAGTTGCGTCTGGGGGACCTGGTCGAAAGCGGAACCGAATGGAGCGATTAGTGGGCAAGGGTGACATTTGCAATGCATTCGGGGAGATGAATTGCTGCTTCTAGAGCTCATCTTGTTTGCAACGGGGAGATACGTGATCCATCTGTGGGATCTGTGCAGATAAGAACGATCAATGATACCATCTTACACAGCATCTACGGAGCATCTAAGGAGTATACTGGATGTGGGCGGCAGACTCAGACTTCCACTGTCATGGAGACTATCTCGGGAATAGCCAACCACTAGATCAGATCCCTGGTTAGGCGAGGACTATCCACATCTTCAAAGAAGTAATCGACGCTATTGATCGCTTCTATAGCTCATATTTGACGGATAGACGAGAGCCCTGTCGAAAACTCACGTCTTCTCCCGTCTTTACCGACCTTCTGGTCCGTATTCTTCAGCCCGTCATTTCTAGCGCCCGTCGCAATGCGGTATTCTAGCAAATGCTTCATCGAGCTGGGTCCCGGAAAGCGGGAATACCGCGAATAATGCTTCACCTGGCCTGTTGCCATTTGCTCCCCGTCTCGGCATCCCTCCCGTCTTGGCGAATGGGAGACTGGTGGATTTGCCTGCCCACTATAGGCGAACGTTGACAACTGTTTCTAGCCAATTGAGTAACTTCTCCTACATGTGCAGTTGACTGGGTTGTCAAATGGCAAAGCAAAGAATTGCACAACCTGCTGTGGTTGACTTCTCACTGCGTAGAAGCCAAACAGACATCCACATGCCGTGTTCAACGGCTTGATCCCTCTCTTTATAGACATAAGTTCCAAGCAGGCTGTTTACGCGGATTCGAAATCGGCTAAAGCCAACTAGCTTGAGACCGAAGTTCTTTAGCAGCCGTTTCGTCTCGAGTCGGGAGCATCCCGAAGTATTCTGCCAACACCGACACCCGGACTATGTCGACCGCGAAATGGCTAAATCCAAGCACTAGTTAGTTAGCTTTAGTACGCAAGGCATAGTCAGTGACTTGAACTTTGCTCTCCGATTTCGTATCATGCCGCACAATGTTGCCATTGATCTTGCCGTTGATAAAGCCGCCACTTTTTAGTTTAATGACGAGTGGGTTTCTGTTTCCCTAGCGGTTTAAGATGAGCAATATTGCTCTCTTAAGCATGACATGCGGTCGATAGGCTGTGAAACGCATCTTGTTGCATGAACTCGGGATATCCGGATCTCATGACCATTCTCCAGGACAATAATTATCTGAGGGCCGTAATTTTGAGGACTTGCCACCACAGTAAGGAGAAGGGGCAGGAGAAACAGAATAATAAGTCGTTTGAACTACGGTGTGGTGGATCGTCGTCGCATGATCTGAAGATCAGGCTTCTCCTAGCTTTGATGAGGATGAAGATGAGGAGAGAAGAGAGCAATACAATCATCTCATCATACTTTTCGGCTTGGCCCGGCCCGTCTTAGTCGAAGGCTTAAAGGCCACTTTTTTCTGGAGCTCTTCTTTCCCTTTTAACCGACGTCAACAGGCTGCTCTACTTCATCCATAGCATGGACATTGTCACCGGTGGCTGTTTGTCTAGCCTGGGTAGGAAGAGAAGCCGCTCGTTAAAAATTCTGAGACAAGAAAAGAACCAAGATGACCGGCGTTCTGTCAGACAAGGAAAAAAGACGACGTGCAATAAACATTTGCGCCAGTGACAGATGGCTTGCGTCTTAAGTGTTCCGTCAACGCCGTTGTTTGATTCTTTTCCGTCAACGCCGTTGTTTGATTCTTTTCCGTCCAATGACGTTGTCCCAATTTATCCAGACGGCCGAAGGATTCGGGCTGGCGACATTCGGCCCCTGCAATGACACACCCAACGACACACCGGGGAATGCCGGTAATTAACCCGAAATTCTACAGGGAGAGAAATAGGTCTGGCCTTTCAAAAGTGCCCTGTGTCGGTCTTCTAACATGGTGAAAGTTGAGACGCCGATTTAGGAATGGGTTTAGCAAGTTGAAGTAAAACGTAACTATCTCGTAGCACCAGACGGCTCGCTTCCGAAACCGGGAACGGGACGAAAATGAGGATTGGAGTCTCGTATTAGTCGTATTTGTCTAGTTGATGGACACTTTCACAAGTTGGGCTTTCTTTCTTTCATCATGGCCATTGGATGCATAGGAAACTGGTGTATGTATAAAGGAGATTGTGATTATGCATACTGACTAGGCTGCTGGTCTTGAGAACAGCCTGGACAACAGGCCCTGCTTAATAGATGGTTCGGGACTCTGCAAATATATATCGCAGTGAGCAAAGAGGGGCATTTTGAAGAAACACCGAGAACCGAGCCTGTGGATCTAGCCCGTCGTTAGCTGATCTTTTAGACTGATTTTCTGTCGACGGAAGGCCGTTTCCGGCAATTTAGACGATTGGCAGGCCGACTAAAACTGCTAGGATTCGGTCTATTTCTCTTTGAGCAACGACCCATGAACCAACAACACACTCTTGATACGCAAGGAACAAGCCAAAGCAAAGCGAACCAACAACGTTCTCGTATCTTGTAACCGAAAAGGCTACTGTTGCATTTTCGCATTTCAGAGGCTCCTCCATCGGACGAACTGCTTGGGATTAGATACGGAGCAGACCCGCATGACTCGCAGGGTTGTACTGTCATGACGGAAACGAAACCCTTCACCAATACGACTCTGTGACAAGGCCCCCAGATTTCATCCCCGAGCTGAGGTGATAGTGGTAATGCTACCTACTCTTTGCTAGTGATTGCAGACATGGCTGCTTCCAGCCAGTCTAACGCAGGGGACCATGAAAGGGGCTTAGTATTGCTCGGTCTCTCCCCAGTTATGGCAACGTCGCAGTCCGAATCCTTCTTGAACGATTGCCGCTCAACAGCCGGGGGTGTAGAAGACAAATCTTGGAAATTCTGGACCTATTAAGCCAACACGGTCCCGCCGCCCGTGTATTCCAGCCCGTTGTTATGTGATGTGCATTTTGCGATCGACGACCCCCCATCGAATCGAATTAATTACTGGATCTCTGCCTCGCATGCCATGATCGATTTCGGCATCGACGCGCCGTACGGCAAGCGCGATGCCATTGATGATGGGGATCCGAATCCTCGCGGCGAGAGTCTGGCGCATTTGTCCATCATCTTTGTTTCTCTGGCGGGCTTTTTCGTCATATTGCGGATGATAACGAGATACTTTCACACCAAGGCCTGGGGAGCTGACGATGTCTTGATTGTGGCGGCACTGGTACGGAATATCCTTTTGTTTTTTTTAAACATTAAAATATGTCGATGGATGGGGATTGATGGTCTGACTTGTTTCTTATTTCTCGTCATTGCTCTTGCTTGTTGCATGACCGCTGCTTACAACGGAGGTTCGTTTCGCTTCTTTTGTAACTCCAGATGCCGTTTGGTTTATTGTGACNNNTACAAAGGAAAACAAAACGAGGCTGGGAATGGATTTGGACTTCACAGTGACCAAATCGATGCGCACCACAAGATACTGGCTTTCAAGGTAATTACCAGCAAAACAAACAGCTGGGCCAAAAGCAATCTCNNNCCGAAAAGCAAACAGTGGTTCTTTGCCGCCCAAATCCTCTACAAGGTCACGACATGCCTCACCAAAATGTCCCTGGGCATGCTGTACCTGCGAATCTTCCCGGACCGCAAGTTCCGCATGGCCGTCGTCAGCGTCATGGCGGTGACTGCGGCTTACACGCTGGCCGCCGTCCTGATGACAGTCTTCGCCTGCAATCCCATCGAAAAGTCTTGGAACAAACCCTTGCCTGGCAAGTGCGTCAACTCCATCAGCATCTGGTACTGTGAGTCGGAAACTACCTATATTCTGTTGGCATATCCTGTTGCGGAACCTTTGCTAACTGCTGTTGAAATAGCGACGTCGGTGTTGAACATTGTGACGGATATGTTGATCATCGGGTTGCCGATCAACGAGATTCGACGACTCCAACTGCCGCTGGTGAAGAAGTTGTTGCTTTGCGCTCTCTTTAGTCTGGGTATCTTTGTCATTGCTTGTACCGTTATACGAATGATTACTGTGTCGCCGCAGACGACTGCTTCGGATCAGACTTGTCAGTCAACGATTACCACAACTCCCCTAAACTTCTACAACACGTGCTAATAGTAGGTTTATGCAGATTACCAAGCCGTGTCCAACAGCTGGACGTTTGTCGAGACTAATGTCGGAATCATTTGTGCTTGTAAGTCTCTTTCCTATTCTTTATCAGATCAACCAACCTCCAACAATTTCCTCCTCTCTCAACCCCCTACAAGTTCCATGTTAACCATAGAGTTGCTGCAGGTCTACCGATCGTCTGGGTCCCTCTCACAAGGCAGTTGCTTCGATGGTTAGGACTCGGCGGAGAGGATACGACTGTTACGAGCAAGTCTGCCTACGCCCTCGGATCGCACAACCATGTCAGCAGTGCACGAGCACGCACCAGCCGTCGCGACGCCGAGGGGGATAGCGTGGAAGAGCTCATGTTTGACGGCATCAAGATGACGAGGAGGTTCAGCGCTCATGTAACCGAAGAAGATCGGGGTCAGAAAGACGCCCCCTGACGACCGCCCGTGGGAGAAGATTCCCAAGCCGCCGAAATAACTCGACTATATGTGGTGTGTTAAACTTTGGGTTGAGTCCACCGAACGATTACCCCGAGATTTCTTTCAATGGAGTGGCCATGTCGTGGCTATACGACAGCATGCGTCTCGCAGGAAACAACCGGACAACTTACGGACTGGTCTTTTCACTCCTCTCGTTCATTGTTTGCTTGGGAGCTTGCATACATAATCTAATAAGCACATACAGTCCCTTTGGGGCTATTATTGGGCCATCGAGTTATTGCTCTGAAAGACTGACAGAGAATCAGGAGACGATGGTGTAATCTGTATACGAAGAGTATCAGATTCTGCTTAGTAAGAACTTCGAATGAAGGCTTATGAGGAGAAGCATACAATGTGACTTCTCATCATGAGACTTGTGTATATATATAATAATAATAAAGAATGGCAAATCAGCCTATCCACTACGTATTCCCCTGATCAAGCTTCAGATTATATGTGACATGTCCGGCTTTATATAATGTTCTTGATTCAAGCGAGACAAGACCCTTCAACGGTCGTGATAGACAATCTACTCATCACTTTGGACCGTTGCATCGCCTTGAAGCATAAGTCCATCGTGGACTTGCACCCACTATGCTCACCGGGTTCAGCTTATTGGATAGGAGATAATCAGTAGCTGAAGTGCCGAATTTATATACGAGGGACGGTGGGAAAGAGCATGCATGATGCCATCTGTTTAACTCCCCCGTACAAATGGAATATGCGAGCTCCACCAGGTAACATTATCTGGGCTGAGCTCAGTCTCGATATGCAATCACTTCTATTGCAATATTCGTGCAACTTTCTTCGTGGGCGTAAAAGAGCAAAAACAACATAGACGGTAAAGCTTCTCACTTGTCATCATAGTATCCCATTGAGTGCGGTTTGGTCCATCCGAAGTATCTTCCTAGGATTGTGGCCAATTAAATCGCCACAAATTGAGACTACATCAGCTGCTGCCAAAATTAGCCTTAAAGGAAAGTCTCAAAAGTTGATTCAGTACTTTGAGCTACATAACGTCAGTGATCAACGCGGCGATCAGGCAACCTTTTTGCTAGCAAATAAAGTCTTTCATTGTACTCAGTCCGTAGAGAAACAAGGTGGATACAGGTACTTGGGTTGGACCAAACCGCACTCAATGGGATGGGATACTTGCCTCATGTCGTCTGTGTTGCTGCCGTTAGAGTTCGAGGTAAGCCACCTGCTTTATAGAAATACGCTCCAGATATGTATCCATGGACCTGACTACCTACTCTAGTAGTGCCTGGCTGTCAGGTACCAGTTACCGGTAGTTCGGTCCATTTTGTTGGTATCATTGGGAATTGCGTGACTGTCTGTTAGTAGGATACTGGAAACTCCGCAGCCTGTTGCAGCGTGGTGGCTGTATCTACTTAACAGTGGCGACTATTGCATGTTATAAACTTTGCGGCGTCCTGTTTGGTGTCTTTCCGCCAAGCAGAATAACCCGAGCACATGTACTCCGTACGAACCCGTCAAACATGCTTGATACTCCAGATATCTTCGCCGACTTCCTGAATTGCTGATAAGCAGAGCATCATGACATCGGATCCTCGAACGCGTCAGCAGGGAGAAATGCCAAGACGGCAATGTGGAGCCGAGAGTTGAGCCGGGGAAATGGGGATTTTTGGTCTTTGACTGAGGAAGAGGCAGGCCAATTGCGCCTTGGTTGCAGGCAACGTGCGTTGTGCGTGCTGCGTGCCTGAACTCCGTATAGAAGAGGCAGTTCAGTGAGCCCGAGGTTGCGGATATGCCTGTGACTTTGCTGGATATTCAACGTCTGTTGAGCTGACCAAAAGCCAAGTAGGAAAGCCAGAAGCAAAACATGTAACACGTACTCTGCAGCGTGGATACTCGGCGTCGTACGGGCTAGGCCTAGCAACTGGAATGGAGGCGCTACCATGCCGAGTCCCGCCCAGCGTAGCCAGCGGCCAGGATCACATTGATGACAGCGACACAGTTGTTCCCTCGCGGTACTCCATACAAGGAAAATCAGATCGCACAAGGATGGAGCCGCGCTTGCGCCGTCACTACCGACCGCTGGGCCGCTGCGGCAATCGCTCGGGATTGTTGAGATGCGACTTGTGGTGGTGATAGCCGGAGATTCAGAAGTTGGTAGGGCAGCAAATGGAACAGGCGGGTGTGATCTCCTCTCATCGTTTGTGCCCACAGGGCTAGAGTGCCAGAAACAGATCCTGAGACACAGAACCACCACCGCCCCATTGTACATTCTGTAGACTCAGTGTAGAGCGACCATCAGGTATGACATGACATGGCCTGTCGTTTGTACGAAGCCACTTGTACATACGAAACGGCTTGTACCGTAGCACCTGGTACATGATAGATCCTCCCGCCTGCCTCAGATTATGTGCCAGCCACTGGCAGCTTTTGTCTGAATGGTGTTGGACAAAGCTCTGCAAGCCGATACGAGCTCTCCATTCGCCAGCTGTCCGAGCTGTCGACTGATGACTGATGCCGGATGACTCTCAAAGCTGCTTCTCGCGTGCCGTCTAAGCCGATCGCCATCCGTCCAGTGGGACCTCGACCACGAGCCATGATTGCCGTGTGCCGATTAGCAGCCCCTAGCGCCCTATTGGAGGCATTGGGCATGGGATAGACTTCGAAAAGAGCCGCTAGAAGCGTTGCTTCTCGGGTGCTGCTGTTCTGTACTCGTACTGTAGCTGTACAGTGTGCGATACAGAGACGCGGGAAGTATGAGACCTTGGTCCGTCACTGGTGGTTGCATTGATGTCTGAAGCCCAAGCCCAAGCAAAAGCCCAAGCTTCCATGGAAACAAACACCAGACACTCTGTAGCGTAGACAAGGCACTATCTGGGACTGTGTTAGCAGCCATGCAGCTGGAAACAGACGATGCAACGCCCTGATGCCTTGTTAGCCAGTGGAGAGCTGGGTATCAGGAAGAGACGTGACGATCTCGCCACTAGGGATGAGGGCTGAAGAGCCGATTTTGCCGTTGAGGAGCAGAACTTGCATGGTTGCACGGCAGAAGAGGAAAAGAGAAAAAAAATTTGAAAAAATGAAAAATGAAAAATGAAGAAGAAAAAAGGACGAAAGGAAAATACAAGGAATGCACCCGCAAGATGACGGCACAAGTAGCAATCAATTCACGCACTCGGAAGTGAGGTGGTGATTGATGTTCATCCATGGATGTTCATGTTGTGTTGCATCTGTGCCGTACTGTACTGGACCTGTAGGTAAATCAGCGGCTTCTTATCGCGATACCACAGCGGCAAGTACCCGCAACCTGGAGTGTACTTGGTGAAAGCGCCAAGACCTCCCCAGATGCTTCGAGCAGGTACTTGTGACGCCCGCAGCAAATGGTGCAGCGCGCATGTCGCATTGAGGCGCAGCAGGCTCTGGCAAGGTGACGCTGCAGGTACTCTCTCGTAAGGGAAGGCCATCAACCGTGTATCCATTCTCCATTGCTAAGAGTCTCTTGGCGGTGCCGTTGAGGCTTCGGAATCAGAAGAAAGTACCGCACAGGTACCCCCGGGCGTCAGAGTGTGACCGACCGAGTCTCACCAAGCCGCACCAAGCAGCACACATTGGCACTCATTCATCCGATCAATTGCATGTACCTGGAGCGGACCAAGTACTCGTTGGGACGACCTGCGGAGTACCTTGCCGGAGACCTTGCGGCATCAATTGCGTGCCCTGCCCTGCTCAGTGGACAGTGAGTGAGCCCGCTGGAGAACGGCACCGAAAGTCCCCCAGAGAGCCCCAATAGGGCCCCAATAGGTCCCCCGTAAGCCTCGAGAGCCGCCCCAAAGCCGCTAGGACGGACCACTGCCAATAGCCCGTCATCCCCAATCCGCCATCCGTCCCTGCGTCCTGGCCTTGCCCTTGGCGTCTTTTTCGTCGGCCTTGGATCTCGTCTTCCTTTTTCTTCTTATCCCGTCCACTCGCTCTAAGCTCTGCAGCCTTGGCCCTTCGACCCTCTGCCTCGTGCTGTCCACTGGCCTCGCCGGCCTCATCGCCCCCCGAATCGAGAGACGACAGCGAGGAGCGCCGTCCGACTCGTCGCCACAGGTCGAGTTCGAGGTCTGGCTCATCCTGTCCCTGTCCCTGTCCGATGAGCGACGACGAGAAGGCCGCTGCCACTGGCGGGGTGGCCGAGATGACGCCCAATTCGTCTCGTCCGTCCATCGTCGACGACGGTATCAAGGACGTTATTTCGGTAAGGACGCCATAGTCGAAGCAATTCTGCTTGTCTCTGTTTTTGCGCTGGGAATGTTGCTGCGCGGGCGGTGTCGCATCTGCACTGGAAGCAAGCATCGCCACCAGGGTTCATGTTTGGAAAAAATGAAAAGGAAAAAAGGCCATTGAAAGGGCCAGCGACGACGCCATTCGTTTGCTTCAGCCTGCTTTTGCGTCCTCCGTCTTGCTCTTCAACAGTCTCCTGCTGCCTTCTCCCCTCTCTTTTGTCCCTTCCTTCTCTCTTCGTTTCCTCTTGTTTCAAAATTGCCATTCCTCGTCTCATCATCAGCTTCCTCAATGAACTGGCACAACTGACTGTTTGGGCTCTTCGCCCCCCGCCCTCTTTTGCAGGAGCCCTTTTCCTATGACGAAGACGATCGCGATTACTANCCNCCCCAAAACAGCACCGAGCACGACCTCAACGTCACCGAAGATGATTTACTCGAGGCCCAGGAGCTCGCCTCCCGATATACACTTCAAGAGGTCCGCGACATCATGACTCGAGTCTTTCGCGTCCACGAAAAAGACCACAACTTCCCCTCCATCATTATCCAAAAGATCAAGGCCTTTCTCGAAAATGAGTCTGTATTTTCCAACCCCGAGAAGCACCAGCACCTGATCCAGGAGATGAAGCTGGAAGCCGCTCTCGTCACCAGCAACAGCCCCTACGCCGAAGTTCGAGCAGTTGTCAGCAACAAGGACGATCCCACAACGCCCTGCTCGACCATCCGAAGCTGGGTCATTGGACTGGCCTTTAGCTGCTTGTTAGCCTTCATCAACCAATTGTTCGACATTCGGCAGCCCGCTATCCGCGTCATGGCCAATGTTGCCCAGCTACTGTCCTACCCCGTGGGTAAGGCGTGCGAAAACTGGCTGCCAGACGTCGGTTTCACTCTCTTTGGCACATATCACTCCCTCAACCCTGGCCCTTTCTCGAAGAAGGAGCACATGCTCATCACCATCATGGCAAACGTGGCTTACAACACACCCTACACAAATAACATCATCTGGGTGCAGTATTTGCCCCAGTACTTTAATCAACCGTACGCATCCCACGTTGCCTACCAGCTCCTCATTGCCCTGGCCACAAACTTTATTGGCTACGGCATGGCTGGCATCTGCCGCCGCTTTCTCGTCTATCCGTCGTACTGCGTGTGGCCGGCTTCTCTCGTCACCATTGCCCTCAACAAGGCCTTTCACAACGAATCAAATGCCGCGGTCGAGGGCCCCTTTGGCAAGAAGTGGAAGATTTCTCGCATCAAGTTTTTCTACCTCATGTTTGGCGCCATGTTTGTCTGGTTTTGGTTCCCCAACTACATCTTCACTGCCTTGTCTAGGTTCAACTGGCTGACCTGGATCGCCCCCCACAACCGCGACCTCAACGTCATCACTGGTATCAACCATGGCCTGGGCGTCAACCCATTCCCGACCTTTGACTGGAACGTTTTGCTTTGGGATTCGGCCGACCCTCTCATGGTCCCTTTCTACAGCACGCTCAACCGTTTCTTCGGCGTCTTCATCTCCTTCTGGGTGGTCCTCGCCTTCTGGTACAGCAATGTCTACGACACCGGCTACCTTCCGATCAACAGCAACCGCGTATATGATCACTTTGGCAAGCTCTACAACATTAGCCGAGCCGTTGACGACCGGGGACTGTTCCACGCCGAAGAGTACAAAGCATACTCGCCACCCTTTTTGAGCGCCGGCAACATTGTTATTTACATGTTCTTCTTCGCCATCTACACATCGACCTTGACCTACGCTGTGCTATACCACCGCCACGAAATCGTCATGGGGTTCAAGTCACTTTTCGCAAGCTTCCGCAAGAAGAAGAACCCGATCAAGGACGAGAGAGTTCTCGACGTTCACAACCGGCTGATGAAGGCATACCCCGAGGTTCCGGAGTGGTGGTACTTGATTTGCCTCGTGCTTGCTATTGCCCTGGGCGTTGCTGGCATTGCCGGGTGGAATACAAACACGTCTCCCGGCGTTGTGTTTTATGGCCTGGCACTCTGCATCATCTTTGTCATTCCCGTGGGTATCATCAAGGCCATGACAGGCATTGAGGTCACCCTCAACGTGCTGGCCGAGTTCATTGGTGGCTCCTTTGTTGATGGTAATGCGCTGGCCATGAACTACTTCAAGTCCTTTGGCTACGTCACCTGCGCACACGCCGTGTGGTTCTGTAACGATCTCAAGCTCGCCCACTATGTCAAGATTCCACCTCGCCAGACCTTCATCGCCCAAATTATTGCTACATTCATCAGCACTGTTATCTGCACCGGCGTTCTCAACTTCCAGATGAAGAGCATCACTGGCGTATGCACTCCCGATGCGCAATTCAAGCTTACCTGCCCGGGCGTCAACACCTTCTTCACTGCCTCGGTCCTCTGGGGAACAGTTGGACCGCAAAAGATTTTTGGCCATTCCGGACAGTATACGGAGATCCTGGTCGGCTTCCCCCTGGGCATCGTCGTCGTCGTCTTCTTCTGGTTGCTCAACAAAAAGTTCCCCCAGTGGACCTGGACTCGGCAGATTCATCCAGTGGCTATCATGTATGGCGGCATCGTATGGGCACCGTACAACATGTCGTACGTCTGGCCATCTGTCCCGATTGCGTGGATTTCCTGGGTCTATCTCAAGACTCGGTTTGTGTCCTTTTGGTCCAAGGTAAGCGATTCCCCCNNNTACCCCTTTGACAACTTTGTAACTTATGCTGACNNNCTTTCTCCATACAACTTTGTTCTCTCAGCAGCCTGGTCTTGCGGCATCGCCATTTCAGGCATCATCATCTTCTTTGCCTTGCAATACACCGACGTTCAATTCCACTGGTGGGGCAACATGGCGTCTGATATGGGCTGCGAGGGCAAGGGGTGCACGCTGAAGCACCTTGCCCCAGGGGAATATTTTGGACCGCGCATGGGCACCTTTGATTGATAGAAAATGGCGCGACTTGTGTTTTCAGCTTTGGCATTTTTCTTTTTTTCATCTTCGCCAGAGTGTAAGATCGAAACGCACTCGGCGCTGGAGTCATTCATAGTGGAGTTAAAGGGAGAAGGGAGCATTCACATGGCGGGAACTGCTTCACAAGCATGTTGGTCTGTTTTTGACATTTTGTCTATTTTTTGTTTTATTTTGTTGTTATTTTTTTTACTACCTCTGGGAAGGAATGGGATGAGTTATACCCCTATGTTGATCTGATAGGAACGAGATGACTGAAATGAAGAGCAAAGCCCACTCTTTCAAGGAAACGAGGCGTTTAGAGATTTGTATAAATGCGAACCCAAAGGCGCTAGAAATGGCTATGGACGGGACTTTGGTTCAGTGGATGAGGAAGGGCGACGGATTTTGAAGCTAGAAATTCAACAATTATTGAACTCTTATTGTCAAGTTGTGTTTTGTGTGTTTGGTCAAGTCTTTTGTGTGAGAAGCTTCATGTTCTTGTGGCGAGAGGTTGGTTCTGATGAACTTGCTGAGTCAGAAAGCACTGTGCGTCTTCAAGTAAAGAGTACCTGTCCCGTTGCTGGTATAACGCCGATATTGCCTGTATAGTATACTTTGCTGACTTATGCTTGCGACCTGCTTTCTTCGATTCAATTGGCCAGTCGGCTCTTCACTTCCGCGGGTCTCTCTTGGATATGATGCTGAGTTGAAGCTTCACAACTACAACTTTTTTCTTCCAGCTGTTGATACAAAAAAGAAGCGCAGGCACTGGCCACGGCCTGGCTGATACCGTCTACTATGAGTGCCGGTAAAATAAGGGCCATGGTGGCCTGCAAGCACTGTCGGCAGCGGTAGGTTCAGATACGATAGCTTTCCTGTGTTGGCTTTTGTCTGCGTGGGCTGACGCCAGAGTAGGAAGAGACGCTGCGATGGTATGACGCCACGATGTTCAGGCTGTAGGCAGAGAGGATTGGAGTGTGTGTACACAGAGGCTGCTCCTCCCAGGTACGTGTGAATGTGAAAAAAGGTGCATGATGAGGTGAAGCTGTTTCCGTTGGGTGCACCGCAAGGGAGGTATTGTATTATTTTTGCATATTCTGATGGATCTGTGGAGGTAGAAACACTACTGTACGAACTCAGTTGAATGGGTTGGACCATCAGAATGGAACTATGGCTTCGGATGAGTTGCTTCAGCGCCTAGAAAGCATCGAGATGTTACTTGGAGAGCACGCCGAGGCGCTGAGGACGTTGCAGCAGGAGAAGCAGTCGCAGCATCGTGGAGATTTATCAGCATCTATGACGCCACACCTGCTGCCCGACTTTTATCGACAGAATGAGAATACTGAGAACGATGGGACTCCGCGCTCTCTTCCACGAGAAGCATCAATGCCACATTCTACCTGGGCGCTCACCACAAATGAAGGAGGCGACTCGTCGAGGCGTGGGTTGAATGGTGACGGTGGTGACGAAGTGCCCCCAATTACCATACCGCTAGGGCATCAGACGAGCACGAGCAATCTATTGACGCTCCCTCAGATGCGCCCCTTGGTGGGTGATTATCCTGAGGACTTCATCTTCCGGGTCGAGGAAAGCCGATCACCATCTGCGGCGATGGATTTTATGACTGCGCCAGGGCTACAAGGTGAAGAGAAGCAAATTGACAGAACAGTCACGGACGATTATCTCAGTAGCTTCCTTGCCTTGGTGCACGCTTGCCACCCCATCTTTGATCGCGACGATCTTCTCGCAAACTACGAAGCCGCCATGAGAGAGGGATTGGGCTCTGACGTCAGGTCGGGCGTGATCCTCGCGGTTTTGGCCCTTGGAGCAACGGCTTCGGACGCAATTGATAACGGGGACAATGGGAATTCTGGTGATGCTTGCATGCAAAGGGCACTCCGAATCCTGGTGCCGGCGTGGACCCTCTCGTTTAGCGGCAATATTCAGTTGACGCAAGGGCTGATCTTGTGTGCGTTGTACTTTACATATGTGGTGCAGCCGTTGACGGCGTGGAGGATGATATATATGGCGTCGACAAGCATTCAGCAGCTCTTGATTCGGCAAGTATTTTGTGATTCTGTGTGGTGAGGTTGTTGCTGACGGATAACAGGTGCAAGGATATCTTGTCGGGCCAGGCTGAGATTCAGGAATTGACCCGGCTTAGCTGGATATCTTTTATCATTGAAAGGTGAGGCCAATGATATGATAAACCCAAGGGGAGAATCTACGCATGTGTGTTGAGATACCTGATGATATTAACAAAACTGCCAACTCAGTGATCTGATTGCCGAGTTTCACCAGCCAAGGAGCGGCATTGATGTCCTTGTTGATCGCATGCCTTTCCCCAATTACGGCACTAACCCGAAGCTTGAGCACCTTTGCGTCCTGGCCGAGATATCAGCTCGATCTCTTCTCAACCGCATGCATCACGCCATTTACTTTACAGACAGCCTTACGATATACGCGGGCCGCGCTCTCGACTCGCTCGCCTCTTCCCAGCAATCTTCGCTGCAGCCGGATGCATCTCTTCTGAGAGTGTGTAGCGAACTCAATTCTCAGCTCGATAGATGGTACGATGGCCTACCGGTCGACATCAAACCTGACTTGTTTGATCGCGCGCCGGGAAATAGACAGGCGTGCATATTGCGTCTGCGGTACTGGTCCGCAAAGCAAAGCATCTTCAGGCCGTTTGTGATCCATGCCACTTCGTCGCAGTATGAAAAGGAAGACGTGGAAGTGCCCTTGGCAGTGGTAGCTCAGTGCAAGGTGTGCCTGGCAGCGTGTCGAGCTTTCCTCCACGGGGCGATATATCTGCTTTCGGAGAGGACGCCCTACGCATATAGCTCACTGCAGTTGTAAGTCCTTGATCTCGATGCCTGAAGTTGAAAGAAAGGGGAGATGTTGGATATGATGAAGACTGATTGGATTGTATTTAGCACTCTCAACTGTTTCTTGGTGCTTGCCCTGGCTGCAAACTCGCCACATCTTGGCCATCTCGCAGAGGATATTGATTCAAACCACCAGATCGTTGTCGAGGCGCTTGAACCTTGGGCGCGACCGGGATCGAGCATCGAACATGCCCTAGAGATTGCCAATTCAGTTGCGAGGAAACTTCGTCTTCGCGATGATCGGCGGAGATTCTAATGACGACGACACCATGTTACAAACGACTGCAACACGACTCTGAGATGTGAAATTGTGTGTTTATTTATCATGTAATTCTATGGTGGTCAGCTATCTATGTGTGGTATTTACAAACCCTGTGCAGCAATCTCTTTCTCAATGGCCTCTTTCGCCTTGTTCTCCATGTCGATGAAGAATATCTCGACATCCTTCAACCTCTTCGCCGCGATGGGATCGTTCCTGATTGCCTCATCTAGCTTCTCGCCGTCGTTTGCGACGTAATCGGTCTGCATATCCGCCAGTTTGCCGTCCCAGTCCGGGCGGGCAAAGGGGTCGATAGTAGACAGCTTTGTGAGACGCTGCACCGTCGCGAATTCGGCATAGCCAGCCTTGGGCTTCTTGGTCGTGAGGGGAGGGAGTTGGTCGGGGGTTTCGAGGAGAGTTTTGATGAGGTGCGGCGGGATGGTGACGTGGGGGCAGCCGAGCTCGGCCATGGCCATGATTTCCGCGGGGGTGAAGTGGCTGTTTTCGTCAAAGGGCAGACTTGATTTTAGTGTACAATTCCTTTTTGTTTTGGTTTTAATGTGTTTGGGGTGAATGGGTGGGAANNNCCTTGCAATGATCATGATGGGCTGTTCTTTGCCTGTTTCGCGATATTGTTTGGCGAAGGCCTCGAGGATGTGGATTACACGAGGGGACATGGGATGNNNTCGGCTGTTAGAATGTCTTGATAATCTTTTAATAGAATGTGTNNNTACCTCTAGAGCGGGATCTTCGAAAGCGAGACGCAGAGAAGAGTCCAAATGTGCGGCGATTTCNNNNTTAATCGGATTAGTTGTNNNTTTCCATATCATAACGTACAAGAAGCTNCCAATAAACATACCATTGTAATAAGGGCTAATAAAGAGACACCCGCTCTGACTAGCCGCAATCCCCTGCTCGAGCGAAAAGACACTGGTGGCAAGCGTCCGGATGCCCTCCTTGTTGAGCACCTGTGCGGCGGCGGCGGCGGGGCCGGAGAAGGGGATCTTGATGGCGAAGCGGTCGCGAGAGACGCCGGCTTGTTCGTAGAGGGAGGCGAGGGTGCGGGCGTGGGCGATTGTGGAGGAGGAGGAGGAGATGTGGCGGAGGGAGGTTTGGATGAGGACGCGGCCGGAGAGGAGGGGGATGTTGCGGGCTGTGAGGGCGACGGCCTGTTTGTGAGTATTGAGTATTGGTGATGGTTGTGATGTATGGATAGATGGATGCAGAATGAGTGAAAGTGTGAAAGGGAAGAAGAGTGAGATGGAGGCGGAGTGAGTGAGAGTGAGTAAATGAGTGACAGAGAGGATATACGTTGGACTTACAGCTTGGTCATAGACTCGTTCCCACCCCTGAGAGCCGTATTCTCTCACGAGATCTTTGAGTAATGGCTCATCCGCCAGAAGTTCGGTTGTGATGATGGCCTGGTTGGATGTTTCTAATGACAAGCAATTCTTATGNNNGTCTTCTGTTTGTCTCATCATGATGCAATTGGATAATAAGGGCAAATATGTACGGTTGTGTGGTGTAAATGGGATGCTCTTGATGAGCTCCGTGTCAGCGCTGTCGACGTCGACGTTGCAGAGGTCTTCGAGGCGATGGAGCATGGAGCGAGCCATGGCTGGTGAGGTGAATGTCAATTGATGCTGTATATGGTATTTGGTATAAGATGGAATTGGTGGTGTTGATGTAAGTGAGCTTGTGAGTATGTTTAGGGATGATGAGAGGAAACAGGAGTAGATATGGCAACGTTATATATGCTCTTATGCCTTTATTTTCTTTACATTATTTTACTTAATTGGGCTTATTTGACGATTGGATGATACACCCACCACCGGTTAAACCAACATGGAAATCAGCTCCAGAATGAACCCACATGAACCACCGCATCGTGACTCTCGTGTTCCCCCACCTCGGCTCGCCTGCTGCATTCGCTGCGTCCAGCTCCCCAAGTTTAAATTGAGTGGGCACAGATCGACCGCGTGACTAATGCTGGCGGGCCGCCTTCCGCTGCGTTTTCGGTGCATGGAATAGGTTGGTGGGTTGGCGGGCCGCCGCTCCGCCGGTTTTCATCGTGTAAGAGTTGGGAGGATTCTCGACTAAAACTGGACCAATATTTGCCATTCGTCTTGGTAATCTGTCTTATTTAGGGTTTCTGGAAGAATAGATTAGGACTAGGAAGATGGGTATAGGAATTGTGGTGTGACATGTCGAGTTGAACTAGGCACTGTATGTCCCACTCTGCTTTTAGGCGGCGTGAGAGGAGCATACGCGAATCTGTATCAGCTGTGGAAAACTTACACCTATTTTTCGTACTGTTTTTGGTGACTTCAATATCCACAGGTTTCCTGGACTAATTGGGATGATCATGCTTTGTAATGACCAACTTCTCAGTTCAAACACGCACTAGATCGATCACTTGACAATGAATCTGGATGCATCGTAGGATTCTCTTACAAATTGACCATTTGTCATATGGTTGCCTGGCATACTTCGTTCTGTAACAATACGAAGTTGAGGTGGCCGGCGGCAACTGGGGCCGCCGCCCGGAATGAGGCCGATAGATGGCCCAATTTGTGTTTCGTGTAAGCATAGAGTAGTAGTGTTCACGATAGTCAATTGTTGGAGTATAATAACGGCAGCTGATGTCACGAAAATAGTAATGCTTTACCACCAATGACACTTTATTGACGAATCTCTCGCGAAATCAAGCCACACATAAGCATACACGCCATCATGGGTTCTACTGAGTCGAGCACGGATCAGACCCTCGTCAACACCAGCACCCCGAGGCTCTTCTCCCTACACGACAGAACAATTATAGGCAAGTCTTGTCTAACATCGCCTGAGTTCAAANNNTTCAAATTAATAACACCAATTGGAATAATCGTCACTGGCGCGACCGGCGGTCTTGGTTCGCAACTCACCAGAGCCATCCTCGAATCCGGCGGCGATGTCATAGCCATCGATTACGGCGACGTTCCGCCAACAACATGGGGTAAGCAAAAGCATCAAACCGCCAAAAACAAGAGGAAAATATGTNNNGCTGCTTTTTACTTACACAAATTACACGAACCCCTTCAATCTCTCGCAAAATCCCTCTCCCGTACCCTCACCTACCATGCCTGCGATATCTCCTCCCAATCTCTTACCACCAGCGTCTTCGAATTAGCAGCCGCTCAAGCCCGATATCCTGTGGGCGGTCTAGTCAATTGTGCGGGCATTGGAATGGTGGGCGATTCCATCGTTTACCCCGAGGATCAAACGAGACGTACACTGGATGTCAATCTCGCAGGTAGCTTCTATGTTGCGCAAGCAGCGGCAAAGGTTGTGACGAAGCAGCATCAGGAGGGAAATAGTCTGGGAGCCAGTTTTGTGTTTGTGGCGAGCATGAGCGGGTACATTTCTAACAAGGTGAGTNNNGTTAATTGCTTCTCTCTTCTATTCTTCTTATACGAATGCCCGAGAACTCGCAAAAAAAAACTTCATATTAATCAGTCTTTTTTCCCCGCCACTCCAACGGCAATCTACTCCGCCTCCAAAGCCGGCGTCCACCAACTCGTCCGCTCCCTTGCCGGCGAATGGGGCTCCTCATCTCCAACTTCTTCTTCAAACCCAGTCATCCGAGTCAATTCCATCAGTCCCGGCGTCATCGAAACGCCCATGACGCAGCACGTCCTTGCCCGAGAAGAATGGACCTCAGTATGGCGGCAAGAAGCAATGCTCAAACGAATCTCCACCCCAGACGAGTATCGCGGCGCCGTCATCTTTCTGCTTGCGGACGCGAGTTCATATGTTACGGGCACTGATTTGCGGGTTGATGGCGGATCGACGGCGTGGTAAGAACTGGTACGAGAATAGACAGACAGCGCAGAATTGGATCCATGTTCCATCTTTACTCCTTTTTACTAGCAGCATTGTTCGTGTAGCTTCACAGCGGGTTGCCGTGCCATGACTTCCGGCCTTCCGTCTCAGCGAAACTCGCTCTCATTCTCGTCCTCATCAGCTTCTCTTACGCCGCGTAGTATTGGCTGCCTCTTCCAATGCATCACCTTTCCAATAATCCAGTCAGCAACAACGCATCTCAGTGCAGTATCCCGCCGCATGGGAACTCACTCGTAGATAGACACCCACGTAGAGTGCCAAAAGCACCGCATACCCAATCCTCTTGATGAAATTCATGGCCGCTATCCAGACTTCTCCTTCTATCCAACAATTCAGAAATCACGTATCATCTTAGAGTCTTGAGAGAGAAACAACACGATTCAAGATTTTAAGGGGGATTGAGATTGTGAACTCGTGTCGTGTCGGATCGGTAGAAGCCCAAAGATGACGACGAAAAGCACTGATGCAAAAAGCAGTGAGACGGGTCTATACTAGCCCATTCTTATGCCATAATACGACCCCGGACCACAGCAAGTGTCCACTTCTTCTAGACCTGGTGGGCCAATAAAGACGTGGCTCTAAATCAGGTACGGGAGCATTATTCTGTCTTATCATTGACACTAAAACGACGCTCTAGCAAGGGTTTCTGCTTCTACGCATTTATTTGCTGGACAGCGCGCACTCAAGATCCAAGTCTAAGAGGCCGAGATCCGAGATCGTTGTCACTCACTCGCTTAATCTTCGTTTTGTTTACTGTGTTTTTTAAGAGTAAAGCTCTTACTCTGGCTGTTCTATACAGCCCAACTAATAGCATTGAACATCATCGGCTGCCTCTATGGAGTAGCCACATCCTCCTATGTCCCGCTCCACAAATCCTCCATCATACACAACCAACAGCAACATAGAAAACAACCTGTCATGGCTACTCTCTCTCTCTCTCTTAAACTAATGTACCGCATTATTCTAGTTTTGCAAAAATAGTGTGCCACTGTTACTAAACACCGGCCAGTCTCGGCGTGTTGAACAACACATGCCAGATATACTACTCACTCCAGTCTAGTATAGGTAACGCCCAAGTCTACCGACATTGCAAGCACGACGCTCAGCAGGGAGATTTGCTGCAAGAAAATCACTACGGAGGTTGGGATTTGCCGCATCCCATTAATATGTCCAGGGGATCGCCGTAAGATGGAACAGTGACACATCAAAACGACCAATAATGACATACATCGAACCAGACGGGATCCGAAGATTGTGACTGATTTCGTCAAGAATCACGCGGGATTCAGCGAAGAAGGCTTGACTGACCTTAGGTGATACTGAACCCCTTGTCCCGAATCTTGCCCAGATAAAAGGACGAAAGAGGACAATGCTGCTGGGCCATGCATCGGTCATGTCTGCCAACCCATCATCAGAGACATACTACCATGAATCCCCATAGCAAAGATACGAGTATATCTGAAAATGCCCGTAATACTCTCCACGAGTCCATGTCGTCAAAGTATCTCCACGCCATCAAAGGATCTACACGTAATCAACGGGACGCGTCATCACCAACATATCATTACCCAGGCAATGTCCAAAAAGTTTGTTTTGTTTATTTACATGCCTGTAAACAAACATGATGCTCCGTGCCGAGACGGACACGATGTTGATACTCGACACTGTTCTACTGGGCAAACTACATTCAATATCACTTGGAAAGACTGTATCAGTAGAATTGAAACCGAAAATTGATTAACGAGTATAAAATCATTCAATACAGTGGTTACCAGGTCTAGCACAAGTAATGAACAGTTGGAAACGCTTAATTATTCCAAACACTTATCAATTCCAAACGCTTGACTATCCTGAACACCGAGCAATTCCAAACGCTTAATAATCCCAAACGCTGAACAATTCCAAACATTTCCAAACCCTCACATTTCCCGATGTGACCACTTGAAGCCCTTGGCTCTTCTGTCCACACACCTCACGCATTGGCATGTCAGGCAGTATTCGCCTTCATAGCCCTCATGAGTGGCTGATGAGAAATTGCGGTGAGTGTGGCCATTGTGTGGATTGTAGTAAAGGGGCTTTGGCCCAGGAGTAGTGGCTGTGTATGGGATAGATTTAAACCCCGCAGATGGGATAGTCTTGGGGGCAGAAAAGCAGCAACCCATTGTGACTGTGTGTGTGTTTGCTTTGTGGTAAAGAGTAGAGAGTAGAAGATAGTAGAGAGAGTAGAAGATAGTAGAAGAGAGTATAGAGAGTAGAAGAGTGTAGAGAGTGTAGAGAGTGTAGTAGATAGTAGCTATAGTAGCTATAGCAGAAGAGTAGAAGAGTGTGAGAGTATAGAAGTTCAGAGTATTGCTTAGAGCTTAGAACTTGGAACTGTGTGCTTGAAGCTGAATGCTTGGATCTGACTGTTTGGATGTGGTTGTGTAGGAGGAGAAAAAGAAAACAAAAACCTCGGGGGGAACGAATTCTCTTATAGTCAATCTTAAAAGACAAAAGAACGCCATCCTTCCAGCAGCTTCCAGGTTTTGGCTTCGAGTACGTTATCGTATTGACTCACTTCGAAGGTGGTGGCTTGATCGTGGTGATAATGGGCAGCCCTGAAAATTAATTTGCGGTAGATACTCTTTTCATAGATTGGTGTATCATATGCGCAAGTTAAGTTTCTCTCGCACATACACTAGATCCATGGACTTTGTATTTGTCCCAGGAGGTATACGCTATGCTATGATATGCTGAACTTAACGGCCTGTAGTCCAAAAGAAACAATGGCTATACAAGAAGAAATACAATGCTCTCCATGTCCAATACGCATAGTAGACAGATTCATGAGTCACAGGTGCATCTTGTACTTTAAAGAATTTTCTTTACTATCTCTGGAGCTGGAGTATATGCCCAATCAATCGAAGATGCTGTTCTTGGTGATTGCAAACACTCTTGCTTCACCGTCACTTTCAACAATTAATATAGTAGGTAGAATGTAAGATATTTAGTCATTATTTTGGGAACAATTCGGAAGTATATACAGTATCAAATATGTAAGAGAGTACTTGATAGTCAAATACCGAGAAAATGAATCATACGAGAGCGTATCATGTCGTATCACGTTCCATTTGTTTCGCTTTGTTTCCAGATATCTTTTTCAGACTAAAAGAATTGCGTTTAGAAAGTAAAGACGCAGCCTCTAGATCAAATTGATAGAAAAACGTCAAAATTCCGAAGTATAAAGATATGGCTTACTGAGGAAATGAGCCATATGAGAGCGAATCATGTCGTATCACAATCTATTTGTTTCGCTTTGTTTCCAGATATCTTTTTCAGACTGAAAAAAATTGCATTTGGAAAGTAAAGACGGAAAACTCTAGATCACATTGATAGGAAACGTCAAAATTCTGGGGTATAAAGATATGGCTTACGTATGTTCCAAGAGCAACGCCTTTCTCAAGCCTTGAAGCCACCCTGCGTTGCCAATGGCTATAAAAGCCACCAGATACACCATGGCTCTAAGAAATTTCATGTTTTGATAAGCATTGTCACGTAATTTCTCCAGCAATGGCGTCTGCTACAGGAGGAGAGATGGAAGAAGATGTTGGAGATGGGCTGGGGAAAGGAAATATGTAGTGCAACGAATGCTATATATGTATAGATATATATATATATATATAAGCAATCTATAAGATGCCCAAGTGCGATGCATTATATTCAATTTAATAGTGGCTTGCTATACAGCGGGGAAAACAAGCCTCCGAGAATGCGGAGCGGTGGAATAGTCGTTCTAGCAGAGTAACAAATCTGGACGGAACATGCGACACAGCCATACTATGCTTACATACCTAGATGTTTACCAACATTGGAAGGTAATCCGAATAGATTGAGAGAACAGTCCCCAAAGCGCTGGTGTTGTGGTTTTTGTCTGGCAAATCCCATGGTGTATATCGCCGTCTAGCCCTTGCCGGATATCGGACGAGTGATGAAATTTAGAGAAATCACACACATGGATAGAACAGCTCAGAATCTGAAGATGTCTACGGAGTGTGAATTTGAACTACATACATAACAAAGGCCTTGCTGCCTGATATACTGAATGGTGAGGCTATCGACTGCCTGGGTACCAACGAATATGCCCAACCCGCCCCGCCTTTTCAGGTATACACATTTGACTCTACATACGTGCCCCAAACACTCTGTGCTGCACAATCGCGAGTGTTTAGATGCAATGTGATTATTCAAGACGATAAAGCGTTGTGCGAGGTTTCAAGGTTTAATATCTTTGGTCCGAGAGTAACAAGCCGGCACCGCTGAGTCCAAGTATGTCTTTACAGAACATGCCGAATACCACCAACCTCAGCCGCAATGGGGTTCGAGGCTCGGCCAATGCCATCGAAAGCAGCGCATGCATGTGCTGGCTTATACATCCAATCGAAGGTCGCAGCGTGTTACTGCATGTTCAACATTCGTGTATATTAACTGGCGAGCTTAGCTTATCTATGAAGTCCCTTCGGTATGCAAAGCTGGCATAAACCAGCCTCAACTCTTCTGCCGCTTAGAAGAAGCAAAGTCAACGCAGAAACAGCAAATTCAAGGAGACTTGGTAACCTATCAAATCTTCCACCATGGGTAGCTCCTCTAGCAAGCCTCGCAAGCCGTTCTACAAGGCTGCGGCTTTGAGGCCCAATGTCCTGACATCTGTTGAGAATGCGAAAGTCAAGTAGGTAATTGATGTGTCAAATCGAGATGTTGATGCAATCTGACATAATCGAGCGTGATTTTCCTTCTCGGTCTTACTGGCCATAGAGAAAGAACCTGGACTACCAAAATCGCTTCTTCCAAAGGACCTCCCGACGGCTAGAATCATAACATACGGCTACGATGCCGATGTACTCCATCTCACCCGTGTTGCTGGTCAAGACACAGTCCGGGACCACGCAAAGACCCTCGTGGCCCGCTCATGTAGCAAGTTGCCATCCGTTTGGAATACAACCTTCCTGCGTGTAACCATAATGCCAGGAGTTAGAGGCAAGACAAGACGCTAGTGCTTGTGATTCCATATCATCAAGGTTATCATTACAAGAGTACATGGGTAAGAAGACTTAGAGATGAGGCTAGTCCTGGTGAGGGCGCTCCTATGGCTGCTCAAGCCGATACTGAGTCAGCCTGTGACTCTGGCCAGCCGTATCATAGCATGAGAGGACTTCCATATTTGAGTCTCTAACCCTAACAGTAATCTACTATGCCTATGTTTCAAAATTTGTTTCCGGGCTTGGTAGAATAATTGGCCTGGGTCTGCAAATGCATGGGATCTCAGCAGGCCTGAGCGTACAAAGTGCTGTCGGTGTCGGGTGCTTGGCGCAGTACTGGCCGTTCGGTGCCGGATGCTCTGGTTTCTGGTACAGGCACTGCATTGCCCTCGTGTCGTCCACGTCCGTCTTCTTTAATTTCAGTTAAAAATGTACGCCGCCCCCATGGGCGGTGATACAGTTGATGACAGCCAGTGGCTGTATTCGTAAAGCGTTTTCCAAACCAAGGGGATACGGTTAGGGTTAAGAATAGTACAGGTATTCTGCTTCGGATATTGCTCCGGGCAGCATGACTGAGGATCGTTGCTGCACTGCCTTAGTCTAGGCTATGGACCTGGGAAGCATGGATGCGGGCCGATCCGCCCTGAGGGGACTGGAAGGGCCTGTGGCTAGCCGACATATTGCTCAAGATGGTGCCATAGCTGGCCTGGGCCCTCTTCCGACCCTGGGAAATCCAGATGGGATGGCTTGAGCTTATAGCCTGGCCAATCCCGAAATAGCTTCAGCATGCGCAGCCAGCGGAGTTTTGGCAGGGTTTGTAGACTGCATAAGTCTATCACGGCTCCAAGTGGAGGCCTGTCACCCGCAACTAAGGCGCAGCTGAAACTGTCTTCACTAAAACAACTCAGCTCAGCCCTCATCTAATATTGAATGCATGGAAACGCATTCAGCTTGAACCCAAGTCTCGCAAACGGAGGCCTAGACTCTCGCTGGGCCTCCACCTTTCTGCATTGATGGTCTAGATGGTACAATCAGATGCTCCGCAGCCCGTTGACTGCCCAGCTGGCTTTCTCGGGAAAGGTTTGTGGCCAGCTGAGATTGAACAACCTGCGGTGGGGATGGCTCAAGTTGGCGACGCACACAGCAACTCGTCGAAGCTGACCATCGAAACCAGATATGATCGTCATCGGCATGGCCAGCTGTGTTAGGGCTAAGGCATCGGAACACCGCGAGTTCAGCGCCGAAGAGACGCATCAAAAGCGTCTGCCGATCGCGATCATTGGTACGGAGCTGCCTCGTGGATTGGCACCAAGCCTGATTGAGAGAAAATTGATTCGCTTATTCGACTATCTGCAATAGTCATTCGAGCAAAACTCGTGTGGCTTGCCTTTCCAATTCTTATCCGATATCCGGACCCTCCAATTCTGTTGACATCTTCATGATTCTTTAGCTAGATCTCATGATCCAAAAGAACTATATATGCAGACTAAATGGCGACTCCCAGACCTCTATAATCTTCTTATACTTTACATCCTATCCTCCGAAGCAGCATCTTACGAACAAGTTCAAACCGTCCCACATTCCTCCCACAATCCATTTCAGGCACAGCATTCCTGTCACGAGCGGAATGTTGATGTGAGTTTTACAATGGTTAAAACTGTATATTGGACAACAACCACCCCATGTACAATTCAACAAGGGGGCAACCCTGTCCAAGTCGTTTTTCTTCGCTTTGGCGTCACCACAGGGACACCGGAAGATCGAGTCAAACAATGGAAGAATTACTGCCCTTTCCCACTGACGATAGCTGGTCGAATCCAAAGTCAGGATGTGATCAACGGCCAGCCGCCTGATGATGCTATAAGAAGGTACGCCATTGTACCGCGCCTCCTCCTCAGCAGATTTCTGATGAAAGTGTAGCGGACTCATCAATGCGGGTTTCCGTTTGTCTATACCCAACACTTTTACAGATTGGTTTATGCTCCCGGAAGCGCAGCCTAATGGTGCTACTATTGCTGCACTGGTCCAAGCAGCATTCACTGCGATGGCAGTCGGTGGTCTAACCCAGGCAAATATAGCCAATGTTATTGGTAGAATGCAGAACACAATGCTTACTTAGTTTAACAAAATCTGTGATTTATTTAAGTTTGATATTATTAATATTATAGGACTTGATATTTTTTTCAAATATGATTGGCTCGAGTTATATAACTCTAACCGAGCGTCGACTAGAAATATCCAACTGGATATATAACTTCCGCTTCACCACACTCATTTCAAATAGTTAGATAGCCAGTTATAAATACAACGCATTAATAGAATCTACTGGATACTCTCTACAGTTGCGTGACACAGTACCTTACATTACCCGTCAGTCTGACCTAACCTATCCGCTAACATAAACCAGTACAGACAGTTTATCCCTAAGGTTAAAAATTATTTATTTACACTAATTTGCCCAAAATTGTATTGTAAACTTCAATCTGTGCGTTGCCCGCCTAGGCAGCTGGGATGGCATCTGTCTCATCCAGCCCGCTCAATCTCCCAGGTCCTTTTGATTGGGGGTAAAGAAAGCATGTTATATCTGCAAAAGCATACGCAACGCATCTCAAAAGCTACTAATGGTTGACTTGGCAGACTGCTTAGTGCCAGGACTCAGATTTGATTGTGGCAAGATTCAGCGAGAGATTAAAGAGACTCTTGTTGTCAAACTCCGATTTTATTGGAGATGTCATGCGAAGGGATTTGTCAAACAGAGAGGTTACTGCATCTGTGACTTTAGCTATCTGCAAGTTGTACCTCCGCTGCCATAATCGGCCTTTAGAGCCAACTTGGGGAAGTCCTCGGTAGAAGAAATGATGGCCAGCGGCAACACAGATACTAGCCACTAGAGAGCTCACCATGATGGTTGGCGCCCGATAATGGATGGCACGGTGAGGCTAGTTCTTTCTTCTCCTCATAGTCGTCGTAAACCTCCCTAGTAACCTTATATAGCCTTAAACCGAAACCCGTTAATATCAGGTTTATCGCCATAAGATGAAACCTCAACGCTATACCCACCCTGATCTATAAAGGGGGCTGGCTCCGGTTCTGAGTAGTATTCTCGTTTATGCTGATAGGGCGGTGCGGTTAGCTCCCCCTTCCAACCAAAGTGCGGGAAATTTATGACAAAAGACTTTTCACGCTTCAACCACTTGAGGCCTAGATCTCCAGGTGTATTGATCGTGAAGTCGACGTTACTCGGTGTGACCCCCTCATCCAGGTAGGCCAGTGTTTTTCCACACTCCTTCCAATTGCCAAAGAAGTAGTTGTCAATAAGACTAAATCTTCCGCAAAGACCAGCGTCTTCGAGGAAAAGTTGGAAGTTATGAGGTTCCGAAGGCTTGATCTGGTCTATGTTGCAGTTGAACTTTGGATATAGTCTATATTTCAGGGGGGTTTGCTTTGGATTGGGCAAGCGATAAAGGGCTTGTTGCCATTGATCCTGCCATGTAAGTTAATGGCATCAACGACAACGCTCCTGCTATCCTTGTAGTAGAAGGAGACTGGGATGGTCGTATAGACGGGACCCAAGATAGTATCAACCATATGGCAAAGTTCCAGTCCCACCGCAACCCTGAAAGTCTCCTGCTGCTTGACTAAGTTGTCATTGAAAGCGGCGATGAGGTCGGGCCCGTCGACAAACTCAAACTTCAGCACTGGGTGTTGTATCGCTGTGGCCAACACTCCAATCGCCTGGGTCTGTGCGAACCATAGCGGGGCGATGAGAGCACTCATGCGGAGGTAATAGGTGATAATATCTTGCTCAGCATCGTTGATCCTGGTGGCTGAGAGTTCGAGAATACTGTTTTCATCCGCCCGGCTGAGGGCGCGGTGGATACGATTGAGAGCTTTGGGGTGATCCTGTATGGCAGTTCGCAGGAGTTGTAAGAGACGTTCGCGTCCGTCCTTCACCTTTTGAATCCTGATTTTCTCTGGCGAATTTGCTTCTTCCTCTCCTGCGCCAATGTCGGCGAGATATCTGACCACTGAGGTAATCTGGAGAAAATTCGTGTCGAGGTCTGATATCAACCCTTCTAGGTCCGTCATTTTAACATCTAGCAGCACATTTGAAAGCTGAGCAGTAATTTGCAATGATAGCTGCGTTCCCAGCTCCTGAATAGCATTCTTCACGCCGTCGATATCTCTCCTTAGTTCCTGCATCTGTGTGGACAGCTTTTGGAGGGACTCCTTGACCTCCTTCATCTCAGCTCCCGAGCCAAAGCCGGCCTGCGATAGAACTGCGTCCAGGATAAAACCCCCTACGCCAGAGAGGATACCTTTACCGATATTACCCCCAGACCCTTTAAGATTACTTTATAATCCGGCATGTTGATGACTGAGACGTGATGGAGGTGCTGCTGCTGCTGAGGGACGTCTGCCTTTCGCAACTGGTGGAAGTGAGGAAGATATACAAAAGCCAAAGAAACGCATATCATAAGATCTTTTGTTGGTCAAGATATATTAAAGTCACCGGTTCACGTAGCTTGAGGTCAGCTGGCCAATTTGACTGTTATGCTGCAGTAATCAGCACTATTTGCTTCAATATTAGCCAATCTATTGATCTATTGTGGTCTAGATCTACCAGGGTGATCCGCCCCAACTATATCTCGGCATAGGTATTGGTTCGTTTCGCCAACATGCCTATAAATTTTCGGTTACTAAATCAATACTTATTTAAGCTATGCCAAAGAAGTATTAACTGCCGAATCTTTAGGGAGCTGAATCCCGGAGCAATACCCAAGCGTCGGTTGTAAGTTCCTTTTTTCTACTTCCCACAACTTTTTGTATCTCTCTTCTGCAGCCCAGCCATGATCTTCTCGGATTCGGGCAAGAAATTCCTCATCAGGCTCCTGTAGCATATAACAATCTGGCTTTGCTCCAGCTTCAAGAAGAACATCAACAATATCCCAATGGGCTCTAATAACAGCCGCGTTAAGCGCACTTCCATACTTCCCACATGGTTCATTACACATGATGACATCTTTTCGACGTAATAGGAGCTGTACTGTTTTAAGCTGGCCGGAGTATGCTGCTGCCTGCAGAGCTGTACCGAAGATGCCACCATGTGCGTTGATATCAATATCATGACATTTATTAAGGAGAGTTTCCACCCCTTTCGTCATTAAACTCATAATGAGGGCCCGCTTGTCGATTCTCTCTACCAACTGCTCATATTCCTCATCCAAATAAGTCGGTAGGGATTCGCAGTCATATTGAATCGCACACGCAACATGAAGAGGAGATCCAAGCTCACCCACGTTGAGATTGGCATCGGCACCATGATCAAGCAGAAAGAGGATCCTCCCTATCCACCATGTTTCAAAGCCATCCTGCCAACGATACGATAGGCTGGAATCCTGCACAAGAGAAAGCACGTAATGAAGGGCAGTACCTCGCTTGTCATCAACTAGGTTGAGTTCAGCGCCATGCCCCAATAGCAATTGTAACAGGGCATCAACTTGGAATGATGACTTAATGTTTGGGTAAACATATTCGTCAAAGGACAAGTTGTGTACAGCAGCAGAGTGGAATGGACTAGGGAATTGGCCCCTATTCACCAGAGGATCTGCTCCGCACTGAAGCAGTGTGCGTATCACGTCCATGCCACCCTCGTATCGAAGAACACGCCCGTTTGCGCACGCAATCTGCAGACAAGATCCGTATGGCCCGCCGTTGGCATTCACATCAGCACCGCGATCAACTAGTAGTTGAACCAAGTCCAGATGACAAGAATGCAATGCCGCTTGTAGAGCAGTTCCGTAATTGCCGCCTTCAGCATTCACATTCGCACCATGATCAAGCAGCAACCGCCCTATCATGGGACTGCGAGCACAAGCAGCTTGTAGAGCAGTTCCGTATAAGCCACCTTCAGCATTTATATCGGCGCCATAATCAAGCAGCAACTGTACTATCGAGGGGTTGTGAACACAAGCAGCTTGCAGTGCAGTTCCGTATTCGCCGCCTTCAGCATTCACATCAGCACCACGATCAAGCAGCAACTGCACTGTCGTAGGGCTGTGAACACAGGCAGCTTGCAGTGCAGTTCCATATCTGCCACCTCGGGCGTTGACATCCGCTCCATAGTCAAGCAGGATCTGGGCTAGAGTATTACTAGCCTTGGGCATGAGTCGAGCACAAACAGTTTGCAGTACCGATCCAAATTCGCCACCTCCAATGTTCACGTCAGCGCCATGTTGGAGTAGCAGTCGAACGGCAGGAATAGCAATATTACTGAAGAGAGTCTGGCAGGCTGCGTTGAGTGCCGTCCCGTAGTAGCCGCCTTGGGCGTTGATTTCGGCCCCGTGATCAAGGAGTAGCTGCATCATTTCGATGTGTCCATGAGATGAAGCCGCTTGGAGTGCGTTACCAAACTGTCCTGCTTGCAAGTTCACATTCACAGAGGCACCATTCTCAAGCAGTAGTTGTGCCATGGACGTGGAACCATCGTAAGCGCAGTGGTATAAGAGTGACTGAGGCTCCCGCTTCTCGCTCTCTGTCGCATATTCATTCCCAATTCCCGTGCATACGCGCATATTTACATCAGCTCCATTGTCGATTAGAAGTTGTGCAACCCGGTCATAAAAAGAAGGGCTCTCTTCGCCCCCCAGNCCAGCGACTGCCGCGTGAAGTGCAGTGTGATGATGCTTCGCTTGAGCGTTCGGATTTGCACCAAGGCTGAGTAGGCGTTCGATCATCGGAAGCACATCGCTGGTCTTCCCAAAACGGGGCATAGACCGAATATTACCGTAAGGAAAATAACTTAGTTCTATGAGCTGTTCAAGGGGGTAACCGCCTTCGCCACCTATATTGACATCGGCACCTCTCCTGAGGAGCAGCTCGAACTGTCTCCAGCATTTGTATCGTGCTGCTTCGCAAAGTGCTGTCCGGGCCCCCTCGGCAGTACCAAGCATGTTAATGTCTGCTCCACTGTCTAGCAAAAATTGAAAACACTCTAGGTCATCATACTGTATTGCTGTAGAAAGGACACTTCCTTTTTCATTAGAAGGGCCGTTTATGTTTGCCCCGCGTCTCACGAGAAGCTTCAAGATATCGAGACACCCGTATTCTACTGCAGTCTGCAATGCTGAGCCCCATCGTTGAGCGTCGATATCGGCCCCNNNNTCCAAGAGGAGGTTCACCATCACTGCGTCGCCCTTCGATACTGCTATTTGCAGAACGTCCCCGTGTTTCTCGAATTCGTATCCAATATCACTTGTGGTTGTTCTTGATGTGTTTGGATCGGCGCCTCTGTCTAACAAAAGCACAGCCACTTCCCTTCTGCCTCCATAGACTGCATACCAAAGCGCTGTGTTCAAGTCTCCTTGTGTCAAATACTTGCTCGCACTGAACGCCTGCGATAATATGCATCCGGTTATGCGAACGAAGCCGTAGTAAGCGGCTAGACAGTATGGCCGCAGGTGCAGGTCCAACAACCGTGCGGATCCAAAACGTCGAAGGATATCAAAATCTCCAAGTATATCAGAATCTCTGATTAATTGTGAAAATTTCTTCATAAAATGTCCAGAGATGACATGTAAGAGGCTTTGGCTTCGGATAGCAAGTGTCTGAACTAGTTTGTCGATAACATCCGCATGCCAGTACTCGGAAGGGACCATTTCGAGATGGATTAGACAATTCGAAGACGCGTAAGCCTTCAGTGGGTGGCCTTGTTTATCGCCCTCGTCGGTTAACGCACTCATGTAACTGAGATAGGAGAAGCAAGAGCATGCGATGAACAAATGGGCATCGATGTCGCTAATCGAAAAGGTGGAGGCAAGATGCTGCTGAATTCGACTAGATACCAAATATTCTTTAATCGAAAAGTGAGCCAAGCGAACGGTCTCCTGGTTCTCGACGATGAGACCAGAGAAGTACATTAACACGTCCCGTGTAGTAAAAAGGCGCTCCGTACTGTCGATAACAACAGCATCATCTGGACGCATGATAAAGATCTCAGCTAACTCATCTACCGTCAATGGTTGCATCGAGAACGCGAGCCATTTGAGAGAATTCGCCGCTGATTTCCTATAACGATCGTCTATGCCCCGAAGCATTCTATCGTATGTTTCATCCAGTCCCTTGGGAAGATCCTCTAATGCTCGACGAATATCTCTAGGAGACCTAAGCTTCTGTAGAGCTTCAAACTGGCAGCGGATATACTGAAACCTTCCCTGTTATTAGCGCCGGCGTTGCTATACTCGCTCAATAGAAGACATACATCCCATCTGACTTTTCAATCAGGACTTTTCTAACCTCAGCCTTAATAAGGATTGGCCAAGAGCTATATTTGGCGTTTGTTAGAGTTGAGTCTATATATTCGCCAATATCGCGTTCGATCTCTTTCAAGTGAGAGGATATATCAAGCGGTTCTCTGCTTGGCTCGGAAAATTGGCGACGGAGCGAGGCATCGATGTCAGACTCCTTGCGACTGGTGCAGAACAGATGAAGATTGTTGAGGTTAGAATCGAGGATATAATGCAATATTTCGAGGAGTTCTTCCCGTTGTGTATTAATATTTGGACATTCATCCAGAGCATCGATGATGACATATACGTTAGTAAATCCACCAAAGGTTGAAATGAGACTATTCTGGAGCTCCTCTGTCGACGGTCGCATGCCCTTTTTCTTATATTCAGCCAAATCATTGACTGAATCCGGTATGTTCGGTCTGTGGCAGCAGACTTGCTTGATAAGAGACGCTAGCATCCCGTCGATTTCTTGTCTTGTAGTATCACTAAAGGTAAAATAGAAATAGACAACTGCGGTAGAGGCGTCGTCTTTATACTCTTTTTGGAGATGATGTATGACAGAAGAGCTTAGCACTGATTTGCCACATCCAGCTAATAACAGTCAGACGGCCAATGTCGGTATTGCGCAGCATGAGAAAAAGAAATATCAAGTCAAATGAGGAATTTAAACTTACCCTTCCCATGAAGCCACAAAAAAGAAGAAGGGTTTTGTACCCAAGATGCAAATTGTGCATTCTCTTTAACCAGCCATTCACTTGTCCCAGCCTTATGTCTTTTGCGAGCGGCGTTATACATGTCCGATGGGTCTATTTCGCATAACCAGTCAAGCAATTCTTGCTGATTTCGGTCCCGATTGGCGTCCTCCACTGCCTCTCGCAGACTTGAGATATCGGCGCCAATGGTTTTCAAGTTAAGTATAGTTCCTTGATATCGTCTCTCAGATGCAGCAGATTCGTCGTCATATCGTTGATCGCGCCAAATCTTATCGATGGCGGCCATTTGGGCTTCTTGCCGGCGTATGTCTTCAACTAGACCGTTCCAGTCATTCTTCTGCGAGAGGTCGCTAATAAGACGAGAGGCTTTGCCTTGAGTATAATAGCAATAGCAATGTATTTGGAATCTCAGTATCTGCTGGTATAAGTTCTCTAGCGCGGACTTATATTTTGAGTGTGCCTCTGGAAATGGTTCATCGACTTTGTTCTGACTTTCGTAACGTCGCTGATAGAGATCTTCTCTCATACGGCCCTGAATAATAAGTGACAAGACGTATTTGAACTCGTTTGCGAGAGCAACTGCTTGATTGCCAGGCGTTAAACAAATCTAAAGTCATTTAGTAACTCTCACAAAGATGTTTATGCATAGAACTTTACGCACCGACAACAGCACGCTTATACCGACGCAGGCAAGCGAAGCATAAGGGCTTGGGACAACAGTGGCTGCAATCGAGTCGTTGGCCATCTTAATGACTCTCAGAACAGATCCAACCGTCTCAGCTGGTCGAATCTCAGAGCCCAGAAACATTAACTTCCAGGCATCTTTCTGGATCTGCTCCATCTTTTGTTGTAATAGCCGGCCCATCCAATTTTGTCTATCTTCTTTGGTATCTGGTACAGGATCCAATGCGGCATCCGAGCTATTTTGGAGTTTGGTCTCATATTCGTCGATTAGTTGTTTATTTTCCTTGCGTAGCTTCTCGTATGCTGAGTTCCACAATTCGACTATTGGCGTATTTTGGTATTCGTCATTAGGACTTGATGAGGCCGCGTCAGATGTTGAGGGCTGCGCTGGAGCATTAGAGAATTCGATAGGATTTGGATTTGGAAAAGCAGAATCTGATGCAATGTATAAGTTATTTGGATATAGTGAGAGGCATATTAAAACCTCCAATCTTACTGATCAAGGTACTGGGTTCTGGCGTGCCTCCATTGTCGTGGGCTTGCTGATCAGCTCTATCTTTCCTTCTGCCTAAGAACGATAACCTTGATTTGGACTTTGCATTCTTATCCTTGGGCCTTTTGCGGTTAAACATCCTATCCATAGCGTTGGGCTTTTAATTTGCGCCGAGAGATGCAAAAATTGAGCGAAGTTGTCGAATTGCATGAAGGAATTAAAGAGTAATTAAGTACTGGTGCCTGAACACATTCTGTCACAGCCTAATATATCACTGTGATCCCAAGGGCCATCTGAGGGGCTGACTTGGGCAGGGGATTGTATGAGGCAGTGCTAGCTACATAGGCTGTTAGGATTCGCAGATCTTTTTAGTGGAACACCCTTCCACTCTATTATAGAATCTTACGAAATATTTTTCATCTTAAAAAATAAAATACAAAAACAAATATCTGTTATTTGAGAAAGTTATTATATTATCTCCATTTCGATGTGCTCTCTTTCAAGAGTTGGCCTTTCAAATCCATCCTCCCACAACAAATATTTAACCGTTCAGGCGAATCCCTAAGTAATCAACTAAAAAAGAACTCTCATGCATACAACAAAGAGAGCAACTGTGTGGCCTTTGCAAATAATAACTGCTAGCGATTGGCCAAAATCTAACCTTGCCGGTTTGTTTTCATATAGCATAAATTTGTCCGCTTCGTTTCATTCCAACTGCTAGAAACCGTTTCCATTGCTAGATGCATATAGTGCCTCCTATTCCCCATCATCAGCTTTCATCTTCAAGTACACCTCCTATTCGCGACAAAGCCGTACCTAGAAACCCAGTAAACTTAAATATACCCTGCTAAAAGTTCTTATTAGTTCCATTATGAAATAAGTTTACTCACGGTTACTACATCAATTCAGCCAGACGCAAACTGACCTTGATAGAAATATAATTAGCTTCCATTTCAAGCCAGGCACTGCGCCATGGGTTTCAATGGGCGTGGGACTTCTTGACCCCAGACTCCTATCTATTATTGCGAAACCTCTCGCCGTTGAGATCGCTTCAACTAACAGGCGTGTCCGCCTGCGTGTCCGCCGCCTCCACCATCATGGTGTCCGTGACCTCCGAAGTGAAAATGTCCGTGGCCTCCGCCGGTGTCATGATGTCCGTGGTGTCCGCCGTCATGATGCCCATGGCCTCCACTACTATCATGATGTTCGTGACCTCCACTGCCGTCAGGATAATCCCCTCCGCTGTTGTCAGTCTGCCCATGCATTGCAGACTGTGTTGCTACCATCGCTGATGTCTTAGTCAAGTTGGCCTCAACAAATTCCTCAAGAAGCGCGATGAATTCGTCAATACTCTGTTGTTCGGCTGCGCTGAGATAATGTTTCATCCGCTTCAAATGTCTAGTCCACGTCGCAACACCTATGACTTGGTAACCCAGCGCTGGTCGATCAAGATAACTGTAACCACCCAAAGGGCTCTGCCGAAACCAACTCCAGTCAGGTGCCTTCTTGGTGACAACCTTGTCAGCCAGTTGCTGAAGGAAGTCGTGGCAATTGTTCGACAAGAGAGAATATTTCCCGAACGTCGTCGAGATCCGATGACATTCCTCGTCAATCCGTTTTTTAGAGAGGCTCGTCCAACCTATCATGCTGTAAAAGTAATGGCCGACTTCGGGGGAATATCTTGTAATGACCGACTCTTTATACGCCTTGAGGTTAAACCCAGACGGGCCAATTGTCGCCTCATAGATTCCTGGGGTTTTTGAATCGCCGACTTCTATCTGGCGTAATTCGTACTTGTGGTCATGAGCATGCAACACCCAGTGGCGGAATTGGCCCTGGCTGATATAATGCGACAAGAAAACCGGCTCGCCGGGCTCGACGCTTGATTCTGTCGCGAGACGAGCGGCGACAATCTTGTCTAAGGCCGCTTTGTACCATTTCTTGATATCTGCTTTGGATGCCTCCTTAGCCTTGGCCTTGGCAACAAGGCCGCTTTTCGATGCAGCGGCAGCTTTTGCTTTTTTTCGGGATGATGCGATGGCGGCTTTGATAGATACAATGACAGCGACCGCTGCGACAATGACTCCAACTATTGAAGCCACGATTCTCACGGTCGAAGCACCGTTGTCTAAAGACATGATTGATAAGGTTGTGTGAGTGATAGTAATAACAGAGACTGATGGTGAATAAGATTCGGATATGAGCTTGGATTCGTTGCTGGACCGCACACGTCCTGATTATGTAGCAAGATGATTGATCAAGGAGATGCCTCGCCTCACCTTCGCCATGGCACTTTGCGAGGCGGATTCACAGCCTTATTCCGCAGGATTTGTGCGACGTATGCGGGTGCAAGACATGACAAGGCACCGGCCATAGTGTGCACACTCCCTTGGCAAATAGGCAACAAAAAGGATTCTCCCAGCCGAGCAGATCTTCTTCGTATGCGGTTTCGCGCAGCGGCTGAAGGCTAAACCCCCCAAAAAGCCTCGCTTTAATTTATTTAGAGATCACGAGCTCTTAAGAGGGTGGCTCACCACTCCGAAATTTCCCCCGACATCGTTTACTTGACTTTAGAAATACTGGAGTTGAATGCTGCTGACGATCGAAACAGAGGGGAATCCAGTACTCTTGTCTCATAGGATGTAAAAAATGAAAGACATCACACTGAAAAGAAATACTTGGCGAGATCCCGTATACTCTACTGCATGTGGTCGTATGTGGCAGACCTCCCCCCAACCAAGCCTCATAATTCACTTCGTAACAACCGCAGCTCGGATCATAATTTGGTATCACAAAAAAAACAAGAAAGGATTCGAGTCATTCCATCTACAGCCTCCGCCCTCATCCATCCATAACCCAACATAATAGTACACAGATCCCTTGAGCTACCGTATATTCGCCCACCCAACAACCCATCCCAATCCCATCATCCCATTTCATACACGGCGTATTCTCATCTCATGCCCATATTATCCATATCAATCTTTCCCAAATTCATTCCTCGTTCCACGTTCCAGAATTCTCTCATTTCATACACTCTCTCTCCTGTCTATATGATTCTAAGCCTTGAAATCAGCTCCGTATTCTGTCCCCACGTTAGTCTCGTCATCGTCGTCATCATCTTCAATGCTGGTTCTTCGCTGTGCCTCCTTGACTTCTATCGCCCTCTTCTCAGGCTCCTCGTCTCCCTCCCCCGCCATGCGAGCTTCGTCATCGCCCTTCTGCTCGTCCTTGCCTTCGCTCTTATCCTTCTCTGCTCTTGAGCCAAAGGGCCACAGGCCGCTTAAGCCTCTACTGCTTTCCCTAGGCGGGTGAACCGCAAGAGGCTTCAACACCACGTTATCCTGGTCTTGTCCCTCTCCACCCTTGTCTTCCTCCGGCATGGCGAAATCTCCAAATTCTTCTTCGTCGTCATCAGAGTCTTCCTCTTCGAGCCCGCTTCTCCTGTTGACAACACCTCTCCACCATGATCCACGATCTATGTTGCCAGACATTTCGTCGTCCAAGTCGTCATCAATATCGGCCTCTCCATCGCCGAACGGGTCTTCAAGGTTGTCGTCGTCATCATCATCGTCGTCATCGTGAACTGTAGCCGACGTGGCTTGTGCAGCTTGATTATTCTTCTGATGCATCGCCAGCCGCGCCGCAAGCTGCAGCCGAGCTCTCGAAGGCGGAATGTTCAGCGGAGGCGGCGGCGGAGGAGGAGGCGGGATAGACGGCGGAGCCAACGATCCCTGGTTCAGCGGGTCAGTATAAGATCGGAACTAAGCCTCGGACATCAGCAAAACAAGCTTCCTAAAATGAAGCAAGAGGAATGCAGGGAAGAGAGGCAGAAAGAGAGAGATGGGAAAGGGAAAGGAAGAGTAAATGAGCGTTGGCAGTTGATCAAAGTCCCTAAGGCTGACAAATGGTGCATGATAACATCTTTCTCCCCCTTTTGTTTTCTGATGCGGTATTCTCTCCTCGAACAATGCTGCAAAAACAATGCCATCTTCCAAATTCGTTTTCCTCGGCTTTCTTGTTTCTCTTTCAATGCGCTATCCACAATAAAAAAAACAAGAGGCTGTCATCTGATTCTCCAATCTTTATCCACAAAGGTAAAACAAATTGCCTCAACGCCCATTCATATTCAATGCTCCCTCTGTCTTCCCTCCGCCCTCGCCAGCAGCCTCGAGAGATACTCCAGCTCCAATCCAATGACGTCGAGACTCTCTAGTTCTTCATCATCAGGGCCGGAGGATGCTAGCGCAGCAGAGGCTCCAGGTATGTCGATGGTATCATTATTAAAGCTGAAGATGGCGTCTTCTGAAACTTGTTCCTCGTCNNNAGAGAAATCTATCCTTCTATTGGGGCCTTGGCTCGGATCTCGCCTCTGCATCCATCCTCCTTCCCCAATCACCATGATGTCCTGGCCCGATGGATCCAGGTCAGCATCGGCTTCCAAGGCCATTGCGTCTGGAGATTCCGCTCTGATCGGTTCGGGAGACATCATAATGACATCCTCGGGTGTATATGACATGCCCATTGTCGCCTCAGGAGACTCGTTGCCGTGCTCATCGGAAGAATCATTACTCACCTCGGAATTCACATCTTCTTCATCCCCATCGCCCTCATCGTCGTCTTCGTCGCTACTACTTCCAAATCCAGACATCAGAGTGCCCGCGCTGATCGCAAAGGGACCAATTCCGTTACCATCTCCCTCGTTCATCTCCATGCCGCCATTCAGGCCAGCCTCTGCCAAGGCATTCGATCCGCTGGCCGTGTTTGCAAGGCCTGACAAGCCGATGCCGCCCAAGCCACTAGCACCGAGGCTGGCTCGGTGTCCCAAGGCCACCTCGGGTCGAACGCCACCCAGAATTGCATTGTCTCGCTCTCTTGTTTCCGCGAGAGCACCTTCCACATAGTTGATCCAATCTTGGCTCATAACCTTGTCGAGGACCATTTCTGACAGAAGCTCCGGGGGTGGNCGTTCGGTGAACTTGACAACCTCCTCAGCAATCAGCGTGAGGTGTCCCATGTATCCCATACGGGTCTTGGTCCTGGCCTGGGATTCGTCGCTGGCTTGCTGGCCCTTGATGATGGCGCTGGTGATGTCGGCAGCCTCGAAGAGAGACACGGCCAATGTCGGGTTGAAACCACGGTCCATCGGACCATTGAACACTTGCTGTACAATATCATACACGACATTGTGGAGGAAGTTGTTCCAAGGATATGCAAAGAAGAATGACTGTGATGTTAGNNNGGATCTGTTGGATAAATGCTGGGCCACACATACCAATATCGCCGGAACAACACGATACTCTACAAACTGCATTTTGAGAAAGTCGCCCACAACAGCTTCTGTGGCATCGCCTGCTGCTGTCTCTGCAGGTTTCTCGCCAGCTGCAGCTTCAGCAAGGCCTGGCTCAGAGCCTGGGGGTGGCGTAAATGACTGTGGTGGCTCTTGGACGCCGGAATCAGGGGCAAGGGGAACAGAGAAGAGAGGGGGCGGGGTATCTTCAGGATGGGGGATNAGGCCACGAGATTTTTCCATCTCTTCAGGAACCAACTCAGCAACAGAGGCGGGAGCTTCTTGAGGAGTGCTGGTGACTGGCTCGCTCTTCTTCACCTCGTCCTCCCTGGGCAGCGCTGATGGCTGCAGGCCAGGCTTTGTGGTTTCGGGTTGGGATGAAGAGTCAGTCTCGGATTGTTCTGAAGCCACTGTGTTGCCTGCGCCAGCTGTCTCTACTACAATAGGCCCAGAGAGAACAGTTGCAACTGTCTCAGGCTTTTGTTCCTCTGTAGTAGCCTTAGTCTGATCCTCGACAGCAGGAGGGTTCTCTGCTTCCGTTTTCGCCAGCTCGGGAGACTTTGCCTTTGTGGGTGAAAGAGGCGCAACAACAAGGTCCGGTACTTCAAAGCGCTGTTCGTTCAGCCCCGCCGTGGCCACTGCTAGTCGAGGAGAGCTGAGAGGCTCGTCGACAAATTCCTCCTCGTCCTTTTCGAGGAAGGAAGATGAAGATGCGTTGGCGCCTGGTGCAATATCATCCTCGGCCTTGACAAACTCGTGGGAGGTGTCCTCGTTCAACTCATTGGTGGGCTCGACCTCTTCAAAGCCATCGTCATCAGCATTGGTGACTTCCAGGCGGCGGACCTCTTCATGGTGGGACGGGTGAGGGATGCGCATCGTCAAGTCATCGGCAGATCCGTCGTCGTCTCGGGGAGTCAGCTTACCCTCGGCTCGAAGGCGCTGTCGCTCAAAGTCTCGAGTTGCAATCAACTGTTCCGAGCCAATCTCGTTGAGCAAGCCCATGTTACTGCAGTGCAAGAGCTCTGCCATGAGCTCACAAGTCTTGAACCTGTCGAATCCAAGAGGCTCCAGCTTCTCGTTGAAAGTCGAGTCGACACCCTGCTTCTTTGATGGCTCGTTCATGATGAGGTTCATGAACTTGGGCACATTCTGGGCAAAAAGCCTCAACAAATTACCGAGGTAAATGGGATCGCGACTGGAAGGCGTGGTGTTGGCCTCTGTTCCAACATCCGGATCGTAGTCGGAGTTGTTTTTCCGAATCACCTCAATGATGATGCCGACACCAACAGTCAGAGGGTTGCCGCCTCCAAGCATGTAACCAACCAGTTGCTCGACACAGGGCTTTGAAACGAGCTGGCGTGTGAGCTCGTTGGGGCCGATGCACTGCTGCTCGTTTTGCGACGCGTTGGCAGAGATGGTGATGATGGCCTTGATGAAGTCGCTTGCGGCGGTCTGCACAACCCAGCTGTGCTCGGGACCGAGGAAAGAAATGAGTGTTGGAATAATGTCCTTGGAATATAGCCACTGTGANNNGATGATTAGCATAGAGACAGCATACAATATNNNAAGATGGGTNNNACCAACCTCAACAACGCCTTGACCACCCTCTGTGCGATCAAGGGCAATAATCTTGAGCAGCAGGTCCATGACCATGGGACACTCAACGTGCCTCAGCATATCGGGAATGACATTGGGCAAGCTCCAAAGCAGTTCCATCATCTCCTCCGTCTTCTTCTCAAAAAGCGACTCGTTGACCTTGGTAAAGTAGCTGGCCTGCAGAGGGTCCAGCGGCGCGGGCCGAGAGAGGAAGTTCCAAAAGTCGCGGATAAGCTGTCGGTTTTCGACAAGGGCCTCGTATATGGACCAGGTATCGGAGCTCAGGACCTCACAAGCGACATGTGCATAACGGTTGCGCTTCTTGTCCAGCTCGTCGTCATTTTCGCCAGGATCGGTGGCGCGCGAGGATGCGCGAGGGCGGGAGAAGGGCAGCAGGCGGCCCTTTGTCTTGATGTCATCATCGGCGGGCTCCTCAGCGCTCTCGACGGCCTCGAGCTTGGGGGCAACAGTATACTCGAGGAGCTTCTCGAGCACCTTGTCCTCGCGCAGAAACTCGATGAGCTTGGAGTTGTGCTGCTTCAGCTCTTGTATCAGGTCAGCCTCCTCAAGCAGCTCTTCGAGGGTGAAGTCGGGCTTGTCGAGGATGGTGTCGATGGTCGAGATGTTGGCGTAGCCGCCAAACCTCCAGAACATGGTGGCGGGTCGATGCTACCGCGCCGAGCGAACAAGCTGTCGCCGGCGGTGAGGTAGATGAGGCGTAGGAGGGGCGATTGAGCTGAAGGGGAACACGCGGCGGATGTGCTCCAAATACCGGCTGCAGGCTCAGGATTTGTCTGGTTAAAACCGGTTAAGAAAGCGTCGTAGATGGACGATGGCCACGTCACAGGGACAAACGACGACCACGAACGCCAGTGAGGCGGTCCCGAGACTGGAGAAATGAAGGAGGGAAAGAAAGAAAAGAAGAAGATGAAGAAGAATAGGGAAGAAGATGTAGATGGAGGGAGAAGCCGCCGGGATTAGATAAGATGCAGATGCAGATGCAGATGCAGATGGTCGGGCATGCGGCGACAAAGAGGCCGGCACAGGACAGGCGTCAGTTCCCCCTCGCAGCGAATCAGTCCAGCGGTTCAGCGGCAGAAGAGCTGAATTGCGCCGCCGGTCAGTTGCTGGCAGCCGCTGGTGACGGATCTCGTAGCACTCGGACAGGACAGGCAAAGACGCAGCGCCCCTGTAAATGTGCGTCTCTTGTTCGCCTCGAAGCTGCGATTTGCAGTGCGTTGCGATTTGATGTGGGAGGGCGGTGGAGGGGGTTGCTTAGGTTGGCTCCAGTGTGGGGAGACTTTTTTGCCCGCGATAAAGAGGGTTGAAACTCGGACCTTGTCTTATCTCATCCAGGTACGGAGTACCGCGTCGGCAGGTTCCGTCAAGGTACCTCTGAGTGATTGGCGCCAGCAATATCGTGCTTGGTGGAATACTGCAGGTACCCAGTATGTACCTGGATTCAGACCACACAGATGTATCTCTCAACATCAGGCATGCGGAACAAGTCAAACACCAGACAACAAGGGAATCCATAACAAACAAGCTGGCTGCACACAAAACCCCAGCCGGGACATCCCTACGGCTCCCGATGAAGTAGTACAAGTGCAGGTTAGTACGGGTAGGTAAAGTAAACAGGTCAACCGGAGAGACCTGGCGGTTCATGGCCAGCCCGGAAGGGGGCCCTGTCGCTGTCGCCCACATGAGTACGAGTAAGCCATCCATGACGCTGCATGTGAGTGACTGTCCATGTATCCGTAATCAGCAGCGCGAGTACGCAATATGTGACACGGCATAGCATGTCCAAGGCCGGAGAGTTTGCGGCACATGAGCAAATACACGAGGTTCGTCACTAAATAAGGAGCATGTCTCGGTTGTTGGCAGTGACGAATATGCGATACTAACCGGGTGTTTCTGCTTCATCTTTGTAAGGTTGTGTCAACTATCCACTGCACCTGTAGCTGTGAATGCCCAGTACCTTCTCGGAATCATATTTATTACCCGGAACTAGAAGAATAGTTTCGAGATGTCCAACTTCTCTTATCACCCTGTAACATCTCTCCGGTGGCGTCTTGATCCGTCAAATTGGGTCATTTCCCGTTGCAGGGTAGCCACATGTCCCAGGCCGTTACACAACATCCAAGATCCTCCACACTCCAAGTACATCACCTTATTGTTACTGCCGAGTACCGTGGTATTATCCAGCTCTTCGTAATGAGTACGCCGAAATTAAGGTGCTTAGACCAAAAGCATTTGTGGTGGGAAAACTATGGGCCATTGTGATGCAACTATACCATCTTCTTTGTCTTAACATAGTATCGATGTCATCTGGATTTGGAGACTCTCAAGTATATAGAAATTCTAATAGACAGAGCATTATTGTTATTATATCTAAGTAAATGTGGCCGGGAAATAAACTGTACAAGCCCATACGCTATGCCGTTTCTAAATCATATTCACAAGCTGGAGTCCTCTGTCAAGTTCCACCCTAACAGCCTTGATCTGTGCCATGTCCTTCAACAGCACTCCTCGCCACCAGCTATACCAATCAGCCACCTCTCCAAGGTCGGCCTCGTCAAGCGCAAGCCATTCCTGCAATCTGCTGCTCCACATGGGAAACATGTCCTGCACCAGGACCTCTGCCAAGACCGTGTCGCCAAGGACCTGATTCCATTTCATAATGCCAACCAGGATGGGGAGATAGGGCTCCTGCTCTGCTGGGTCGACACGGAAGTTGGTGCGTAGATATTTACCCATGGATGGCAAAACGTGCGACATGATGAGGGGCCGCCATTGGTCTCCCAACACGTCCTTCCATTGCGCCAGGCCAGGAACAACTCCCCTCTCAAACTCCCAAGCATCGATGAGGTGCCTAAACTTTCTCCTGACGTCTGCAACCAGGCCAGTGCCTCTTGGGTCAAGATGGTAGTGGGGGAGATACTGTAGCCAAGGAAACAACCAAGTATGTGGAAGATGGTGGCTTTGCCGCTTCTTCTTGGGGTTCCAGTCCGACACTGCCGTTTCCAATTTTCGAGCCACGTTGTCTACCAATTGCGCTCGAACGAATGGCGGAAGTAAATCGTTCCAGCTGTCCATGATGCTGAGCATCGGCGTGGGGTTCAGCGGATCCCAGGAGCGAAGTGCTGTCAACACTCGAGGAAGCCAGTTCTTGTACATCATCGTCTCATACGGCGTAGTAGCCTTGTGATGTGTTCGGTATACGCCATCATCCTGACTCGCAGAAGAGTTCCACTTGTTCACGGATTGATTGCTATTGGCAGACCTGATGAGAAGACCCGATAGTTTCTGTAGGTCTGATGCAAATCGGGACGGTTCAGTCATCGGATCCCAATCGGGGCTGCGCAGAAATGGATGGATAGCGGCGACCGCAATATCTGCAATGGTATCGTTTGCTGACCCAGCGTCGACTGCTGTCTGGAGAGCGCTTATGACTTGCTCCCACTCTGTTGCATTGACGAGTCGCTCAGTCACGACATTTGCAAATGTCTGCAATCTCTCGAAATCGGACCGTAAATCTTCCATCTCCTGTTCTCTCTGCTTGAGCTCTAAATTGACCCAGGTCTTGCGCGACTCCAGGCTCTTCCACTCTTCGGTAAAAGCTAACAAGTCGGACTGTGCTCTTTTGGCTAGTTTCCTCGCTTCAATCACTTCGTTTGATTCAGGCACGCCGGATGACGGTGTCATGATGCCACTCGACGAAGTGAGCAGCCTGCCTCCAGGACCAGTCATGTCGAGAATAGGGGCAAATGCCTCTGGAATGTTCAAGCCTGGAGCCCGCTTCTTGAGCTCATCAGCCGTCAGATACTTTGTCCTCTGCCTCATCGGGGTGCTTCCAGCACTACTGTAAGATACTGCCCCCTTGGCCTTCTTCTTGGCCTTCCTGCGCTTCTTCTCTTCTTCTTCCGAGTCGACAACCTCCTCTCCACGTAATTTTGCTTGTCTCTTTTCTTCCTGACGCTCCTGCTCCGTCTTCTCTTTTACTGCGCCAAGACCGACGCCTTGGGGTCGGAGGTTGGCCTCGATGATTATGTTTCGTCCTTCGCCCTCTTTACCCAGACCTTTGCCTTCCTGGTAACCCATCTTGGCCATCATTCGGGCACCAAAGGACTTTGGATTGATTTTCCCCTTTGAGCCGAAAGCGCTGACCTGAGGTTTGTTTCGTGGCGTGTCGTTTCCATCATTTGGCTCCTTTAATACGGGATCCCTGGCAGAGGACGGAACGAATCCACCGCCGAGGACGCCGCCTGAGCTGAAATTCGTCTTGAATGATGGCCGTGTGCTTGATTCTTTTTGTTCTTTTTGTGAATTCTCCTCGCGCGATTGCTGGCCGGCGGTGAAGCGCAGCTTCATGGCCGCGTTGCCAAGCCCCAGTCCAGCTGGCCTGTCATCATCATCTTCGTCCTCCTCATCGTCGTCTTCATCTTCTTCGCCATCTCTGCCATGGGCATTCAAACCAATGCCCAAGCGAGGTCTTTCATCTTCCGATTCGTCGCCTTCATCTTGCTCAGCGCCCTCGGCAGCAGTCGACACAAAATTGACACCTTTGCGCCTCAGCGTCTTTCGCTTCCAGCGCGCGTTGGGGTTGTCGTCTTCGCTGTCGGAGCCGAAAATGCCAAGAGCTGCCTTTTCCTTATTGTTTCCACCGACTCGCCTCTTCTTGCGGGGGTTGAAATCGCCAAAATCGTTGTCGTCGCCATCGAGCCCAGGAACGGTAGGCTCATCGTATTCCGACTCGGACGACGAGTAGTCTTCAGCGGCAGCTTTGGCGTTGAAGGAGAAGAAGGACGAGTTCGAAGAGCCCTCCATGTTGCGACCGTATGGCAAGTTTCAGGATGATTACCGCAGTCGCTGAGGCCTCGCCATTTGATCTACTGCTCTGTTCGATGACAAGCCGTGGATGAAGTGAGTGGAGCCTCGTCCAAGCAAGGCTGCAGCGAATCTTTTGTTAGACGCGTTGAAGCTTCACGAGTCTATCTTATCGGCACGTGACTGGGTGCGCCGTGGTGGGGGTTCAGAAGGCGGTGAAGGGTCTGTCACTCAATTTACACGTGCTTGGCGGGATTGCAATGAATTTGGCACCAGCTCTTGTTCCCTTGCGTCATCGGTTGGTTCCCATGGGGATTTGCCGCCCAATGACCAAGGCCTGCATTTGCGATGTATTGCGAAAATTGTACAGTAAAAAGTCTCTATCAAGTAGAGAGCAGAAATGACTCACACTACAGCTACTCAGAGCTACAACTACTATTCTATAAAGAAAGGCGTCTCCAACAGCTCGCATCTTGTCTGCACGCGGGGTCGATCTTCTAGTACTAGATAGGTACCCAGTTGGTGGATGGATGGGGGCCACGCAAATGTGTAAGTTTGGCAGTACCTGGCGCTACCTGGCTCGATGGAGGGGAATCCCGCAATCGCAAGCTCAATACCCTACAGTAGAGCAGAGCTGTGCAGATGGAATGCATTAATGCATGAACGAGAAGCCATGACAAGCAAATAAATCAACAAATAAAAATCATCCATGCAATAACGGCTTCTGGCCTTCGTCTACTGCTATTTTCTTCGCCAACCAGCAGTCGCATCTTCTGGCCAAACAGACACCCAGAAAATTCATTTGTTTATGCACACATGCGGTGTTAGTCCGAGTTCAGGATAGCCCTGCCAGTGCGGGCTGCTGATTGGAGCAATCAGGTGATGGGTGGGATTTGTTGACTTCTATGTGTGATGGGCAGCCCACAGCAAGCACAAGCACAGCAAAGCACAACTCACCCAACGAGAGCACAAGACACGAACAACTTCTCCCAAACTAAACTCGACCGAGTTTCTGCATGCAAGGCGAGCATCGCATCACGAGACACGAGACACGACCTCCCGCTCCCGAGTCAGCGCTCGCAACTCTGCAGCTTCTGCCGCGCACCGAGCAAATCACAGCTGTCCACCGACTCGATCCCCGGCACCGCTCCCCCTCCTTGCTTCTTGTACATATTATTCTGTGCCGTCTTTTCATATTATTTTATACCTGCATAGACACAGGGTCCGCCGAGCGCCATCGCCGCTTTTCTGCCTATCCTGATCCCGGTCGTGCAGCTCCCAGAAGGCAGGGTAACTGACACTGGCGGCCGCGATCCCCGATATTGCTCTGGTGAAAAAGTACAAAGTAGCCTCCTGGATCTTCCGCTTAACTACTCCTGACGGATTCACGCCAACCTCTTCATCGTCTGTGGTATGTTGACTTCTTGTCTTCCCTACTTCCCCTCTGGCCAGCCTCGTGCCCGCCGCGAGGCCTTGCACAATGGAGTCGCGACGGCGTCACCCGTTCAAGAAGCTCATCCGCAGAATCGTCAATCTAATTGATGAACGGCCAGCAGATTCCTCAGAGCAGAAACACTCCCAAACCTCGTCAGCGTTTAGGTACCTTTCGCTTCCCTCCCGAGCCGCCATGGCTGAAGAAGAGGATTTCAGCTCCTTGCCGCTCCCCGACCGCTTTTCACACAAGGTAACCCATCTATGCTATGCTCTTTGCAACACGGCCCATCGCGACCTCCCCTTTGGCNNNCTTGAAAATCCCTTGACATCTAGAACTGGAAAGTCCGTAAACGCCTATGAAGATGTTGCTAAACAGTTTGCCAAATCACCGGATGAGTCCGATCCTTGCTTCCGACCCTTTCTAAACGACCCGGGTTTGTGGAAATCTGCCGTCTCCGACTCCAACGTGGCGGCTCAGCAAGAGGCCATCACCTCCCTCTGCGAATTCCTCAAGTATGGTGGACGAGATGGCGCTCTACGCACGCGAGGGGTCGCAATTAGCCCCATGGTTGAGAAGTGCCTATCTTCAACGCGACCCGCCATCAAGCAAAACTCCCTCGAAGCGATCCTGCTGTATATAGAGCTGGACACGGCAGCCCCCGTTATCGAAGAGGTGCTACCTGGTCTTGGCAACAAGGTACCCAAGAATGTTGCGGCTACACTAAACGCCTTGACCCAGATCATCCACAACTACGGCTGCAAGATTGTCGACCCGAAGCCTATCCTCAAAGCACTACCCAAGGCCTTTGGTGCAGCTGATAAAAATGTGCGTGCTGAGGCTACTGGACTTGCGGTGGAGCTCTACAGGTGGCTGCGAGAGGCCATGAAGCCCATGTTCTGNGGGGATCTGAAGCCTACGCAACAAACCGATCTGGAGGCGCAGTTTGAAAAGGTCAAGGCGGAGGGCAACCCGAAACAAGAGCGACTGCTGCGAAGTCAGCAAGAGGCTGCTGAAGCAGGTGGCGGCGGCGACGGCGAGGACGGAGAAGAGGGTGAGGAAGAAGAGGCGGAGGAGCCAGCCGAGATCGACGCGTTTGCCTTGGCCGAACCTGAGGATGTTCTCAAGAAACTGGCGCCCAATTTCCACGAACAGCTTGCCTCATCCAAGTGGAAAGATCGTAAAGAGGCCGTTGAGGGGCTCTACGCAATTCTCAATGTACCTCGTATCAAGGATGGCGACTTCAACGAAATCACTAGGGGCCTTGCCAAGTGCATGAAGGATGCCAACGTTGCTGTCGTTACTCAGGCGGCCCAGTGCATTGAGCTGCTGGCAAAGGGTTTGCGCCAAGCTTTCTCCAAACATCGTACCACGGTCATGCAGCCCATAATGGAACGGCTGAAAGAGAAGAAAGCTGCGGTTGCCGACGCTTTGGGTGGTGCACTTGACGCTACCTTTGAGGCAACGTCACTGTCTGACTGTCTTGAAGATATCTTTGCTTTCCTGGGCAACAAAAACCCGCAGGTAAAGGAGGGTACCATGAAGTTTCTCATTCGTTGTCTGCGGACTACGCGCGAGGTTCCAGCCAAACCTGAGATTGCTCAAATATGTGAGGCTGGAAAGAAGCTACTTGCGGAATCGACCCCCGGGTTGCGAGATGGTGGTGCCGAGATTCTGGGAACAATCATGAAGATCATTGGCGAGCGAGCCATGACTCCGAACTTGGAAGGCTTGGACGATATTCGAAAGAACAAAATCAAGGAATTCTTTGAAGCGGCCGAAGTGAAGGCAAAGGAGAAGCCAAAGCCCGTTCCCAAGCCAGCGCCGGCCGCAGCGCCGAAGAAGGTTGTCGGGGGCAAGAAGCCTGCAGCAGGCGTCAAGAAAGCGGCGCCGGCTGCCGCAGCTCAGGCACCTCCAGCGGCGAAGCCCGCGGGAAGCAAACTGGGCTTGCCCAAGACGGGCGGACTCAAAGCTCCTCAAAAGCGAGCGGTCGGAGCTTCTGGGGCTTCATCGCCTCGCGGATCAGGCCCGATTATGCCAGAAGAGGATCCTCTGCCTCCAACACCACCACCGGCAAAGGCGGCCCCCTCCCGAGGACTGACGGGTCGCTCCTTGGCTAAACCTGCTGCAGCTCCCGCCCGGATGCCTTCGGAATCACCGCCCCCTTCAAGCGGCCTTACTGCTATTGAGAGGGCCGAACTGGAAGAATTACGCACTGCTAATGATCGTTTGACCCGACATATCGATGACTTGCGTCAGGAACGCAGCAAGTTTACGTCGGAAATTCAAGAGCTCAAGAACCAGAATGCTAGCCTCATCGAAGACCACACCCGCGATGTCCTGAGCATCAAGGCCAAGGAGACCCAGCTCGTCCGTGCCCGGAGCGATGCGGAGGCAGCAGAGGGAGTCAATGATAGGCTACGGCGTGAGCTGGAGCGCCTCAAGAAGGCGCTGAGCCGTGCTGAACACCTAAATGCATCGGCTGGTAAGNNNAGAGTCNNNTTATTATCACTCCTTGTGGCTGATAGGNNNCTGACGAATCAACTAGGTATTACATCACCAACATTCGACGACGGCGGGATGTATCGGGACCCCATGGCTGCCCCAAGCTCACGGAATAGGATGAGCTACGCCAGCAGCATGTCCGAAGAGAAGGAGAATGGCGACGCTCCTTATCCACGAAACAAGTTCAGTCCGGAACTGCGCTATGCAGGCAGCACTGGATCATCTGGACGTGGATCTCCAGCTCGAGGATTCCGGAATATCGCCTCACACGACGATGGCAGCGATTCAACGCTGACATCGGCCAGAGACCGCCCCGTATCGTCAATGCCACAGTCGGGTTCCAACGGAGCCGAGAGCTGGAGGCGAGCAGCTGAGGTGACAAGTCAGTTGAAGGCCAGAATTGAACAGATGAAGGTATGGAAAACAAACCGTGAATGTCATTGATGACCCAGTCTCTAACAATGTACAGGCCAAGCAAGGATTTGCCAGATCTTAGAGGAAAGGAGTAACGATTGACGAATACGATTAACAACGCATCATGTCCGAGCTTCTCTGTACGTCTAATGATAGCCTGTGATATCGGCGAAAGCAGGAAACAAACATCCCCCTTAGGCTTCGCTTCATTGCTGGACCTTATGGGGATCCTCTTGTGTGCATTTTTAGGCGTTGGAACCCATACCCCCTCCTTCCCCTTTTACGAAAAAAATTTGGTTGATAGAAGTATAATGCAGACATACTGCTTTTGGGAACTCGGGGTATAACGAGAAGGGACTCTATAAGGTTGCAAGGTGGGAAGCTATGGATGAACGGATGACCTTTGTCTTATCTGGGCAGTACTCTAGCCTTTTTACTTATACCAAAGCTTATTCAGTTGTGGTTTTATTTTTTAATTTACGACCATATGTTTCTTTCTGCTCCAGCATATGGGTGTGGATGCGGTGAAATTGTTTGTGAACTGATACATTTCTTGAACAACCGATGCGAGATCGTTTCTGGTGAAAGAATATTTGGCTAATTAATGATTGCTATGATAAGGCTAATAATGGAATACTAATACATGAAGTTCGATGCGGTTTGCTCTTCTAGAGCTATTTCTTTTTCTTGCTGTCCTTACTGCCCTTGTCTGATTTGCTGTCCTGATCAGTCTTTTCTTGATCTTGATCAGATTCGTCGTCTTTGGACTCGTCGGTGTCTTTGGACTCGTCGGTGTCTTTGGATTTGTCATTGTCCTTGGACTTGTTGTCCTTGGACTTGTTGCCACCCTTGGACTTGTCGCTCTCTTTGGACTTGTCACTGTCCTTGGATTTGTCGCTGTCTTTGGACTTGCTACCATCTTCGGACTTGTCACCGTCTTGAGACTCGTCACTGTCCTTGGGCTCATCGCTGTCTTCAGACTTATCACTGTCTTCAGAGTCGTCGCTGTCTTTGCCCTCGCCCTTTTGGCTATCCTGAGAGTCCTCTTCGTCTCCCTTATTCTTGGCCGAATCCTTATCGTTGTCGGCTTGCTTCTCATCCTTCTTCTTGCCCTTGCCCTTCTTCTCATCCTGAGCCTTCTTCTTCTCATCTTGAGCCTTCTTCTTCTTTGCCTGTTCCTCTTCTCTCGCCTTCTTGGCCTTCTCCTTCTTGATTCTCTCCTTTTCTTCCTTCTCCAACTTTGTCCAATCCGTATTCTTATCCGCAATACCGGGCTCCTCCATTCTAGCCCGCAAGCTCTGCTTATTATGCTCATTCCGCTGAGAGATTTCGGCGCGGCCGACGAGAGATATGAAGATGGCGAGCCCGACCATGGCTGTCAAGAGGAATCGGTATTTGGCGTACCACACCGGTGCCCAGCCTTTTCGCGTGGCGCGGGAATCGGCGTAGTAGAGCGCGACAAAGGCGCCAAACTGTGTTGTCAGCGCGTATTCGAGAGGCATTAGCATCGTGGGCCAGGCGACGATGGAGGCGGCGAGACCGGTTCCGTAGCGGAACCGAGTGCGATCGTGTTGTGGCTTCTTCTCTGCGTACTCAAGGCCCTGCTGACGGTTAGAAGCNNNGTC